>JAJGRX010000895.1:0-600000 GCA_025461125.1 Carex kokanica | reverse complement strand
TTAAAATATTAAACTGGTTTCACTACAGCAGCAAGACTCATCTGCGACCGGCCCAATCGGTCGCAGAAAGTAATGTCGCCGGTCGCAGAAGACTGGTCTCGGTCGCAGATGGCTCCGTCGCTGATGCCCTCTCCGCTGACGTCATCGGTCGCAGAAGAGTAAGGCGCCGGTCGCAGATGACCCTTTAGCTACTGATGGGATGGTCTCTGATGATATATGTCGATGTGGCAAGAAGCCCATCAGAGACCGATATGGCGGTCGCTGATGATCCAATAATCGGTCGCAGAAGGCTGTTTTTTTTTTTTGGTTTTTTGCTGTTATTTTTCTTTTCCCCAATTGGTACGAAATGCACCAAGCAAATATAACAACCATTAAACCCATTATGTTCTGTTCATTTATAACAACCATTAAATTACGCTAAATTACGCATTAATAGGGATGATATCTTCACTGAGAAGGCGAAAAACGACGACGAAAATTCAAACGGCTATAAAACGGTGCTCGAGTGTTCGATTTTAGCATATGACCACTTTTCGAAAAGCTTGCAAAAATACGCATGCGTTCAACCGGCTATGCCACATTTCCAAATTCAGAATCGCCAAAAAACAAAGGGAAGGGCCTCAAAACTTCAGTTGAAGTTTTCGATTAAGATTTTCATTTCTATTCTCCAATCTACGTAGCTCAGTAAATTAGTTATATAATGAACTTGTAGAATACCAATTTTTATTATTTTTGAAATTTTTTACTATTTTTATGATTTATGAAAGATGGTACAAAATAGGCCCTATTCATACGTAATTTAGCGTATTTTAGCATAATTCTACATAATTATTATAATTTCAAGTAATTTAGTGTAAATCAACATAAATTAACATAATTTGAAGTAATTTAACGTATTTTAGTATAAATATGCTATCAAAAAAGTAATTAGACAAAGGGAAAATTGATTGAAAATAACCTAATTAAGGTTGCATAGTCCGAGGTGAGTCTTATAAATATGAAATAATTTCATTGATAATATGAAATAATTTTAAGAGTTGAAAATACACACTTTACTTATTACAAAATCACAAGTGTTGATTTCATTTTAGATACAATTGAACAATCATATATTTTTACACTAATTCACATATGAACCCTAGCTCTAAAATATACATTTGCCTATTACATAATGCACACTTCTATTCTAAACTTTCAGACTCATTGTATGAAATTTAATATTCTTAGTAGTAACTTTTATAATCTCAAATAGTACACTGTTCTAATCTTTGCCAAATCTTCATTCCAAACCGATCTGCCCCAAAATGAATCAAGGAAACTTTGTACAATCATAATAAACTAATAATCTGCCCCAAAATGAATTAAGGAAATATTCATTCTAAACTGATCGGCACATCTCCATAAACTGGCTTTTCCCTCTCCGAATCGGGAAAACCAACAACCCGACTTCGGCACTTATTAATTCAAATTCTACGGCAATTATGGCATTTCCAAAAAATCCCAAGGCACAACTCAAATTAGGAAAAAGGGGAGCCAAATGCTACCCGAAAAAGGAGAAACCGAGCAAGGCTCAGCGGCAGGGGGCAGCGGGGCTCAGCAGGGGGCAGGGAGCAGGGGGGCAGCGGACAGCGGGGCTCAGCAGGGGGCAGGGGGCAGCGGGGCTCAGCAAGGCTCAGCACCAAGTTTTGCCTCGCTTCTCAGAGGTCGGCGGCAGGGGCAGCAGGGGGCTCAACGGCAGAGAGGTTGGCGCGGGGCTCAGATGTTGGCGCGGCGGGCGTCGGCAGCAGTGGAGCGGGGTCGGCATCAGCAAGCGGGGGCGGAGGAGTCGAGCGTCGGGGACAGACCGCTTTTTTTGTGTGGCTAAACCTAATTAAAACGCGGCGGGAGGAGAAAGAAGAAAATCTCGCGGGATTTTTTAGGAGGCACCCTTCTGCGACGGGGACAAATCGGTCGCAGAAGGCTGTGACGCCGGTCTCTGAAGGGTGTCGTCTCCGACAATTTTAATTTTTTTTTTGTTTTTTTGTTTTTTTTGTTTTTTGGGGGGTCTTCAGAGACCAGCGACAGGGCCGTTCGCTGATGCCGGTCGCTGAAGAGTGATTTTGCTGTAGTGTTTATATGGTTCTTATTTTTCTTTTCTTTGGCTCAATTAACGTTTCTCAATTATTGTACTTGATTCTGTCATCCACTTTCTATTATTAAGAAGATAATGTGGTGCCATATTATCAATGATTTAAATGCTAAATTCTGTAAGTGGGATTAAGTTGACCTTTTTTTATCATGTGGAGTCCTGGTCATTGGTGTAGCTAGGATTTGAGTCAGGAGTGGGCAAAAAGTTTCGGATTACCGGGTTACCGGGTTAGTGGGAAAAAATAACTTATATACTTGAATCATTTTAATCAATCACACCAAATTCTAAATCAGATTTAAACAGAAATCAAGAAAAACATTAACACTCAATAATTTTAGTCAATTATCAAACACAATTTGCAATTTAATTCATTCAATTGGATTGCAGTATTGAATTGTCAAATGACACGAGTAGGCAATTTAATTTCGAGAAGTAGGCAGGCCAACATATTTATACAACTTCATACTCAATTTTAAAATTTCAGGGGTGCCTACGCCTGTTACATGGTGGCTTTGCCACTGGTCCTGGTCACACATAAAACGTTGGCCGGTGGAGTAATTGCAGCCTTGAGCCCACCAGCGCAGAAATTAAATCATGACCCTGGCACTACCTCTTGCCTATCAATAAAATATCCGATTTTCATCTATTTTTTCATGGGATATTCAAGTTTATTTGAGCCGGTGGTTGACATTCAATAAAATAATAGTTGGCCGGTGGAAATTCACTAAAATAATCGATTATAGCCTCAAATTTATTAAAAGGAACTACGGTTAGTAACGTGTTGTAAATGTTGTTTGCCAATACTTGATGAATAAAATTTTATCTAATACGTATATATCAAGTATACAAATTTTGTTTCTTACAAATAGTTAATGATATTTCCAGCATATATGTGAATTTGTATGTTGTGGATAGTTGTTACCCCAAAATTAATTAATAACTCAAATAGGCATTAGTGGACTCGCCCCTAAACTTTTGACGCTAGCATCCTTAACGAATATTGGACTCGCCACTTTAGTCGTTAGTGGAAAAATTAACTAATATTATGTACCTTGTCCTTAATATTCTACTTATTGTTAAGAAGATGATGCGGTTTGATATTATCAATGACTTGGTAAATTTTTCTAATAATTAATTAGGGCTAAGTTGACCTATGACTCCTCAGGTCACCTCAAATACTACAAAATGACCACAAATCGGGTTGGGTTTGATACATTAAAAAAAAAAAAAATATATATATATATATATATATATATATATTATTTATTGATCGTATCCAAAATTCGCAACCTGTTAATTGCAAGTTAGTACTATTTCGGTTGCTACGGTATTGTTGGGATGAAATTTTATGTGTACAAGAACCAACATATTAATTTTCAGAAACACATGCCCGTATGAATGGGAATGTTTATGGTAATATGTTCAAATGAATGTCTGGTTGTACTATCAGAATAGTTTTGAAAAATCCTCATATGTTCTTAAAATATGTATATCCATGTGACTAACAGACAAACACAAGCTAAATTATAAAACTAAAGGAGCAAAACAGACAATTGACCAATTTTTTTTTCTTATTAATAATTAGTAATATAATTAAATAAAGAGAATTAGAAAGGAGTGTGTATTTAAAGACCATCCTTAGGATTTTTCATTAATTAAGAAAGGCTAGAATGTTTCTCAATTAATTATATTCCTCTATATTTTCTCTATTTCTCTTTAATTTCGAATTTTCAAAGAATTAATTGGCCCATGTGGTTGCCCAAAGTATGTCCACTTATTCGAAATTATCCACTATAATTAATCTAATTAATTGTTGTATTATATGCATCACATAATTATTTCAATAATAATTGTATTTCTCAAGTTTTGTTGATTATAAATTTATATTATATGTCACCGCATGATGGAAATATATTTTAGATTAAGGTTGTTATCTCCATGACATTTTTTTTAGTATCATATGATGAATGGAATAAATTAAATTATCAATGTGATAATTAATTATTCGATGATCATCTTCATATGACATATGACATACTAAAATATTCTATCTAATTAAGAGGCTATTTTGGTGTGACCTAAGAGGATCTACGTCATATTGGCAATAGAATTAAAAATTTTTATGATTACTCAATTGATATTACCATTGACCCAAATTGACCTAAGAGGCTATTTTTGTACTCCAATATGCTCCACATCCTTTATCTTCATTTTCAAAGTTCGAACAGTCAATCTGAACCGCTCAACATGATCTTCATAATAAAATATGTTTGGAGACCAAATTTTATATTTTTTAGAATATTTTTACTATTTTTTTTAGATAGGTACAATATCACTTTTTCAGATAGTCCAGAATCTCCTTAAAAGAGTGATTTTATACCTAACTAAACAAATACTAAAAATATTCTAAAAAATATAAAATTTGGTCTTCAAGCATATTTCATTATGAAGATCGACTATTCGGATTTTGAAAATGGAGATAAAGGTCGACGTGGAGCATATTAGAACACAAAATCATGACATATTTGAACCCTCCTATATATATATTTGGGTTAATTCTTATGTCTCATGATATCATGAATAAATTGAAGGTAGGAATGTCAAATGTGTCATCCTTTATAATTTACTTATTTCTTAATTTAAAGTAGATTGTTTATGATTAACTCTTAATCATATGGCATACAGACAATCATATTTCATCAAGGGTCCCGGTGTTATCACCACTCATTAAAAATGAGGGACAATAGTAACCTCCACGAACAACTTCCCTATGCAAATGTCATGCATATTGAAATGTCATTTGTATAAGTAACGGTTAAAGCTAGCATCGGACAACACTCACTATATATGTTTCTCATTTAGGATAATACTTAAGGGACAAAATGATATAAATCATTAATGATGAACAAAAATATAGAACCATTATCATATGATTAGATTCTAGACCATAACACTAATAGTGCTTGAGCTAATAGTGTATTGTTTTCATCAGTAAGGTTATATTTGTGGGAGGATAAGGTTGGGGCGTCGGGGTGTGTGTGTGTGTGTGTTGGGGGGGGGGGGGTATGAAAGAAAATTTTCAGTAAGAAATTTTCCATGAGAAGGGCGAGTTTGAGTCTATTAATTGGTTATTGCCTCATTAATAGTACTAGGTAGGTCAAATGGGTAGTTAATGGTACTTGTTGGCAGGTGCAGTGGGATAACGATGACTGGGTCGGTTGTTGGGGAAGTTACTTTTGATGGAAACTTAGGTTTCTGAGGGGTGATTTGATGGAAGCTCTTATGTTACGTCCTTCTCAGCTGAGCTTGAAATGGGAATCGCAGAGACCAAAAAAAAATAAAAAAATCGCCATCATGTTACGTGTTCTCACAAGAATTACTTTTTCCAAATGTGTGATGTTAATTGTGCAACGAGTTAAAATTTAAGACAATTACGGCATAAAAGAAAGCTACAGTTATGTGTATAAAAGAAACCACCACAAACGATCAAAGAATCTTTTCTCATTGTGTCGTTGGCAGGTCCATCAAAGAATTTTAATCTCTGACGACTCTAGATGTGTTAATGACTAGTTGGGTACTGAATCTTTAACTAATTTTAATCTTATCTAAGTATTATTCATATTTTATCTTTACTTCGCAATGGGTACATGCAACTAATGACTAAGATCATACCAATATACTGATAAATATACTAAGATAAATTCTCATATTCTTTATACTGATAAATAGCAATCAATAATTTTGTTTTAGTATATTCTTTTCAAAAATATACTAAGATAAAATTTAACATATGCATAAGATCATACAAATATATATAGATGTACGGATCTTGTAATTTAAATAATATCATTTTTTAAAATAATACATTAATACAAAATGTTAGAAAAAGTAACTCAGTTGCCATTACAACCGAAATTTTTTTCCTTACCCACGATTTTGGAAAACCCAATTCTTACTACGTGGAGGTTCATTTTTTTATGGGGGGGGGGGGGGGGGTGAAATGGGGCTCTACGCACCCAAATGTGGCCGTCATTTTTATTAATATCCAAAGTTAATCACAAATTAATAAATATATGCACGTTAGCTGGATTTTTCTTAATATATCATTATCTGGATCGGTTAATAAAGAGAAGCCGTTCCTAAAAGGGTCTGGACTATCAAGAACGGTCGTTTATAAAGAGCCAACCCTGATAAGTTTCTATCAAGAAAGGTCGTTTATAAACAGCCATTCCTGATAAGTCTGGACTATCAAGAACAGTTATTTATAAACAGCGGATCCTAATAAGTCACTATCAAGAACGGTCGTTTATAAACAGGCGTTCCAGATATGTTCTGGACTGTGAAGAACGGTTGTGTATAAACGTCTGATCCTGATACCTACTTTCAAAGTCAGTCTTTAAATTTGCCTGATCCAGACATATATTATTATCGTTTTTTTTGCTATGTCCGATTCTAATGTGCCGATACTTAATGTACATTTTTCACTAGTCCTTGTTCTCTCTTTCCAGTAGGGAGATTCCCGATTTCAGGATGTACTACCAGCACATAAGGACATCACACTAAGAGAAATGGGCCGATGGGACGGTGAATAGAAATCGGATTTATTGGACCGGATTATATGGGTAAAATAATATGGCACTTTCCGAAATAATGAAACCCAATGTGTTGTTCTGCAGTATTCCGATGTAACTGGGTTTATTAGTTTACTAACATTGGAACATAGATGCCACGACGCGCTCTGACCCCTTCATCCTGCGTGCACTTGGCACGCTATGCGCCATGCTTCAACCTCTACATGGCTCACAGAATACCGAGCACAACCAGAGTGAAGCAAAGAAATTGAAACGTGATTTCTCATTGTTTAGAGAGACTAACAGTGGGCCCGTCCATGTCAGCTCTCTCTTCTCCCATTCTTCTTTGCGATTTCGACCGAAAGTGAGACTCAAATTCAAGCTAAGGGCTGAAGCTTTTAACAAGATATTACCTGGAGTCGTTAAAGGTCCTTACCCTCTTCTCCTTAACCAAAACCCTAAGCTTGAGCACTTCTGGTGAACCCCAATTGCAATCGAGAAGGACTAAATCTAAAATAGAAACAAGCAGTGGGAGCCGACTCAGACTTTGAAACTCGGCAGAATTATGCTTAATGGCTACACGATGGCCTCTAGAGTGTTAAATTGAGATGAGAAGGCCCAATTTTACTAATGCCATGAGTCGGTACCATATAGGATCCAAGTTATGTCAAACCTGCATGTCCAACTGTCCAGGAGATAAATTGAGCCTTGGCAGATGATAAGGGAGTAATAGCGATGCTCTCAGTCAATATATCGTATCTTGAAGTGCAGTAAACGAGGTGGTAACAAGTTAAGCCAAAAATTGGCTCGACACAGCACACCACAGCCTTAACAGCTAGTAAATAGCTGATTGGTCCCCAGGACACGCGTCAAATGGCCATGGGGTGATGCCAAAATAGACAAAAAATTAAAATATGAGAGTTGAGCCAGTTGGTATCCTCTCATATTAGACCCTTTAGTTATTTTAATTAAAAGATTCACTTAAGGGAATCAAGTGACTTAAACAAAAAATTAAACACACAAGGATTGTAGAGTTGAGCCAGCTGGTATCCTCTATTAATTCCTCAACCCAATGATCCAAAGGACCTATTTGTGAAAATAGAAATAAAAAAATATAATGTTATAATGCCCAAATGGTCATGATAACATTTACTTTTGAGGACATATTTGCAAATAGTGATAGATAAAGGATTAATATGTTAATAGACCTCAGCCATGGCTGTGTTATGGTCATTTGCATTTTTAATCCAATGACATCTCAATGATTTGTCCTTTGAAGCATGTTAATAAACAGAAACCACGGGGTTCTATGCAAATTTTTCCCTTGCCCCATGTCCTGTCAGCGTGATGTTTGTAAAATCTTGAAGTTTTCAAAACAAAATAATACTTTGATCTTGTTTCTATGCTTGCTGGTAACAAATGATAACCTAAAAGCTATTTAAACTTGTTATAAATGATAACCAGCCAGTACATTGGGTAATAACAACCTTTAACCAATCCCTGGTATGCCTACACACACTACATCAGCATTAAAACCAAGTTCAAGCTCTACTGGTACAAAGAAAGCATTCAAAAATGCTAAAAAGACCTTCTCTGTTAAACTGGACAGTGCAAATCAGTACAGGGACCAAAATGGAAAAAGGACATCACAGACATGTAGAGGACTTCAAAACACATAAAATAGACACAAATTTCAAATTGTTTGGATTTTATTTCGATTTAATATGAATTATTGAAGTTCAGCTTTTAAAAATAAAAAATCTTCAAATAAAGTGGTAAAATTACCTCCAATGCCCCTCTGCAGAATTAAAGGCTTAAAAATAGAAGTAAAATCCCAAAAATTGTAAAACATTGTACACTTAAGGTATACATGTCCCTCTGTGAATATATGCTAGAATAACATATACTTATCAACATAATTAATAAAGAATCATGAGGGTAAAGTTGACAGTCTTTGAAATAAGTATTGTGTTAATCTCAACCCAAGCTTTAAGCTTGATCAAACCCTTTTGTCATCCCAAATACACTATCAAATATCCAAATAAAGCTATCTTAACCCCTGGTCATGCCTTAAAACTCCTGTACCAAGTCCTGGTACTAAACCGGTACTAAACTGACAAGTTCAAAACCCAATTGTAACAAATGCTCAATCAGACTCAAAATTGATGCTTCTAGTCGCTTCTGTACGATAAAGTGATGACAATTGGTCAACCAATTGAAGAAAACCTCGTTCAAGTATGAAGAAACCAACCAAGAGTTTAAACCCGGGATAAAACCCAACCCCAACTGTAGACTACCTCCTCCTCCGATGATCGCCGGAGGCCGACAACAGATGCATAGTGCTCCTGAAACCAAGACGATGTCAACCGTGCCTCCCTTTTGTCTTGCCGTGGCCGGAGCATTGCCGGAGCTCAAAAACCCTAGATCCGAGTGAAATCCTAACCCGCATCAAGTCTGGCACGAACCGCGAAGTAATCCAAAGCGCTGGATGAAAAGTTCAAACATAGCACAGATCACAAAGCGGGGACATAATCCAAAGGGTTAACTTCAAAGTCAGAGCCAACGGATACTGATTCGTGGGGCCCATTTGTCGGCATGCCGACCAAAACCGAAAACTCTGAACAAAGTCCAAAACCTCAGGCCCAAGCCCAAACTCAGAGCCTATTACAAAGTACGGGAGTACGAATCTCAAAGCCCATTAAAACTGATATCGATGTCCAACACACATCCTTAAGCCCAGTACGAATCTCAAAGCCCAAAAATATAACAAAGGAAACCTTTTTATGAATCAGTGCCTCTGACATAATTAAATTATAGTGCAACACCTCAAATCTCACGAATAATCCCCTAGCGACTTAAAACATTTCTAAACAAGCCCCCTGAAGGCCCAATTTGCACTCCAGCTCATGTAAAAAACCCAAATCACCAGCTCCAGTCCCGACATTTTTAAAAATACCCAAAGTTAATTACGGATTAATAAAAATACCAGACCACTTAACTTTAATTAAAACTGCCCAAACCGGCCATTAAAAAAATTGATGATCTTCTTTGTGCATACATACACAACAGAAAATAAATTTCTCAGTTTTGACAAAAAAAAATTCGTTAAAAAATTAATAAAATTATTTTCAAATCACTGATAATTAATAAAAAAAATTAGAGACTAATTTTTTAACTAAAAAATTCGATTTTTAGTATTATATTTCAGCATTTTAGCTATTTGTCTCTAAAAAAAAAATTAAATCAGGGGATCGATTATTTAATGGCCGATTTCCCTCTTTAATAAAATAAAAAATTCAAGGGACCGGCCATTAAATGGCCGGTTTGGACATTTTTTAAAAAATTGGCGGGTCTGGGCATTTTTATTAATCTTTAATTAACTTTGGTATTTTTAAAAATGTCGGTCTCCAGTCCCTTACATCTTACAAATTAGTCTGTGGAAAGATGAAAATTTCAGAAACAAGTCATTTTTGGTCATAACTTCTCCGTTTTAATTCCGAATTGACTAAAACCAACTCCAAATGAACCCAAATAAAATTCTCTACATTTCTGAAAAAAAATATCAAACATGTCCAAGCACTAGCCAACTCCTGAAATGAACAAAATGCCCTTTTCTACAAATTTAAATAACTTTCTTCATCAATAAAATATAAATAAAATATTTATCCACTCTCTAAACAAATAAATAAATACAATAAACATATTTTGCATAATATAAAGTTGCATATGTTAGTTTGTAATAATCTAGAAGTCAATAATACGATAAATTTGTTATATAAAGCTTTGTTCATGAATTGAATGTTTAATCATTTTGTTACCTTGAGTATTATTGAATTTATGAATATGACTGGAATTGTGAAACTTCATAATATAGATGATAATACTCTTAAAAGTCTCTAACCAAGGTAATTAGCAGGAACACTAATTACCGCGATAAGGTTAGTGTGTGGATTAAATGATGGTTAAGTTTTACAAACCATAGACAAAGAGTTGTCATTTTAATCACACAGATACATGTTAGAGAACATGATATTTGACAGACCTCAAATGAAACATTAAATGGAATTGTGTTTGTGTCATTAATGTTTTCATTTTAGTGTTAAGTTCTAAAGTATGAGATATTCATTTTTCCTACATAAGAAATGTATATGTGTGATTGCTATCTAACGCTATCCGTAAAAAGTAGCTATAAGGATAGTTCTTCGGTATACATAGCTTATGCGGAGGAAAAGATGGTTTATCAAAAGTACTATTGTCCCTCGTATCTCAATACGAGCTATAGCGTCACTGGGCCCCTTGGTAGAATATGATTATCTGGATCCAGTATGATTACAAGAGTAAACATATTTGATAATCTATTCAGGATCAAGAAAAGATTAAGTTTGCAAGGATGACACATACCTACCTTGAAACTAATCTGATAGCTATGAGACAAAAGAATTAACACGAAGTAAATCGTTTACTGGATCATGATATTGTACGGTACAGCATCATCTGTGTAATTGGTGTCATAATGTACTTGCCAGGTGCCACCTATGATAAATAGAGGTTAAAATAGTTTTAATTCTATTTGCCAACATAACACAGATCCTATTGGGTCACACCATATAGGAACTAGTCGGAGAATCTTGTTGATTAATTATAATGATTATAATTAATAATAAGATGGATAAAATTAATTATATATGATATAATTAAATTATAAATGTCATTTAAATGACAAGCAGAAACATTGGTTAATTTATGAACGTGTTTGACACGTGCATAAAAGTTACCGAACGAACGATCGAGAAAATATGTATTTGATTTGGACTTAGAATATTTAATTATTGGATTTATATTTTGGGCTTAAAACCCATTAAGAATAAATCACTAATTAAAGATTAAAGGCCCAAATCAAAGCCCAAAATTAATCAAGCCTTAATGGGCCAAGGGCAAAATGGTAATTTCATTTTGCTAAATTCTTTGCCGATTTCATTTGGCCGTTGATTTAGTTGCCGACTCAATTTTTTAATATATATCAAATTGATATGGCAGCAACTAATGTATATAAATACATGATCAAAGTAAGAGAGAAATCATTCCATTTCCTGAATACCGATTCGATCCGATCGAACGATAATTCTCTCTTTTCTCAGATTCGTTCTAATCAGAGTTTACGGGTTTTAGAAGTAAAATATAATATTTTACGAGAGTCGTAATTATTATTTGCTTTTTCTCGTGAATAGTGTTTTTGTCAGATTTCGCGGTTTACGGTATTTCTGGTAAAAGAAATAAACCGCTCTCTCGATTAGTTCCTGGTGGATAACCGATAGAGGCACTATATTTTTG
The DNA here is from genome assembly GCA_025461125.1 of Carex kokanica. Classification (NCBI taxonomy): domain Eukaryota; kingdom Viridiplantae; phylum Streptophyta; class Magnoliopsida; order Poales; family Cyperaceae; genus Carex; species Carex kokanica. Next base: position 587,970 of record JAJGRX010000895.1, on the reverse strand, counting down.
GTGCTTGCTTAACCGAGTCAGACAGCCGGGTCAGACAGTCAGATCAGACATCATTCCAATTTGAATTTGGAAGCAAGGTAAAGAAATGTTATATTAATCTATTTAATTGTTAAATAGATTTAATCTTTTAGAAATCAATCAAAGGAGTAGATCTATAAACTGATTAAAATACAAGTAAATACAGTTTTACTACTTTAGGTCTGTACATGATCAATCTGGTCTGTAACTCTCGGTAATTATCCGACATACCACTTGATCTATGATCTGAATGAGTAAAGTTTTATTTACGGTTTTTAATCTAAGAAAAGGATTGAACGGGTATGTAACTCTCGGTAGATTATCCGACATACCACTTCAATCATTTTGGCTTGAGTTAGAAGTAAAAATTTTGTTTTACGGTCTTTCCGCAGCTTAAGCCTAATGGCTTTGGGTAGCCTCAAAAACCTACAGCATATGCATCATGAAATACACACAAACACACAGACAAATGTCCAGACACTAAGAACCAACCAAATACAAGATTAGTGCATGAGCTCCTCTTTGAGTCCTTTTATTCAGTTCACAAAAACATAGGCACAAATCCTAGAATGAACGAGGTATTTAGTTTGATTCAGAAAGGTCTGCTGATGTAATTAACGGCGGGGGCTTGCGCCTGTCGGGAGTTAAATTAATAAACTCTCTCGATGGACCGATTATGAACGGTAGGTCCGTCGGGGGTGAACCCAAAGGATAGCAGAGAGAAAAAGAATGTCTCAAGTTCGATGCCCTTGATCACTCGAAAGTGAGCGATGTTATTTTTTAAAATTTATAAACTCGAAAATGCTATAGGTTCAGATCGCAAGCGCACAATCCTATTGAGTAGTATAATCGAGGTCTATCCACAAGGAATATTGGTTTAGAGTCTTGAGCGATCAAATCACAATTTTTCGAAAGGCTAGACAAAATTTGAAAATTTGAGAGTTGAAGTTGTGATCAATGTAAATTTGGCAACAATTAAAAGCAATTAAAATAAAGATAGAGATGAGAATTCCTAGGGTTTCGGCACACCATTGCTACTCAATCCTCTTTGATATTCTATTTCTGTCGGATCTGATTTCCTGTTGTTATTTATGGAAGACACTACATAGGACACTGCGAGTTACATACGCAAATGACGGGGCTTCCATCGAGATACTACATAGGACACTGCGAGTTATCTTACGCAAATGACAGATCTCTAAAATATACAAGTTACATAGGACACTGCGATTTATCTTACGCAAATGACAGAACTTGGTTCGCGTTTTGTGGTTCTGATTTATGGTTTCCCCGCTAAGGTTTTCTTCACATAAATCTAATGGCTCCCAATGAGGCTGACTCGTCCATCATAGTTTTTCTTACCATTAAAGCACTGTCACTACCCTAACGGATTAAACTAGATCATCGAAATCAGGTGAAGGGAGAATAAATTGCAAAAGCATTTCAATCAACAACAAGAAATCATAATCAACAAAAAATATATATATCAAAGCATCATGAGTAACAAGGTTTACTGCCTAGCCCCTAAGAAAAGAACTTAGCCGCGGAATGGCATTATTACAACACTCCTCTCTTTCTCACTTAATTAAATTTAACCAAAATTACAAAGATGTCTTCTTCTTCTGTCCAGAGTGCTTATATAGGAGTGAGGGGACGTCTGGAGATGAGTGGAGGCCAAGAAAACTGATCTGGATACAGCTGGAGCAGTTATTCCCCAAAGGGCGCCTTCGGTTAAACCGTATTGGCTGATACGGTCTGTATCCACACCATGTCGCTGAGGGGTTTAATGCGTATCGCGTCATCTCTTGGTTTGTATCCGGCTAGGTCCGTATCAGTCAGTACGGGCCGTAACAGTGACTTAGTCGATGAGCGCCGCTTATCTGATTAACTTGATTCTTGCTTCATTTGATATAAATAGTCCCAAAACATGTTTCCTACAATAAAACATAAAGAAGGGTGACAGTAGTCTTTTTCTCTAATTAAATAAACATAAGTGTGAGATAATATGCAAAACCTAAGCCAAAACCCTACGTAATTCATCATCATTTTGACTCTGATCAGCCCTCCTCATGACCAATAAATAGAGAGCACTGAACCCTAAAACATTTCACATAACTGCACCCTTAGTGCAATTTTCTGCACCCTACACACACAAAAGATAAGCGGCATATTTGCCAAAAAAATTTGAGAAAAGGTTTTGGTACCCAGCCTTCTGTACCAGTGTTTTGCCTAAAAGTTTAGATAAGTCTTCTTAACGGTTCCAGCCTCTCACACTGCCTTAAATAAAACCTTCCTATTCCGTCAACACAATTTTAATTTTTCAAATTGAGAAAAGGTATCAACCCCCTTCCATCCACCGTGTTCACACCGGAGGCTCCAGCACAGATCGCCTTCGTCACTCCCGTTCTGATCTCTCTCTCCTCTATCTATAGATTTGGCAATCTCCCTCTAGGCTCCTTGCTCGAGCCGCCGCCGTTCCACCGAAGGCACTAGCACAAAGGTTGCATCTTTGCCTGTGTCCCCCCGTAGTCCAACGCCACGTCAGCAAGAAGCCCTGCTGTCGATCTGTGGAAAATGCACCTTGCTTCCGACTATCACTTCCAGGTAGGTCCCGCTTCTCGAGATCTACCCTTGTTATAACTTCATTATCTCTCTTTCTTGTTTGTCAAAGTGTAATCGAGTGGGTAACTTTGCTAATTACTTAGGTCACGAACAGTGAGCTGTACATTGTTCCTAAATTTTGATTTGGAAATTGTCGCTTGAGAAAATTAGAAAGCAAGTGTTTTGAACAAAATATGCAGTGTCGATTGGTTTGTCAGTGTTTACAGCGTCGAATTGTTAGTTTTACAGTATCAATGTAGTAGTGCTATATTGCTACTGATCTGCTACTTTTGGCAGATCCTAATCTGATCTGGTAATATTTCGAGTCTGATCTGATCTGATCTAACAGATCAGCTGTCGATCTGGTCTTCTTTTGTAAAAAAAAATTTTCTTATTTAAATTTTCAGGATTTATCTAATAGGTTTACAGGATCTATACAATATTTTATATGATCTATCAATCCGGTTTAAAGGTTCTATAGAGTATTTTACAAGATCTATTTAACATTATTACAGTATATATGCAATAGTTTACAGGATCTATGCATTGTTTTTCTTTTCTTTATTTTTTAGGATCAGTTTAACCGTTTTACATGATATATGCAATAGTTTACAGGATATATGCAATTGTTTTCATAGATCTCGTATTATCTGAATGTCTGTTTTTATTTACATTATTCGACATGTAAATTTTGCTGATTTAAAGTCTTCTATACATTGTTTTACAAGATTTTGCCAATGATTTACAGGATTAGGATTTGAAATACATTAAACTATTACATGATCTACTTAACAGTTTTATATGATATGTCAGTTATTTTACATGTTTTATGCAATAGTTTTATAGGATGTATCAGTTATTTTACATGTTTCATTCAATAGTTTTTCAGGTTTCATGCAATAGTTTTATATGATATATCAGTTATTTTACAGGTTTCATGCAATAATTTTATAGGATGTATCAGTTATTCTATAGGTTTAATGCAAAAGTTTCATAGGATGTATCAGTTATTTTACAGGTTTCATTCAATAGTTTTTCAGGTTTCAGGCATTAGTTTATAGGATATATTAGTTATTTTATATGTTTCATGCAATAATTTTGTAGGATGTATCAGTTATTTTACATGTTTCATGCAAAAGTTTCGTAGGATGTATCAGTTATTTTATTGGTTTTATTCAATAGTTTTTCAGATTTCATGCAATAGTTTTATATAATATATCAGTTATTTACATGTTTCATGCAATAGTTGTTCAACTAGTTTTTCAAGATTTTGCCAATGATTTACAGGATTAGAACTTGAAGTTTTTATTAATTGTTGATATCAATTCAGCTAAACCATGTTGGAAAGATGTTGGTATTATTGAAAATGTGTGTCCAAACCAGGGAGAAAGATCAATGGACTGTGCAATTTTTATTTTGCGCTTTGTCTACAATTTGATCACCGAGATGCCTCTAACTTTCACACTGGTAATTTTTTTAACTTGATAGTTTATGATGTAATTCCTATTTGTAATTTTATTCTCTCAGCAATGTAACTCCAATTTATAACCTTGTTTATTTTGTTTTTTTGCATGATGATATTTCGAAGGAACGGGTTGTTTTAGTGATGAGGCTTCTCACTCATCGAAATAACGTTAACCAGAGGGTTATGAAGTAATTACATTGTTTGTATGTTGAATAGTATGCTTGTGTGAAACATATGTATTTGTGTGTTGAATGTTATTGTTTGTTTGCTACTATTGAACAATGTGGTTGTGACTAGTAACATTTTATGCTTGCGAACAGTTATTTTTGTTGAACAATGTGTTTTATATTATTTATGTTTTATAGTTTGCATCTGTTAGTTTTATAGTTTACATCTGTAAATTTTACAGTTTGTATATGTTAGTTTTACAGTTTCAGGTGTCAATTTTATAGTATTGAAGTCATATAGTTTGCATCTATTGGTTTTATAGTTTACATCTGTGAGTTTTACAGTATTGAAGTCTTATTTTGCATGATATAGATGCATATATAAATATTAATAATTGAAGAAAAAAATGATGAAAAAATAAAAACAAATTTTAAAATTTTAATTTCAAAAAAATATTTAGTTTTGATGCCAAAAAATTAATTTTGCATAATTTTAGGTGTTATTTGGAAATAACTGCAGGTTTGAGAAGTGGTTCGGATTTGAAATCTTCTAGAAGCTGTCATTCTGAAAGTACAACCAGTGAAAGTACATAAAATACAGGTAGTTTGGCAGTTGTGGAAGTTACAAACGGTTAGCAACAAACTTTGGGACCACTTGCAAGAGTCGCTGGTTGTTAAAATTTTGAATTACGTATTATATATGAATTGTCATTTAAGATACAGTATTAAGTATAGAGTTTTACAGTATTTGCGCAAGTCAAATAACAGTTAGTTTGGGTAAAAATTGGGTACAACTCACTGGGTACAATTAGTCGCTTCCATTTTTTAATACTAGGTAACCAGTTATTAAGGAGAGATGGCACTTAATATACTACAAAAAGAGCTATTTGTAGAAGAGATATTGTGAATAATAATGGTAATCTCACTGAACATAGAAGATATTACAATAATATTATATGCACGATGAATGTTTCTCACCACACGTACATAGAATAAGTTATTTTTAATAAAGCATAAAAACTTCCAAATACGAAATATGAAATAAAGCATCCTGCTCTAAAACTTAATTCTAACCGCTAATAGCAAACTAATCTTCAAACATAGAATTACTACCGGAATTTATGAAGCAGTTGGCTATTCACTTCTAGATACGATTCACCACCTCTTGCATTGTTGGACGGACTTATGGGTTATTATTCAAGCACTCATATGCAATCTGAATTACTTTGAGAATCTCATTGATGACTTGGTCTGTTGGTGGTTCAATGCGTTGGTCAAGGATATCTTGGAGTATCATTTCCTCTTCATCGGAAGCTGATAGATTGATCATATCACCAGGGTGCTTTCCCATAAGAAGTTCCAACATGATTACTCTGAAGCTATATACGTCACATTTTTCAATCATCCTTATGGTATAGGCTAGTTCTGCATAAGAAAAAACAAATTCAGATTGCAATTATTTTCGCTTTAATTTTTTTATAAAAGTATAGTGATGGAAATTAAAAAACGATAATAGGGTGGTTAAGTATACATAAACCTGGTGCTTTGTAACCATAGGTTCCAGCAAGCCTGCTCCAATTAGAAGACTCCGGCTTGAGATATTTAGCAGTACCAAAATCCGAGATACTAGCTGTAAACTCAGAATCAAGCAAGATGTTTCTAGAAGTTACATCCCTCAATATAACATTTCTCTTTTCCCAATCCAGTTCTATTGCTTCCTCACTATTGAGAATATTATGTAAATCCCTCTTCTCATAATACTTGTATACAAGAAATTTATTTTGAGGTGAAGAACAATAACCAAATAATTTAGTAATGTTGCGGTGTCGAATCTGGGTTATTGTGTGAATTTCACTGTGGAATGCTTCAACATCTAGTGAGGTTTCTCCACCTGCTAACTGAACTTTCTTAACAGCTACTGTGAGGTTGTCTGGCTCTAAAATTGCTTTGTAAACTCTTGCATGGCCTCCACTTCCAATGCAGTATTTCTCATCAAAATTCTCGGTGGCCCTTATAATCTCCTCATAAGCATCTCTTCCATCAAAATTCCACACAGAGAAAATTTCTCCTCTACTAGGATTGCCAATGTGCTCTGGTTTTGCTTTTCTCTTTTTTGAGTATAGTAGGTAAAGTAGCCAGAGTAAGAAAGAGGTTAGTAATGCAGCACAACAAGTTAGAGTTGCAATCAACATAACCATTCGTTGTTTGGTCGAGCCATTCTTATCTTCAACATAACCATCACACAAGGGCAAACCTTGAATAGTGCCACAAAGATTTTTATTGTGTATAAACCATTGTTCTGGGGCTTTATAAAAAATCTTTATATCAGGCACTGGACCGACCAATTGATTAAATGACAAATCCATGGTTGACAAACTTAACATGTCGCCCAATGAAGGTGGAATTTGACCGGATAGATTGTTGTGAGATACATTAAGATTTTGTAACATGATTAAATTAGCTAGTGCCATTGGTATTTCCCCGGTCAAAGAATTTGAGCTTAAATCCAGGAGATACAGTAAGTGTACTAAGTTTCCAAAATGAGATGGAATTTTTCCAGTTAACCTATTATTGTTGAGGTTTAATAATTCAAGGTCAACACAATTGCCTAGTTCTTCTGTCACACTTGTTAGGCTATTGGACGATATATCAAGATATGTCAAAGCATGTAACATTCCCAACTCTTTGGGTACATTTCCAATGAAATTGTTGTGACTTAAATCTAGTTGAATCAATTTTTTTAATCTACCAAGTTCTGCCGGTATTACCCCTGATAGAGAATTTGATGAGAGATAAACAACATTTGTATTACTTAGGTTTCCTAGAGCGGTAGGAAGAGATTATTAAATTCTAGAGATAACGTTACAAGATTCGTTATGTTTTCCAAATTAGTAGGTATTTCTCCACTCAGAAAGTTGTTTGACAATTGTAATTTTGTCAAATGTGTAAGTTTACCGAATTCAGGAGGGATCGATCCTGAGAGCTTATTATGCCCAAGAACCAGAATGACAAGATTGGTTAGGTTTGCTAAATTAGTTGGTATTTCTCCGCTCAGAAGGTTTTTTGATAATTCTAAATATGTCAAATGTGTAAGTTCACATATTTCTGGAGGGATTGGTCCAGAGAGATTATTATCCCAAACTCGCATAGTGACAAGATTGGTTAGGTTTGCTAAATTAGTAGGTATTGGTCCACTCAGATAGTTTTCAGATAATTCAAAATATGTCAAATGTGTAAGTTCACCTATTTCAGGAGGGATTGGTCTGGAGATATTATTATCCAAAAGTAGCAGAGTGACAAAATTGGTTAGGTGTGCTAAATTAGTAGGTATTGGTCCACTCAAATAGTTTCCCGATAGTTCTAAATTTGTCAAATCTCGAAGTTTACCAATTTCTAGTGGGATCGATCCGGAGAGCTTATTACCCCAAAGACGCAGATGAACAAGATTGGTTAAATTTCCAAAATTAGTAGGTATTTCTCCACACAGAAGGTTTTTTGATAACTCTAAATATGTCAAATGTGTAAATTCATCTATTTCAGGAGGGATTGGTCCGGAGAGATTATTACTCCAAAGATACAAGCCTTTTATTTTTGTCAAAAAATCACATGGGTGCGAGACTCGGGTGAAACTCGGACCGGACACGGCCGAGTTTCCAAACAATGCCTACAATTAGTGTATGACAGAATTAAAAAATATGACAAGAAAAATAATAAATCTCTTACTGCATATGCTTAACAAATAAGATAATTAGAAGCATGAGAGTATTAACATAACTAGTACAGCTAATTAATTAATACAACAGCATTAAGCTCCAATTTGATAAACACAAGTATTATAAGAAATTCAATTCTAAATTTGAAGACTTAGAACTGCTCCCTGAAAAGTCAAAAGCCCAACCCAAGTTAACATCTACATTTAGGCCACAGCCTTTAAATTCGATTAGACGATCCTAATAAATTGCTGGAAAGCGAGAGATATAAATTGCTGGATACTTTGAGCAACGATGGGACGGTTAAGATAAATGGGCTTTATTGGGCCGGATCACACGGGCCTATTAATATCGCACTTTGTGAAATAACATCTCTAATGAAATAATGGAAACCCAGTCTAATCCGCAGTACATTCCATATTGTACACCTGACATCTCAATCAAAGTATGTTGATTTATATTGAAAAATAGTAAACAATAATATTGTATAAAAATGCATGCATAATGCAACAAAATATTGCAAAAATGTATATAGTTGTCGATCTTGTAAATTAAAAATATATTTGTTACTTTTTTAAATAATAAAATACAAAATGTTTGAAAAAATCATCTCACGACATTACAAATAATATATGGTCAATTGAATGATTAATAATTATCAATATAATTTTCGACAAACTAATTACCACCATCTTACTCGATAAGTTTGTATTTTTTTCTGAGCAGATAATGAAATCTATTTACTAGCTGTTTTATTAGTATAGTCATCATATTTGATCATCTGTGAAAAATCAATTATTAGTATCCTATAGGTGGCAATTAAATATCATTACTGCACGACGAATATTTCACGGTAATCTCACAAAACATAGAAGATATTACAATAACATTACAAGCATGATGAACATTTCTCTAAGTGAATATTAAGAAACAATAAAAACTTTCAAATATAAAATATGAAATAAAGCATCATTCTCTAAAACTGAATTCTAACTGTCAAGGACAAACTAATATTTAAACATAGAAGGTACTGCTAGAAATATGAATCAGTTGGCGCGCTATTCACTTCAAGATACTATTCACCACCTCTTGCATTGTTGGACGGAGTGAAGGGTTACAATTCAAGCACTCATAAGCAATCTGAATCATTTTGAGAATTTCATTGATGACTTCTCCAATTGGTGGTTCAATGCGTTGGTCAAGGATATCTTGGAGTATGATTTCATCTTCATTAGAAGCCGACAGATTGATCATGTCACCAGGGTGCTTTCCCATAAGCAGTTCCAACATGATTACTCCAAAACTATATACGTCACATTTTTCAGTCATCCTCATGGTATAAGCTAGTTCTGCAAAAGGAAAAAAAATTCAGATTGCAATTATTGCCACTATATTTTTTTATACAAGTCTAGTATTGGAAATTCTAATATGATAATAGGGTGTTTAAGTATACAGAACCTGGTGCCATGTAGCCGTAGGTTCCAGCAAGCATGCTCCAATTAGAAGATTCTGGCTTGAGAAATTTAGCAGTTCCAAAATCTGAGATACTTGCTGTAAACTTAGAATCGAGCAAGATGTTTTTCGAAGTTACATCCCTATGTACAATTGGTGGATAACAATCATGGTGCAAATGTGAGAGAGCACATGCAACATCTCTCAATATAACCTCTCTCTTTTCCCAACCCAGTTCTATTGCTTCCTCACTATTGAGAATATTATACAAATCTCTCTTTTCATAATACTTGTACACAAGAAATTTATTTTGTGGTGAGGAACAATAACCAAATAATTTAGCAATGTTGCGGTGTCGAATCTGGGTTATAGTGTGAATTTCTCTGTGGAAGGCTTCAACATCTATTGAGGTTTGTCCGCCTGCTAACAAGATTTTCTTTACAGCTACTGTGAGGTTGTCTGGCTCTAAAATTGCTTTGTAAACTTTTGAATGGCCTCCACTTCCAATGCAGTATTTCTCATCAAAATTTTCAGTGGCCCTTATAATCTCCTCATATGCATCTCTCCCATCAAAATTCCACACGGAAAAAATGTCTCCTTGACTCGAATTGCTAGTGCGTCCTGATTTTGCATTTCTCTTTTTTGAGTACAGGAGGTGAAGTTGCCAGAGTAAGAACAAGGTCAGTAATGCACCGCCGCAAGTTAAAGATGCAATCAACGTAACCTTTCGTAGTCTAGTTGTGCCATTCTTATGTTTAACAAACACATGACACGATGGCAAACCTTGGACTGTACCACAAAGATTTGTGTTGTGCATAAACCATTGTTTTTGGGCTTTCTGAAAAACCTTTTTATCAGGCACTGGACCCTCCAGTTGATTGTATGAAAAATCCATCATTGATATGCTTAACATGTCGCCCAAGGAAGACGGAATCTGGCCGGTTAGATTGTTGTGAGATAGATTAAGATTCTGTAACATGGTTAAGTGCGCTAGTGTTATTGGTATTTCCCCCGTAAAAAAATTAGAGCTTAAATCAAGGAGGTCCAGTAAGTGTACTAAGTTTCCAAGATGAGCTGGAATTTTTCCTGTCAACCTATTACTGCTGAGGTTTAATAATTCAAGATTAACACAATTGCCTAGTTCTTCTGGCACACTTGTCAGGCTATTTGACGATATATCAAGATATGTTAAAGCATGTAACATTCCCAACTCTTTTGGTACATTTCCAATGAAATTGTTGAGACTTAAATTTAGGTCAAACAATCTTTTTAAACTACCGAGCTCTGCCGGTATTACTCCCGATAGAGAATTTGATGAGAGATGAACGACGTTTATATTACTCAGGTTTCCTAGAGCACTAGGAATTTCTCCACTCAAAAAGTTATTATCTAATTGTATATCCATCAAATATTTAAGTCTGCCAATTTCAGGAGGTATTGATTTGTGGAGATTATTATCCGAAAGACGCAAATAGACAAGACTGGTTAAGTTTCCTAAAGAAGCAGGTATTTCTCCACTCAACAAGTTTTCTAGTAAGCTTAATCTTATCAAATGTTTAAGTTTACCAATTTCAGGAGGGATTTGTCGGGTGAGCTGATTACAAAAAAGACGCAGATGGACAAGTTCGGTTAAATTGCCAAAATTAGTAGGTACTTCTCCACTCAGATAGTTTTCTGATAGATCTAAATTTGTCAAATGTGGAAGTTCACCTATTTCAGGAGGGATTGGTCCGGAGAGATTATTACGCCAAAGTTGCAGAGTGACAAGATTGGTTAGGTTTGCTAAATTAGTAGGTATTGGTCCACTCAGATAGTAATTTCCTGCTAGATCTAATTCTGTCAAATGTGTAAGTTCACCTATTTCAGGAGGGATTGGTCCACTCAGATAGTTGTCTAATAATTCTAAATTTGTCAAATGTGTAAGTTCACCTATTTCAAGAGGGATTGGTCCGGACAGATTATTACCCGAAAGAAACAGAGTGACAAGATTGGTTAGGTTTGCTAAATTTGTAGGTATTGATCCACTCAGGTTGTTTCCTGCTAGATTTAAATATGTCAAATATCCAAGTTTACCAATTTCACGAGGGATTGGTCCGGAGAGATTATTACCCCAAAGATACAGAGTGACAAGATTTGTTAAGTTTCCAATGCTTGGCGGAATCAAACCGCTGAGAACATTATCTTGGAGGTCAAGAACTGTGAGTTTTGAGAAGACACGTATTGATGGAGGAATTACTCCACTGAGTTTATTATGACTGATATTAAAAATTCTGGTAGATGGAAGAGCAGAGAAATTTAGAGCATCTAATTTTCCAACTAGACCCTTGTTGGAAACATGAATTTTAGTGATAACTTGCCTTCTTTTGTAAGTGTCGCGGCAAGTGATTCCAGTCCAGTTGCACTGGTGGACATGCAGATTCCAAGATCAAAGCGGTTGTTGAGTCAGCAGAGTTGATTTCCAATGAAGAAGAGCTTGTGCTTGAGATGTGAGAGAAGATTGTACAAGAGGAAGTAGAAAGAGTAGTGTAAGGAACAACAGAATGCCCCTCATTGTGCTAAAAATTAATGCTAAGTGCTCAGGTTATAGCTAAAATGCATCAGAGCTGGCCCTTTTATAAGCTCTGTGGTGTGACTTGTCAGTTCTGTAGATAAAAGAGTCAATTGGCTTGTGTTACCTACCTGTCGTCTGTGAATTAACCATGCTCCATGTACATTCAATGATGAATAAGATAACAGTTCCTGCCAGCTGGATAAGGTTGGGATCGGAGGGAAATAAGAAATTAAGAACCCTTCATTCGGGGTGTCATTGACTATGGAGAGCAACACGTTTGGAGTTGTCCATCAGGTATTTTGTTATCAAATATTAATGAACACATATAAATAAAAATTGAGATAAAACAAGTAGGATTAAGTTGACATATGACAGCGCGGATCAAAAAGGATCTTGACATACTACAAATCAGGTTGGTCCTATACATTCCAAAAATATTAATATTATTAGTCCTATCCATCGAGATATTTTGTTATCGAATATTAGCGAGCACATATTCATAAAATTTTAGATAAACATGTAGGGTTATTGAACTACATTATTTTCTTTAAATAAATTCTGATATGATTATTTTTAATAAGACACTATATTTCAAATTAGAAGTGAAATAAAAATTGTTTGAAAATAAAATAAGACAAATTGTTTGAAAATAAAATAAAAAAATGACCGCAAATTCCAAAAGACCAATAATGCATGGCGATTCAAAATTGGAAATTCCAAAAGAAATGCTTAATTGAAAATTTGTGCCCGGATTTCCAAAGTTCCTATTTTATGATAGAGACATGGATATAAAATAAATAGCAGAGTGGTGTTACATACCTGTCGTCTATCAATTAACCATGCTCCATGTACATTCAATCATCATTAACGTAACAATCATGGCCGACAGGATAATGTTGGGTTTGGTGGGAAATCCGAAGAAATTCATTTTCATGGAAGACTTCGGTCAAAAAGTTAGTATTTTTGTACTTGGTTAAATGAATGATTCGTAATTATCTTGGTTAAATGAATGAAAGACTTCGGTCAAAAAGTTATTAAATGAATGAATGATTCACAATTATCTTCGGTCAAAAAGTATAGGAATGTTATTAAATGAATAAATGAAAGACTTCGGTCAAAAAGTTATTAAATGAATGAATGTATTTCATGGAAGTGTTCGGTCAAAAATTATCTTGGTTAAATGAATGATTCATAATTATCAAATACGATTTTATTCTTTTAAATTACCACAAGACTAATAAGTACAAAATTGTTCTTATCCATACATAAAAGTTAGTATTTTTTTCTTAGCAGATAATCAAATCATATTACTGCCTGCTTAATTAGTATATTCATCATATTTGATGAACTGAGAAAAAAAATTATTCATATCCTAGTCAAGTCGATGGCCGTTTTCATTGCTGTATAATTGCACTGATTATTCCTTGGCAACTACGAGTCTTTTTTTACGACGTCCTGAGGTCACTGAATTATAGGCTATCTTCAATGACATTGGATGACCTCTGATAATCTTAACCGTTAATTCATGATCTGATGATTCGGTGACTCGTCAATTTTAAAATTACCCAGTTAAGCAAAAATAAACAAATAACTTTTCATCTGACATGATCTAAAAAAGTCAAAAAATATTAATACCAATTTTGTATTACACTAAATTCCTCAAAATTGATGAATTCATTTTTGAAAATACAAACTACTGTTCTAAGCAAAGAAACAAAAAAAAACCACAAAACAGTATAATCCCCTAATACCAAAACTCAGCGACACACTGCTTACTTATCCAGTTCTTACCAGCCTTTCATTTTACCACCACGTATCCCACCAAATAAATGGTAAATGCATGGCGATTCATAATTGGTAATTCCAAAAGATTTAGTTTGCTATCAATGCAGCATGAGCAGACTTAATTCTTTTGCTACATCAGCAATAGACCAGGTGCGGCACCTATCACCAGCTTCCACGATATGTGCTGTTGCCAAGACATGTGGAGCCCTAGTCTCACTTACGAGGATGATCACGGCATGCAAATATTCACGTAACTACCGCGTGCGACTTGGTTATGCCATGACGAAACATAACATGGCTGGTCATGTTTGATCACGTATCACGTGTAAATAATTTTTTTTACAAACTTTAAGTTAGTTTAACTAAGAATAAAAAAAACAAATAAAAGAATAAAAATAACTGTAAAATAAAGTAATAATGTTGTCAAAAATTATCTATATAACAATAAATTTAATGTTTGAAATTTGAATTATCATTTAAGATAAATAATAGCATAAATTTATGTTATTTTGGTCACATGTAGTCACTCTTGTTCATGTTTCGTGCAGTGTTGTGTCTTGCACTGTCATTTTTTTAGGATGATCATGATACGTAACTCGCATACATACCATGTCGTGTTGCATCAGAACCATGATGTGTCGTGACTAGAGTGGGAAAAATGGAACGGCGGAGACGGCTCCGTCACGAAAAGGCATGGCACACGTGTCAGTTACGTGCCGTGACCATCTTTTAAAACTTTGGCACGGCACGACATGACACGTGAAAGATTTAGTCACAGCACAGCACGACACATAGTCACGCGAGTCACGTGTAATTAGGACCATTAGATATTGATTTAATGGTGAATCTTGAATAAACTAACCTAAATTATGATTAAATGGTCACGTGAGTCACGTATGGTCACATCACGTTAGGCACGGCATGACTCACGTGGCGTGACCACCCCTTGGCATTTTGATCATGGCACGGTATGGCACGTGAAAAATCAACTTGGGCACGGCACGGTACAGCACGAAACCAAAGTCACGGCGTGTTAGTCACGGCATGGCACGTTTTTTCCACTCTAGCCGTGACGCATCCAATCACGACATAACTTTTTGAGGTCCCTATTACAGGCAATGAATAATATACTAGAATATAATTTAGCATATGCATAACGCGATGAAATATAAGAAAAATATAGATAGTTCTTGATCTGGTTATTTAAATAATACAATCCAAAATGTTAGCAAAATCAACTCAATTGCCATTACAAATAATATATGGTTAAATGAGTGATTAATAATTATCAAATATGATTTTGTAAGTATTAATTACTGCAAGAATAATAAATGAAATAGTTCTTAATCCATATTCTTAACCGATATACAAGTTAGCATAATTTCTTAGCACATAACTAAATCTTATTATTGCCAGCTTTATTAGTATATTCATCATATTTTATGACCTAAGAAAAAGAGAAGTTATTTGTTTCCTATATACAATTCTCAAGTCCATGTCCAATTTTATTGCAAGTATAATTGCATTAATTGATGCTTCGCAACTATGGGTAGGCGAAATGGACGACATCATAATGTCAATGATTTACAAGCTATTTTTAATGACATTGGATTGCTTTTAATAATCTTAACCGGTCATCAAAAACAGATGGTTCCCTGACTCAATGTAAAAATCACACAGTTTATGCAAGAATAAATAAATAACTTTCCATCTGACATTACCTAAAAAAGACATATTGATACCAATTTGGTATTACATGAAATTCCTCAAGATTGATAAATTTATTTCCGAAAAATGGAGGCAATTCACCCGTTTCAATAAAAAAAAAAAAAAACGACAACAAAAAAACCCAAAGCATCTTTTTTTTCTTTTTTCTTTTTGCGTATGAAAGAAAACTAAAGTTGATTTGAAACCACTAAACCTTTAAGAATTTAATGTGGTGTTTTCTACTTTAAGAATTTAATGAGTGGTTAATGGAAAATCTACTTTAGGCATTAATGGAAAATCTAATGATGTTTTCTACTTGGTATGTCAAAAGAGGTAGACTTATATTTTTTGTGCTACCTATCTGTCGTGTCTGAATTAACCATGTTCCAAGCATAGTAACAAATGAATAATTCAGGTTCGGTTCGGTAGAGTCAAAAATTCGTGATTTTGAAAATAATTCGGGTATAATTCGGGAATGATTCGGAATTACAGTACAAGACCTCAGTGCATATTTAATTCATTACTGATGATTTACTATACGAGATACTACTTGTATTTGCCATAGAAGATCAGCTGTGGTAATATATTAAAAAAAGTAAACTAAATGGGGAACTGTGCTTTTTTTTTTGAACAAAAGGCAAATTTGCACACTGTGCGCACGCGAGAAAGCAAATTTGCACATTGTCCCAGCAGAATGGGTACTGTGCGCTGAAATTCAAATTATTTTTCCGAACAAAACCTGAGAAAAACGCGTATTATTCGTAAAATTCGTTAAATTTGCGTTTTATTCGCATTTTATTCGGTCAAAGGTTCGGTCAACGAATAATACGCCATTCGGTTCGGAAACACTCCAAAAACGTTTTATTCGCGAATTTAACGTGAATAAAACGCGAATATTGTTACTATGGTTCCAAGTACATTCAATATTCAATAATGTAATAGTGATTACAGGGCGGCATGAACCTCATACAATTTAAAACGGTGGCCGGTGTACTAATTGCAGCCTTGAGCCCACCAGCGGAGAAATGAAATCATGACCCTGGCACTACCTCTTGCCTATTAATAAAATAATCGATTAGTGGACTCGCCCCTAAACTTTTGACGAATATTGTACTCGCCACTTTAGTCGTTAGTGGAAAAATTAACTAATATTATGTACCTTGTCCTTAATATTCTACTTATTGTTAAGAAGATGATGCGGTTTGATATTATCAATGACTTGGTAAATTTTTCTAATAATTAATTGGGGCTAATTAAGTTGACTCCTCAGGTCACCTCAAATACTACAAAATGACCACAAATCGGGTTGGGTTTGATACATTAAAAAAAATATATATATATATATATATATATATATATATATATATATATATATATTATTTATTGATCGTATCCAAAATTCGCAACCTGTTAATTGCAAGTTAGTACTATTAGGACCTGTTCGGTTGCTACGGTATTGTTGGGATGAAATTTTATGTGTACAAGAACCAACATATTAATTTTCAAAAACACATGCCCATGGGTATGAATGGGAATGTTTATGGGAATATGTTCAAATGAATGTCCGGTTGTACTATGAGAATAGTTTTGAAAAATTCTCATATGTTCTTAAAATATGTATATCCATGTGACTAATAGACAAACACAAGCTAAATTATAAAACTAAAGGAGCAAAACAGACAATTGACCAATTTTTTTTCTTATTAATAATTAGTAATATAATTAAATAAAGAGAATTAGAAAGGAGTGTGTATTTAAAGACCATCCTTAGGATTTTTCATTAATTAAGAAAGGCTAGAATGTTTCTCAATTAATTATATTCCTCTATATTTTCTGTATTTCTCTTTAATTTCGAATTTTGAAGAATTAATTGGCCCATGTGGTTGCCCAAAGTATGTCCCACTTATTCGAAATTATCCACTATAATTAATCTAATTAATTGTTGTATTATATGCATCATATAATTATTCCAATAATAATTGCATTTCTCAAGTTTTGTTGATTTTAAATTTATATTATATGTCACCGCATGATAGAAATATATTTTCGATTAAGGTTGTCATCTCACGACATTTTTTATCATATGATGAATGGAATAAATTAAATTATCAATGTGATAATTAATTATTCCATGATCATCTTAATATGACATATGACATACTAAAATATTCTATCTAATTAAGAGGCTATTTTGGTGTGACCTAAGATGATCTATGTCATATTGGCAATAGAATTAAAACTTTTTATGATTACTCAATTGATATTACGATTGACCCAAATTGACCTAAGAGGCAATTTTTGGGCTCCAATATGCTCCACATTCTTTATCTTCGTTTTTAAAGTCCGAACAGTCAATCCGAACCACTCAACATGATCTTCATAATAAAATATGTTTAGAGACCAAATTTTATATTTTTCAGAATATTTTTACTATTTTTTTTAGATAGGTACAATATCACTTTTTCAAATGGTCCAGAATCTCCTTAAAAGAGTGATTTTGTACCTAACTAAACAAATAGTAAAAATATTCTAAAAAATATAAAATTTGGTCTTCAAGCATATTTCATTATGAAGATCATGTTGAGCAGTTCAAATCGACTATTCGGACTTTGAAAATGGAGATAAAGGACGTGGAGCATATTGGAGCACAAAATCATGACGTATTTGAACCCTCCTATATATATATATATATATATATATATTTGGATTAATTCTTTTGTCTCATGATATCATGAATAAATTAAAGGTAGGAATGTCAAATGTGTCATCCTTTATAATTTACTTATTTCTTAATTTAAAGTAGATTGTTTATGATTAATTCTTAATCATATGGCATGCAGACAATCATTTCATCAAGGGTCGTACTGATATCACCACTCATTAAACATGAGGGACAATAGTAACCTCGATGAACAACTTCCCTATGCAAAAGTCATGCATATTGAAATGTCATTTGTATAAGTAACGGTTAAGGCTAGCATCAGACAACACTCACAATATATGTTTCTCATCTAGGATAATACTTAAGGGACAAAATGATATAAATCATTCAAATGATGAATAAAAATATAGAACCATTATTATATGATTAGATTCTAGACCATAACACTAATAGTGTTTGAGTAAATATTGTTTTCATCGGTAAGGTTATATTTGTGGGCGGATGGTTAGGGGGTCGGGGGGTGTGTGTGTGTCGGGGGGTGTTGTGGTATGAAAGAAAATTTTCAGTAAGAAATTTTCCATGAGAAGGGTGAGTTTGAGTCTATTAATTGGTTATTGCCTCATTAATGGTACTAGGTAGGTCAAATGGCAGTGGTACTTGGCAGGTGCAGTGGGATAATGATGACTAGGGCTGCTAATGAGCTTGACTCGGCTCAGACTCGGCTCGGGCTCAATAAGAGAAGCATAACGGCCCGGCTCAGACTCGGCTCGATTTTAAAAGAAAAAGCTCGGCTCGGCTCGGCCCGGCTCGCGAGCCGGCTCAGACCATATTTGGGCTTTTCTCTGAACCTTTTCTTTGCTTTTAAAATGACATGTAAATTTTATTGATAGTGCGCAATCTGACGCTGAAATGCATTGTTGTATGGTTTCTTTATTTTCTACATAATTCCAGAAACATCATTACAAATCTACATAATTCCAGAAACAATATTTACACTTCATTACTGCTCCAATTAGAAAACTAAAGTACAAGACTCCAAAATTCAAAAAAGTCTAAAATCCTTTCATAAGTTCCAAAATTGAAACATTTTATAATCCATGTCTCAAATAGAAACATTTTAAAAAGAGAGAGTAAATAAGTAGCAAATTAAATAATCCATGTTTCCTTTAATTGAAAATCTGATGATTCGGTAATTCCTCAATGCAAAAATCACACAGTATAGGCAAAATTAAATAAATTAACAACCTTCAATCTGACATGACGTAATAAATTAAATATCTCTGGTATTACGTGAAATTCCTTAAAATTGGTTGATATATGTTTCAAAAAAAAAAAAAAGCGGCTATTCACCGTTTTCATTGTAAAAGCAAGATAATATAAATTGTTGTTATAAACAAAGATAGGAAAAAAAAAAAAGAACAACCAGAACAGCATAATCGCCGGACACCGTATCTCTGCGACAAATAGTGCTGATTTCTGTTGAGTAATGGAATAATTATTTGCGAGAATAAATTCGGAAATAATAATTTTAAATTTGATACTTTTATATTACAAGTGAAATTGTTTGCTCAAATAATTATATGGTAAAATTCAGGAATAATTATTTTCAAATCAAAATGTTATTTGTAAATTATTTGTGAGTGATATCTCTCAAATAACTGTGCTAGGAATTAGGATGGAAAACTGGTGATGATTAAAAGCGCTATAACTTTGACGCGAGGATCCTTTGAAAAATTTACATGTGATATTTTCTACAGTCCGAATTTGAGCCGAGATTAAGAAGGCAAAAATTTCAGTCTCTTAAATTTTGTACCTTTTTTATAAGATTCTAAATTTTCTTTTCAAAGAAATTTCTTTGGTTCAATTAACCTTTCTATTATTAAGAAGATGATGTGGTGTCATATTATCAGACTAAAATGCTAAATTTCTAATAATTAAGGTTAAGTTGACGTTCAGCAGTTGCTCTTTCTATTTATCAACTCAGCTAGATATTCTAGTAAATCAATTACATATGTTAAACATAGAATACTCAATCTAACATTAGAGGGAAATCAACTATACTATCTATATATGAAAGAAGAGTAGAACTAGGGTGTTCCTTAGTTACCCAAGCCCCTTTGTGAACTCAACTCTAAAACCTATCGAATTGGCTTCAAATGACGAATCGAAACCGTTGAAATTCTTCTACCATACGGGTGATGTGTCTACATGTGAAAATTTTAAACTTTCGAATTAATTTAGTATATAGTCAAGTGGTCAAAATTAGAAGGTTTTTAAATTAATTTTAATTTAATGCATTCATTTTTTGGACGCTTTTTGACTACTTGACTCTATACAAAACTAATTTAAAATTTTAAAATTTTCACATGTAGACGCATCACTCGTAAGGTAGAAGGATTTCAACGGTTTGGATTCGTCATTTGAAGCCAATCCGATAGGTTTTAGAGTTGAGTTCACAAAGGGGCTTGATGAACTTAGGAACACCTTAGTTCTACACATGAAAGAATATATATGTTGCGCATATTCATCTTCCTTTCTGCAGATCTTCTTTCTTTCTTTGAATTGATATGGATCCTAACATATCTTGTTTGATTTCCCAATCTTCAGCTGCCAAATGTGTTTTCAACAGTATGTGTTACCGAGCTGTGGTGCTCCTTGTATGTTCAATCATCAATAACGTAATAACTGCAGTAGTTCAGTAGTTGGTGTAATAATTGAAGCCCGCCTGTGGAGAAAGCGAAATATTAACAAACACATATAAATAAATATTTAGACAACACAAGTTGTTTTAAGTTGACCTATGACTCGGTAGGTCAACTGAGACTTAAAAAGAATTATCACGACAGACTACTAATCGGGTTGGGTCAGATACATTAAATAAACATAATAAACTGTTACTACATTATTGATCCTATACATTAAATAAACATAATAGCAAGTACTGTAAATGTGTGGGTTTCAGACGTCAATTAATAAAAATGATACAGAATTATGCCATCATTAGTCCGGTACTGAAAAGACTGACAATGATAAATATTGTATAACAATTTATCAATGAGGAGAAATGTTTTTATATATATACATATCCATTAAAAATTAATTTTATTACTAACTTATCTATATCTGTTAAGACGCTAGTCTCATTCAAATTTCATTTTTACTTTGCTAAGGATACAGGCAATTAATAATACAAATTCAAAAATAATTACAATTTTTATATAAATTATAGGTAATTGGTAGCTATATATATTCTTTTATTAAACAGGGGAAACTCCGCCGATTTCATTAGAAATCAAAGTAGTGTTTGGTAACCATCTGGTACACAATTATAGAACATAGATTAAGCAATGCGGTATCTGGTGCACACAAAAGCAAAGCGTCATATTTGCCTTTTTTTATATACTAAGTGACCAGTTATTATGGAGATGGCACTAAATATACTACAAAAAGAGCTATTTGTAGAAGAGAAATTGTGAATAATAATGGTAATCGCACTGAACAGATATTACAATAATATTATATGCACAATGAATGTTTCTCACAACACATACATAGAATAACTTAATTTTAACAAAGCATAAAAACTTACAAATACAAAATATGAAATAAATCATCATGCTCTAAAACTTAATTCTAACAGCCAACAGCAAACTAATCTTCAAACATTGAATTACTACCAGAATTTATGAAGCAGTTGGGTATTCACTTCTAGATACTATTCACCACCTCTTGCATTGTTGGACGAAGTGAAGGGTTATTATTCAAGCACTCATAAGCAATCTGAATCATTTTAAGAATTTCATTGATGACTTCTCCAGTTGGTGGTTCAATGCGTTGGTCAAGGATATCTTGGAGTATGATTTCATCTTCATTAGAAGCCGACAGATTGATCATGTCACCAGGGTGCTTTCCCATAAGCAGTTCCAACATGATTACTCCGAAACTATCACTACTAGAATTTCCGTTTTTTGCAAGAGCAGGAAATAGCTTTTTCCATTGGCGTACCGTTGGAATAAGCCCTGAAATCGTCATTCCATGCGCTACCCTTGGAAATACTCCCGTAGCAACAACCCTCGTTGGAAATAGTGTTTATTTCCAAGGACGCCGTTGGAAATACTCGTTTCTACCTTTTTCCATGCGTTTACTCTTGGAACAAGGGCGCATGGAAATACTTTCGAACTTGAGCACTATCTGGAGTATTTCCAATGGCAAAGAACGTGGGACCCACCTTAGTATTTCCAAGGAAGCGTTAGTGGACCCCATTCGAGTATTTCCAAGGCAAGCGAACACAGGACCCACCTGTTTATTTCCAAGGGCAGTGTACGTGGGACCCACCTGTTTATTTCCAAGGGTAGAGTACGTGGAACCCACCTCAGTATTTCCAAGGCAGGGTACATGGGACCCACCTGTTTATTTCCAAGAGCAGCGTACGTGGGACCCACCCCAGTATTTCCAAGGCAACCAAAAGTGGGGCCCACATGTTTATTTCCAAGGGCTAATATTTGTATGAGAAGGTGATTTTTGTTATTCCATGGATTAGCCATGGTAATAACAAGTCTAAAGGGCATCATATAAGCATGCCCTCATTCTACAATCCTCCCTGTATCAATCCAATACTGACCCGTTTACATTCCCCAATTCTCATTCATCCAAATTAACAAACACATTGAAATATAGAGAAAAAACATTTAATTAACATTAATCAACATAGTATAATCATCATTTATCAAAATACCAAAATACATTACAAAAGAAGTGCTAAAAGAAACTTTTATATATACCCAAAATATGCCCTAATTCAAGACGACTAACAAAATAATACTTAGAATTGACTAAATTTGCAAAAATGTTTTTACGAGAATGATGCAGTCACTCTTCCTTTTATCTTGCTATGTTGTCATCATTGCTGTAAAAATGAGAAAGTGAGTTAGTTTGTTTTGGAGAGTAGGTATGGTTGATTATAGGATATTTTAATATCTCAAGCATTGTTTCAATACTGTACAAAAAAAGTATATGTATATAAGCACTTGATAAAAAATTTGAATTTTGTGAATTATAAGCAAAAAAGAAAGCTAGACTGACTAATATATACAAGCACTTTGACACAAATTTTGAATTGAGCTTTAGCAAGTACATATATATATATACCTGTGTTGGGTGGTGAGATATTAGTACAACATAAGTATAATCTTCTAGCAATAGCCTTGTTGGTTTGTATGATGAATTTGTGCTGGTGGAAAGAAACATGTATAAAAAAGTATCACATTCTAGAAATTTGAAGGCAAAACATATATAAAAAGTATAGCATTTTGTTGTACATAGGATGGCATTTGGTGACTAAGCTACAATAAAGCATCAAAAACCAAGAAAAATAGAAAAATCTGAACAATAAAACTGGTTATAGACAAGCCAGTACATACCATTCCACAATCCATGCATGCTTGGAACTCCACAAGACATTTCTTAACTTCAGCAAGTAAGAGCCACCTCTGGTGCCTTGCTATTCTGCCTCTTCCCTCTGCCCCCTTGTCCTGCCCCCTTTCTCCATGAACTTATGGTCTATTTACATCAAAAAATATCAGAGGTTAAAACTAAATAGAACAATTTATGCATATCCATTAGAGGTTAAAACTTATACATGGCTCTGTATTGCAAATGAAACTTGGGCATAATGGGAAAATAGTAGCTTTAGGTTCTACTAACCGTGGCAATGTAAATAAAAGAGAGAAAAATGCAGACCATTTATTTCTTGACAAATTGACAGAAAATTCTTTTTGGGTGATTTTAATACAACTATTGCTTATTCTGTAATGACTGATGAGATCAAATAATTCCTTTTTTTTAAGTAAAACAATTATGAAGTATTTCTATGTTAAGAAAATTACATATGAAATTAATTGACTAATTAATAATCATACCAGGCAGTGGTGGGATCACGGAAGTCTGTCGGCAACAAACTTAACAGTTGTTAGCCATTATGACACATCCCTTTCGAATTAAGGAACAAAAATAATAGAAAACAAGAAAGAGTAAAACTTGAATAAATGATCTCATTTGCATGTATAATAGTACCCAACTAGCATCAGGTTGGTCTACTACTGCAATATCAAATTATCAACTTCACACCAGTCTCAGTGCCTTTAATGAATACAGTTGGGCCACGACATATTGGTACCATTTATGCGTATACAGAGATTTTTGTATTTTTTCTAATATATACTTTCATAATGTTCCAACTCAAAAGAAAAAATTCCTCTCTGGTTTGGTTGTTTTACATCTCTATTTCATACAAAAACAATAGCAAGAAACGTAAATACATTTTAAGGTTGTTGAAATTTAAATTGGAAACTTCCTGCAATTTGATATCATGTTAACTATTTACTCCTCTAAAAAGATTAACTGATAACTAAAACATTAAGTAGTGAGTTTGCTATTTTTGCTATTTTGTGCAATTGAGATATAACTTACTTTCAAAGATCGATAAAAGCAACATGAAACTCTTCAAACATCTTACTATCGTATACTTTATTCATGCTTATCTTTTTCATGGCTTGAACACCTAAAAGGAGGAAAAACCGAAATCAAGATTTTTTTTATCCAGCAAATCGGTGAGCACCCATAGAAAGAGAACGATGGAGCTTTTCAAAAAGAGAAAGAGAGGAAGAGAACCTACCTGATCAAGTAATTATTTCCAGCCAAGGGGAAAAAGCTCTTACCATGAAATTAGGGTTAGGGTTAGGTTTCGACAAGGGGAGAAGAGGGCAAAAGCGGTGTATGGCGAATAGAGGTAGAGAGGAGGCGGTGTGAAAGAGGAGCGGTTTCAGTGTCTTGGTCCGATACGGGAGGAGATGAGAAGGTGCGGATTGAGAGAAGAGGGGGTTTTGAGAGGAATCCCAGAAAAGAGAAGAGGCTGCTAGGTTTTTCCGAGAGAATAGAAAGGCGGCGCAATTGAAATTTAAGGACTTACCGATCGAAGAGGGGGAAATATTTTGGCAATTTTTTTGTTTTCGCTGCCCGCCTCAACTGGGACAGAGAATAGAAAGGGGGGAAATATTTTCCAAAAATTTCACTGCGCGCCTCTGTTTGACAAAAATTTCGCTATTCATATCTGATGTGTCAAGTGGGACCCATTTGTCATCCTCTATTCTATCTCCAATCTAGAATTAATACATAAGAAAGATAGTCATATTCATTGATAATCAAAACAACACATTTTCAATCCGACGGTTCAGATTTACATATGTACAAATTAATTAATGTTTGCACAGCAAAAAATATTAAAAAATTATAAAAAAATATTTTCAAATCTTTTACGACTTCTATGGCCAAATCATACTCGTAATTGTCAGTTTTATAAACTTTCATTATTATTTGCCCCTTCAAATTTAGCAAAAATTTGTGAACCGTTCATTTTCACGTGAACGATCGACGGTCGATCTGAAACGAAATAATTCCAAATTTGTTTTGAAATGATCAAGAGAAAATATTGAATGTAACAAATATAAAAGTTCTGAAGTTTTATTGTGTTCGATCTTCGATCCACAGTGAAGTGTTTATAGTCGTTCGATGTTTTAATATTTCATCGACTCGATGGATAGGTAAATTAAAATAAAATTTCATCAAACTTCGCTACAAGAAACTAAATGCGATGCTCTTCGATTTCAACGGTTCCGATCGACCAACGGACGATATGTTCCTGTGTGCCTTCATTAATTCATAAAACAATAGTATATGCATACATGACATGAAACATAAAACTCTTATTTTATGAGATAACGAAGGTGTACGATAATATATCGCCCGTTGGTCGATCGGAACCGTTGAAATTAAAGAACATCGCATTTATTTCGTTGTAGTGAATTTTGATGAAATTTTATGTTCATTTACCAATCTATCTAGCCGACGGAATATACAAACATCGTAGGGCCACAAAACACTTTGCGTTGGATTGAAGCTTCCACATATGGAAACTTCAGTTTTTTTTTGTTGGTTACATTCAATATTTTCCCTTGATCATTTAAAAACTAATTTGAAATTTTTTCATTGCAGATCGACCATTGATTGCTCATAAAAAAATGAACGGTCCGTAATTATTGGCTTAATTTTAAGGACAAACACTGATGAAATAAATATGAAATTGATAATTACAAGCATTATCTGGTCAAAGAGCATGTATAAATGTCGAAAATATTATTTTTTGGAATTTATTCATATTATTTGTTGTACAATAATCACTAATTTCATCATCTGTTGATACGAGCCGTCTGATGGGTGATGAAAGGTCATGATTACCAATGAATATCTCCATTTCAGAGGCTGTGGGCAGGAGGTCCATTTCGCTGAGGTGACATAATATTTCTGGTTAGATCCGCTCTAGATGAGATTATCTCGATCCTTTAATAATCGTACTAATTATGATCATACGGCTCTGATCTAAACATAAATATTATGTTACCTCAGATGATATAAAATTGTGGATATGTGTATCCATCATAAATGCTCTCTGGGACTTGGAGAAGTCCTTGTTCACTGGATCCGTATCCTCTGCATTAACTCAAAAGGAATTTCAACCGTCTGATTTTAAACGGAGCAAATCCAGCTCAAGTCTATAACATAGGGGGCCCTTTAATATTAGTGCAGATCTAGTTTGCACGAATTTTGAAACAGATTGGACAGTCAAGATTCATTAACTCAAAAGATTCTCCTTTGGTTAATGCAGAGGATACGGATTCTTGTTCACTACTCTCCGTGACTCATTTTTTTTTCTTTTATGAAAACCAAACACCCAAATCCTCTCCTCAATCTTTCCTCCTCTCCAATACTCTATAAATGAGAAGAAACCCGATCGTCGGAAACGCCAAAGCAGATCCATGATCGAATAAACCCTCTCCTCTCAACCCTCTCTGTACCCATCACAAAAACTCCCTAAGAAGATCCTCTCAACTCTCTCTCTACTAACTTCCCCCCTATCAAATTAAAACTCTCGGCGTCTCAATCGAAGGGCAAACCGTACCCATCGGAGAAACTCTCAAGCAAACCGAGAACCCTCTAAGACTGGTACGTAGAATTGGTCTAATCTGTGTGGTATTAATTTCCTTAATTTTTGGACATTTCTCTTATTTTGATTAGGACCAGTGATCTGTGTTTTAAGCACCAAGCACATTTACAATCTAGTGAGCTTAATTCTAAGTTTCGTCCAAATAATTATAGCATTTGAATGATTGACGCTACTACAACCCTAGTTAAGCATTAGAAATTATAATTTTTCTTTGTTTGGTAGAACTTAATTAGAAATTAGAAATTAGAACTTAATTAATCACTGATACAAGGTTCCCAACATAGTGTTTAGATCTTCTAATTTTAAAGTTAAGAGTTATAACATGTGGAAATTTTTAGTAAACATAACTGCACAAGTTCGATGAAATTTAAGGTTGCTTTATGCCATTCAGCTCTTAATGAGCACCGATCTGCTCTTTTTGAGATTGGTTGCTAATATTCACCTTCATTTTGGAGTTGTGTAGATGGAAGGCATTCCATTCAAAGCAAGAACACTGAGAATGAATCTGACAATGGGGAAGCTATACCGCATATCAAGAAATAACCGTGCTGTCTCCACTTGCTATAAGGAATGACTAAATTGTCCGGGATCCCTAAATTGCAGTATGTCTCTTTGGTAATATGGAAATGTCTCAAATTAAATGACAATATTTTCGTATAATTAGAATAGGCTTGCTAGTTTTAAACTGACCTTGGTAATATTGATCCATGGTAGAAAGCCAAACCAGACTATAAAGACATCATGTATGACAGTACGACTCACCTACATGCATATCAAGTAATAACCATGCTTGTACCAGCCCCATACATCAGTGAAACTAAGCCAAACACATGTTGGTATAGTGAGTTGCCTAAACGGTCCCAATTTGACCTTCTTTTAGTATAACATCTGTACAAATAACTCTGAACTTAAATTGATCAAATCCTTGCACACACACACACACACTAGACACATACACAAGAACACTGAAAAAAGAATCTCCTAAAAATGATTTTTCTACAATTTTTGGTGGCCATTTGAATCTCATATCCTGAAAACCGAAAATACTGTTAAAAACAGTGTACTGGCACACCAGCCGACCCTCACAAAACAGTGAAATTCACTAAGTTCCAAGCCTTCATAATTTTCGAAACTTTTTGAGTATAAACTACACAACTTAACCATCATTTACATATAAAGAAATAAGAATTTGTTGTAGCCATTGGCTCACAATAATTTTCTAAAGATGGACTGCCAAAACTGCACTGTTTCATGTATAACTGTCACCAAAATCATGCATGTTCATCACAGTTCTAGTTATAATAAAAATTTGATAGTTTTCCACTGAAAAGCATGTACATCAATGGTTATTTCCATATAAAGAACACCCAATGTAGTGTAGCCAATTAATTATAATAAAAAGGACAAATCAGCATGCCAGAAAAGGGCAAACTAGTCCATACTAGCTAAGCCACATCCCCTAAATTGATGAAATAGAAGTCTAAAAACATAAATATGTGCATACATGTCCCAGACACCTTAAACATTTTGTTACACACAAATCATGGGAACTGGAGGTGATAATTGGAAGAGGTAGTAATATGGCATGAGATGCACATGTGCTACAACATTGAACTAAGTTTGTAATATGAAGCCAGTGATCAAATATCATAGATGCAATGCACACATATCAATCACGAGCTCATACTCCTCCGTCGGTTCTGTTGCTGTTGTCGTCTCCGTCACCCTCTACTCTTGCACTTGTAGTGCTCGACTTCAAGGATGCTGGCTCGTGGCTTGAGAAGGTAATGAATTAACTTTAATATGTAACTATGTTTAAAATTAGCAAAGTTGCTCCCATAATTTCAGTTAGTAATTAATTTAATAAGGTAATGAGGGTACACTGGATTAATTGAAGTTAAATTGGTTGTAATTGAGTCTCCTCAAGATTTATAATTAAAAAAGTGGTTAACCAGTTCCATTAATTAAAGAAACAATTTACGAGGCATGGATGCACAAATTAATTACATGCTATTCTCTGTTTCCAAAAGCTTAGGCCTTCTCAAATGATTGAGCCGCTTGACCCCTTGTAATTATCGTGCTATTGTTAATTATGCATCTTTGCATGTGCATCAAAACTCTAATATTAAGTGACTATGCGATCTTACTTAGCAGTATGGTAAATAGAAAATAGACATAGTGCTGCTAATTTATAATTGGGTTCTTTACTTAGCTTCTATGTAGAACTTTTGATTATATTCATATCCCATATAATTTTTAGCCCTTCACTTTATAATTGGGTTCTTTACTTCACAAAATAGGCATAGTGCTGGCCCTTTTGCTTAATTCTGGTCTCTATCCCATATAATTTCTTGAGTTAACATTACTTCACAAATAGTTATAGTTACAGTATGGTTTCAATTAGGAAGTACCCGGTTAAGAGAACCCTACAATGGTAGGAAGAGGAAAGGCGATCGGTGCAACCAAGGTCACAAAGGCGGGGTTACAATTCCCCGTAGATTGGATTGCACAATTTCTGAAGATCAGGAAGTATGCTGAGCACGTCGATGTTGGTGCGCCTGCCTATCTCGCCGCTGTTCTCGAATATCTTGCTGCTGAGGTAGTTTGTTTTTACCAATTTGTGCTTAATTTTAAGAAATGACGACAACTATGATGGAAATTCCCTTTATTAATAATGAAATACTGACAACAACTATGATGGCAGTGGCATAAGATAAGTAGCAATATTAATAGGGTAAATAATTTATGAGGGTTAATGTTAGTTACAGTGATCAATTTTAATTGAATTTGGAGTTAATTGAAGAAGAGTTGAATTACATTAGATTTATTTCTTAAAGTAAGCTTATTTAGGGTTAGTTGTTGCTCAGTTGGCTTGATTGCAAAATAAGGTAAATTTTTGGTCAATTTGGAACCGTAAGACAATTGAGTGTCCATTGTGGTAAAATTTTATTAGCCAACACTCAATTCCTAGGTCAAAGCTTATAGCAGCCAAATTATGACTTTAGAAATCTAAACTTGGGCTTAATAACAAAAATATGCTGCAACTTGTTGGCTGATTATATTTTACATTTCCAGATTAGGTTGGTGGAGGTGTCATAACCAGGCCCATGTCCACAAATCGTCTTGAGTATTGGCAGTTTGTTGATTAGCATTGACAAAGCAGCCAAACAAGTGTTCAATGACGTTTTGGCAATCTCTGGAGATCAAGCAAGTATGGACTACACTATTTTTGAAGGATTGGGAGAAGCAAACATGTGTAGAGCGAATATTGGCACTCACAAAGGATTATCTTAGCGTTCTCTGGATTTTCTTACCAATTACTGCATGTTTGTGGGGTATATATTTTGGTACTGATGTGTATCAGTTTGGGGTATTTTGGTATTGTTAGTAATAGTGATGATATCACTAAACTACTATCTAAATTCAAGTATTTTTCTTATTAATTAGGATGTGTTATATAAATTATTTTGCTAATTAATGAGGTGTATCATTTTGGGATTATATTCTATGTTAGTTGAATGTTCGCGACTAGCAAAAATGTGGAGGGCTAGCCAATTGCAAAAAAAAGTTGCTGCCAAAATTCATAACGATACACTAATAGTTATAATTACAAATAATTAGCAAAAATCATTAAAAAAATGGATAAACACAATAAATTATTTCTATGAACCTCCACTATAAAATAATATAAACAAACTAATCACAACATTTTCAAGGGTAGCTCATGGAAATAATATGTCTCACTACTACCATTTTATTTCCATGCGCTGGGGTGAGGTATTTCCATGGGCTATTAATAAAATATAGTATTTGGTCTGTTTGGAGGGTCATGGGTCATGCAAAATTATTTCCAAGGGCGGATAGGAAACATTTCCATGTGGAAACAACAGGGATTTCCATGCGCTACTAGTTCCATGAGTCTACCGTTGGAAATAGTTAATGGTGTCAGAAAATCAATTTTATTTCCATGGACCCTTCCTCCTCTTGGAAATAACATTTGCTCCCCTTGCAAAAAGCGGAAATTCTAGTAGTGTATATGCGTCACATTTTTCAGTCATCCTCATGGTATAAGCTAGTTCTGCAAAAAGAAAAAAAATTCAGATTGCAATTATTACCACTATATTTTTTTATACTTGTATAGTGATGAAAATTAAAATATGATAATAGCGTGTTTAAGTATACAGAACCTGGTGCCATGTAACCGTAGGTTCCAGCAAGCATGCTCCAATTAGAAGACTCTGGCTTGAGAAATTTAGCGATACCAAAATCTGAGATACTTGCTGTAAACTCAGAATCGAGCAAGATGTTTTTGGAAGTTACATCCCAATGTACAATTGGTGGATAACAATCATGGTGCAAATGTGAGAGAGCACATGCAACATCTCTCAATATAACCTCTCTCTTTTCCCAACCCAGTTCTATTGCTTCCTCACTATTGAGAATATTATACAAATCTCTCTTTTCATAATACTTGTATACAAGAAATTTATTTTGTGGTGAGGAACAATAACCAAATAATTTAGCAATGTTGCGGTGTCGAATCTGGGTTATGGTGTGAATTTCTCTGTGGAATGCTTCAACATCTAATGAGGTTTCTCCACCTGCTAACAAGATTTTCTTTACAGCTATTGTGAGGTTGTCTGGCTCTAAAATTGCTTTGTAAACTCTTGAATGGCCTCCACTTCCAATGCAGTATTTCTCATCAAAATTCTCAGTGGCCCTTATAATCTCCTTATATGCATCTCTCCCATCAAAATTCCATACGGAAAAAATTTCTCCTTGACTCGGATTGCCAATGCGCCCAGATTTTGCATTTCTCTTTTTTGAGTATAGGAGGTGAAGTTGCCAGAGTAAGAACAAGGTCAGTAATGCACCTCCGCAAGTTAAAGATGCAATCAACGTAACCTTTTGTTGTCTAGTTGTGCCATTCTTATGTTTAACAAATACATCACACGAGGGCAAACCTTGGACAGTGCCACAAAGATTTGTGTTGTGTATAAACCATTGTTTTTGGGCTTTCTGAAAAACCTTTTTATCAGGCACTGGACCCTCTAGTTGATTGTACGAAAAATCCATCATTGATATGCTTAACATGTCACCCAAGGAAGACATAATTGGTCCGGTTAGATTGTTGTGAGATAGATTAAGATTCTGTAACATGGTTAAGTGCGCTAGTGTTATTGGTATTTCCCCGGTTAAAAAATTAGAGCTTAAATCAAGGAGGTCCAGTAAGTGTACTAAGTTTCCAAAATGAGCTGGAATTTTTCCTGTCAACCTATTACTGCTGAGGTTTAATAATTCAAGATTAACACAATTGCCTAGTTCTTCTGGCACACTTGTCAGGCTATTTGACGATATATCAAGATATGTTAACGCATGTAACATTCCCAACTCTTTTGGTACATTTCCAATGAAATTGTTGCGACTTAAATTTAGTTCAAACAATCTTTTTAAACTACCGAGCTCTGCCGGTATTACCCCTGATAGAGAATTTGTTTGGAGAAGAACGATGTTCATATTACTCAGGTTTCCTAGAGCACTAGGAATTTCTCCAATTAAAAAGTTATCATATAGTTGTATTTCCATCAAATATGTAAGTCTGCCAATTTCAGGAGGTATTGATCTGGTGAGAGTATTATCCGCAATAAGCAAATGGAAAAGATTAGATAGGTTTGCTAAATTAGTAGGTATTGGTCCACTCAGATAGTTGCCTGATAGTTCTAAATCTCTCAAATGTGGAAGTTCACCTATTTCAGGAGGGATTGGTCCGGAGAGAATATTATTCGTAAGATACAAATAGACAAGATTGGTTAGGTTTGCTAAATTAGTAGGTATTGGTCCACTCAGATAGTTGTTTGATAGTTCTAAATCTGTCAAATGTGGAAGTTCACCTATTTCAGGAGGGATTGGTCCAGAGAGATTATTACCCCAAAGTAGCAGAGTGACAAGATTGGTTAGGTTTCCTAAATTTGTAGGTATTGGTCCACTCAGATTGTTTCCTACTAGTTCTAATTCTGTCAAATGTGTAAGTTCACCTATTTCATGAGGGATTGGTCCAGAGAGATTATTACCCCGAAGATACAGAGTGACAAGATTGGTTAAGTTTCCAATGTTTGGCGGAATCAAACCGCTGAGAACATTATCTTGGAGGTCAAGAACTGTGAGTTTTGAGAAGAGACATATTGATGGAGGAATTACTCCACTGAGTTTATTATGACTGATATTAAAAATTCTGGTAGATGGAAGAGCAGAGAAATTTAGAGCATCTAATTTTCCAACTAGACCCTTGTTGGAAACGTGAATTTTAGTGATAACTTGCCTTCTTTTGTAAGTGTCGCGGCAAGTGATTCCAGTCCAGTTGCACGGGTGGACATGCAGATTCCAAGATGAAAGTGGTTGTTGAGTCTGGAGAGTTGATTTCCAATGAAGAAGAGCTTGTGCTTGAGATGTGAGAGAAGATTGTACAAGTGGGAGTAGAAAGAGTAGTGTAAGGAACAACAAAATGCCCCTCATTGTGCTAAAAATTAATGCTAAGTGCTCAGGTTATCGCTAAAATGCATCAGAGCTGGCCCTTTTATAATCTCAGTGGTGTGACTTGTCTGTTCTGTAGATAAAAGAGTCAACAAACGTTCTTGGCTGCCTGTTAGAAACCCGATTTACTGAACTTGGTTAGAATTGAATGCAACATATTTTATGAATAGGCTTGTGTATTAACCATGCTCCATGTACATTGAATGATGAATAACATAACAGTTCCTGCCAGCTGGATAAGGTTGGGATGGGAGGGAAATAAGAAATTAAGAACCCTTCATTCGGGGTGTCATTGACAAAAAAGATCTTGACATACTACAAATCAGGTTGGTCCTATACATTCCAAAAATATTAATATTATTAGTCCTATCCATCGAGATATTTTGTTATTGAATATTAGCGAGCACATATAAATAAAAATTTAGATAAACATGTAGGGTTATTGAACGACATTATTTTCTTTAAATAAATTCTGATATAATTATTTTTAATAAGACATTATATTTCAAATTAGAAGTGAAATAAAAATTGTTTGAAAATAAAATAAAAAAATGACCGGAAATTCCAAAAGACCAATGCGTGGCGATTCAAAATTGGAAATTCCAAAAAGAAATGCTTAATTGAAAAATTGTGCCCGGATTTCCAAAGTTCCTATTTTATGATAGAGACATGGATATAAAATAATAGCAGAGTGGTATTGATCCTCCATTACACCGGAGACCTCATTTCAGCTCTGTTGATCCCTCTGCATAACAAGAAACCCTAGAGCATATTTACAAATAAGATTACTCACGATATCAGCAATTATGTCAGTAACTTAATTTGAAGTATGAAATTTACAGAGTAATAAAACGAGTCAAAATTTCTGCGGAATAACTTTAAAAAGAAAAAAGTTTTTTCTATAGTAGGACAACCTTGTTAATCACAGTTATTCTGAAATCACTGAGTAAATGTTAATATGACATCATTAACCAGTAATAATGACTGAACCCTCCATTTTATACTAAATAACAAAAGAAGCCAACTAAGAAATAATGACTAGATTGTTGGCCTATTCATATACTATATTGATATTTTCCAACTCTCATACATATTACAAAGACTACTCATTTATTTATAGGCTACATGATGTCTTTTAGATACCCTACATAAATGACATTAACCATGACACAAGTATCAAGTGCAATAATTGCACATTCCAACATGACTCTAGAAAACATAAACATTTAACTTATCTTGAAAACCCAAAAGAAAACCCTATATAATCCCAAAGTTTCATTTCTCTTTATCATTTTTATCTCTTCTTCCCTTACATTTATCCACACCTCATCATGAAAAGCCCAAACATTTGACATAGATAAGCCTTCAAAAGCCTTCAAAAGCATTAATTTCAACATTTATCCACACCTCTTAATTAAGTTTACTACTTCCCAAACTAAAACATTAATTTCAACATAGATAAGCCTTCAAAAGCCCGCTGAATAGTATAAATAATTTCCTGCAACTTGATGGATGCCTTGAAACCAAAATGGTACAAAAGTATGTTGAAATAGATTCAGGAAGAAAAAAAGATGAAAGCCTGATGCCAAACGAATTTGATGGGCATAGCATGAATTTAGGAACTTAATTAGCAATAGATGGAAGGAAATTCACCAACTTGTTCTCTTGCGATATGATGAAGACAGATAACATCCCTACAATTAGTATATGACAGAATGAAAAAAACATGAAAAGAAAAATAATAAATCTATTACTACATATGCTTAAGAAATAAGATAATTAGCAGCATATTAGAGTACTAACATAACTGCTACAGCTAATTAATACAACAGCATTAAGCTCCAATCTGAAAAACGCAAGTATTAAAAATTTCAATACTAAATTTGAAGACTTCCGTAGAAAAAAGTTACATATTTCATAATCAATTATCTTCGTACAACTGCTCCCTCAAAAGCCCAACCCAAGTTAACAGCAACATTTAGGTCACAGCCGTTAAATTCGATTAGACGATCCAAATAAATTGCTGGAAAGCGAGAGAAATAAATGGCTGGATACTTTGAGCAATGATGTTGAATGGGCTTTATTGGGCCCGATAACATGTGCCTAATATAGCACTTTCCGATATAACATCTCTAATGAAATAATGGAAACCCAGTCTGATCCGCATGACATTCCAATGTAACTGGGTTTATTGGGTTTATTGGGACACTAAAGAATGGGCTTTATTGGGCCCTTTCCGTAATAGCATCTATGCTGAAAGAATGGAACCCTGTCTCATCCGCAGCATCCTAAAGTAGGCCCAATTTGTGGTGGAACCCTTGCTTTTTTCCCTTAAATTGAACACTTTTTTTTTATTTTCAACCTAGAAAATGATCAAATGGTACAAAAAATGATTAGATATACATGCTATTTTTTTTTCTTTCTTCATAGTTTGGTCCAGACATTTTATTATCCCAACGAAACATAACAACAATATTGGTTAAGTTTTCTAAATTAGTTGGTATTTCTCCGCTCAAAAAGTTCTCTTGTAACTGTAAAATTGTCACATGTGTAAGTTTGTCAATTTCAGGAGGGATTGATCTTGTGAGACTATTATCATAAAGAGATAGTCTTACAAGATTGGTTAGGTTTTTTATATTAGTGGGTATTACTCCACTTAAAAAGTTTCCTTCTAGTTCTAATTCTCTCAAATTTCTAAGTTCACCTATTTCTGGGGGATCGATCCGGAGGGCTTGTTACTCCAATGAAACAGATGGAAAAGATTTGTTAAGTTCTGTAAATTAGTAGGTATTCCTCCACTTGGATAGTCCTGTGCTAGATCTAAAGCTCTCAACTGAGTGAGTCTACTAATATCATGGGGGATTGATCCGAAGAGATAATTTTCATGAAGAACTAAAACTCTCAAATATTGAAGTTTACCTATTTTTCACGAGGAATTTGTCCAGAGAGCTTATTTTCAAAAAGATACAAACTATCAAGATTGGTTAAATTTTCTGACGTAGTAGGTATTTTGCCGCTCCGAAAGTTTCTTGCTAATCTTAAATCTGTCAAATGTGTAAGTTCACCAATTTCAGGAGGGATCGGTCATAACAGACTGTTACCCAAAAGATACAAGCCTTTTATGTTTGTCAAGTTTCAAATGCTTGACGGGATCAAACCACTAAGAACATTATCATTGAGAGCAAGGTATGTGAGTTTTGAGAAGAGATATATTGATTTAGGAATTACTCCACTGAAATTATTATGACTGAGATTAAAAGTTCTAATGGATGGAAGAGCAGAGAAATTAAGAGCATCTAATTTCCCAGCTAGACCCTTATTGGGAAGAGAAATTTTTGTGATGACTTGCCTTCTTTGGTTTGTGTCACGGCATGTGATTCCGGTCCAGTTGCATGGGTGGCCATGCAGATTCCAAGATAAAAGCAGTTGTTGAGTCTCGAGTGTGGATTTCCAATGGAGGAGAGCTTGTGCTTGAGATGTGAGAGAAGATTAAACTAGAGGGAGTAGAAAGAGCGCAAAGAACAATATAATGCCCCTCATTGCTGCTGAATTGGGTTGCTTCAATCATCATTAACGTAACATTCCAGACCAGGAGGATAAGTTTGGGTTTGCTAGGATCCCTAACGAATAATGGTCTACGGGTTATGGGCCTACAGCATGGTTAACCAAATTTGGGAGAGAAGTTGAGTAAAAAGTAGTTTAGGAAAACCTAAGCTGTGCAAGGATATGATTTTCTACATACTAATTACCATAGTCTTAGTCAATAAGTTTGTATTTTTTTTTAGCAGAAATTAAATCTATATACTGGCTGTTTTATTAGTATATTCATCATATTTGATCATATGTGAAAAATAAATTATTAGTATCGGATATGTTGCAATTAAATATCATTACTGCACGACGAATATTTCAGGGTAATCTCACAGAACATAGAAGATATTACAATAACATTACAAGCACGATGAACATTTCTCACCGTACGTACATAAGAATAAGTGAATATTAAGAAACAATAAAAACTTTCAAATATAAAATATGAAATAAAGCATCATTCTCTAAAACTGAATTCCAACTGTCAAGGACAGACTAATATTTAAACATAGAAGGTACTACTAGAAATATGAATCAGTTGGCGCGCTATTCACTTCTAGATACTATTCACCACCTCTTGCATTGTTGGACGGAGTGAAGGGTTATTAGTCAAGCACTCATAAGCAATATGAATCATTTTGAGAATTTCATTGATGACTTCTCCAGTTGGTGGTTCAATGCGTTGGTCAAGGATATCTTGGAGTATGATTTCATCTTCATTAGAAGCCGACAGATGGATCATGTCACCAGGGTGCTTTCCCATAAACAGTTCCAACATGATTACTCCGAAACTATATACGTCACATTTTTCAGTCATCCTCATGGTATAAGCTAGTTCTGCAAAAGGAAAAAAATTCAGATTGCAATTATTACCACTATATTTTTTTATACAAGTATAGTATTGGAAATTAAAATATGATAATATGGTGTTTAAGTATACATAACCTGGTGCCATGTAACCATAGGTTCCAGCAAGCATGCTCCAATTAGAAGACTCTGGCTTGAGAAATTTAGCAGTACCAAAATCTGAGATACTTGCTGTAAACTCAGAATCGAGCAAGATGTTTTTGGAAGTTACATCCCTATGTACAATTGGTGGATAACAATCATGGTGCAAATGTGAGAGAGCACATGCAACATCTCTCAATATATCCTTTCTCTTTTCCCAACCCAGTTCTATTGCTTCCTCGCTATTGAGAATATTATACAAATCTCTCTTTTCATAATACTTGTATACAAGAAATTTATTTTGTGGTGAGGAACAATAACCAAATAATTTAGCAATGTTGCGGTCTCGAATCTGGGTTATAGTGTGAATTTCTCTGTGGAATGCTTCAACATCTAATGAGGTTTCTTTGCCTGCTAACAATATTTTCTTTACAGCTACTGTGAGGTTGTCTGGCTCTAAAATTGCTTTGTAAACTCTTGAATGGCCTCCACTTCCGATGCAGTATTTCTCATCAAAATTCTCAGTGGCCCTTATAATCTCCTCATATGCATCTCTCCCATCAAAATTCCACACAGAAAAAATGTCTCCTTGACTCGGATTGCCAGTGCGCCCTGATTTTGCATTTCTCTTTTTTGAGTATAGGAGGTGAAGTTGCCAGAGTAAGAACAAGGTCAGTA
Organism: Carex kokanica; assembly: GCA_025461125.1. Classification (NCBI taxonomy): domain Eukaryota; kingdom Viridiplantae; phylum Streptophyta; class Magnoliopsida; order Poales; family Cyperaceae; genus Carex; species Carex kokanica. The sequence goes on along the minus strand of JAJGRX010000895.1, from coordinate 549,046 downwards.
ATGCACCTCCGGAAGTTAAAGATGCAATCAACGTAACCTTTCGTAGTCTAGTTGTGCCATTCTTATGTTTAACAAATACATCACACAAGGGCAAACCTTGGACAGTGCCACAAAGATTTGTGTTGTGTATAAACCATTGTTCCGGGGCTTTCTGAAAAAACTTTTTATCAGGCACTGGACCCTCCAGTTGATTGTACGAAAAATCCATCATTGATATGCTTAACATTTCGCCCAAGGAAGACGGAATCTGGCCGGTTAGATTGTTGTGAGATAGATTAAGATTCTGTAACATGGTTAAGTGCGCTAGTGTTATTGGTATTTCCCCAGTTAAAAAATTAGAGCTTAAATCTAGGAGGTCCAGTAAGTGTACTAAGTTTCCAAAATGAGCTGGAATTTTTCCTGTCAACCTATTACTGCTGAGGTTTAATAATTCAAGATTAACACAATTGCCTAGTTCTTCTGGCACACTTGTCAAGCTATTTGACGATATATCAAGATATGTTAAAGCATGTAACATTCCCAACTCTTTTGGTACATTTCCAATGAAATTGTTGAGACTTAAATTTAGTTTAAACAATCTTTTTAAACTACCGAGCTCTGCCGGTATTACCCCTGATAGAGAATTTGATTGGAGATGAACAATGTTCATATTACTCAGGTTTCCTAGAGCACTAGGAATTTCTCGACTTAAAAAGTTATTATGTAGTTGTATTTCCATCAAATAAGTAAGTCTGCCAATTTCAGGAGGTATTGATCTGGAGAGATTATTATCATCAAGATTCAAATAGACAAGACTGGTTAGGTTTGCTAAATTAGTAGGTATTGGTCCACTAAGATAGTTTCTTGATAGTCCTAAACTTGTCAAATGTGTAAGTTCACCTATTTTAGGAGGGATTGGTCCGGAGAGATTATTATCATAAAGTAGCAGAGTGACTAGATTGGTTAGGTTTGCTAAATTAGTAGGTATTGGTCCACTCAGATAGTTTCCAAATAGTTCTAAATATCTCAAATGTGTAAGTTCACCTATTCCAGGAGGGATTGGTCCGGAGAGTTTATTACGCCAAAGATACAAAGTGACAAGATTGGTTAGGTTTGCTAAATTTGTTGGTATTGGTCCACTCAGATTGTTTCCCTCTAGATCTAAATCTGTCAAATCTCCAAGTTTACCAATTTCAAGAGGGATTAGTCCACTCAGAAAATTTTCTGATAGTTGTAAGCTTGTCAAATTTCTAAGTTTACCAATTTCTAAAGGGATCGATCCGGAGAGATTATTACCCCAAAGATACAGAGTGACAAGATTGGTTAGGTTTGCTAAATTAGTAGGTATTGGTCCACTCAGATAGTTTCCAGATAGTTCTAAATATCTCAAATTTGTAAGTTCACCTATTTTAGGAGGGATTGGTCCGGAGAGATTATTATCATAAAGTAGTAGAGTGACTAGATTGGTTAGGTTTGCTAAATTAGTAGGTATTGGTCCACTCAGATAGTTTCCACATAGTTCTAAATATCTCAAATGTGTAAGTTCACCTATTTCAGGAGGGATTGGTCCGGAGAGATTATTATCATAAAGTAGCAGAGTGACTAGATTGGTTAGGTTTGCTAAATTAGTAGGTATTGGTCCACTCAGATAGTTTCCAAATAGTTCTAAATATCTCAAATGTGTAAGTTCACCTATTCCAGGAGGGATTGGTCCGGAGAGTTTATTACGCCAAAGATACAAAGTGACAAGATTGGTTAGGTTTGCTAAATTTGTTGGTATTGGTCCACTCAGATTGTTTCCCTCTAGATCTAAATCTGTCAAATCTCCAAGTTTACCAATTTCAAGAGGGATTAGTCCACTCAGAAAATTTTCTGATAGTTGTAAGCTTGTCAAATTTCTAAGTTTACCAATTTCTAAAGGGATCGATCCGGAGAGATTATTACCCCAAAGATACAGAGTGACAAGATTGGTTAGGTTTGCTAAATTAGTAGGTATTGGTCCACTCAGATAGTTTCCAAATAGTTCTAAATATCTCAAATGTGTAAGTTCACCTATTCCAGGAGGGATTGGTCCGGAGAGTTTATTACGCCAAAGATACAAAGTGACAAGATTGGTTAGGTTTGCTAAATTTGTTGGTATTGGTCCACTCAGATTGTTTCCCTCTAGATCTAAATCTGTCAAATCTCCAAGTTTACCAATTTCAGGAGGGATTAGTCCACTCAGAAAATTTTCTGATAGTTGTAAGCTTGTCAAATTTCTAAGTTTACCAATTTCTAAAGGGATCGATCCGGAGAGCATATTACTCCAAAGACTCATATCGACAAGATTGGTTACATTTCCAAAATTTGTAGGTATTTCTCCGCTCAGAAGGTTTTTTGATAAGTCTAAATACGTCAAATGTGTAAGTTCACCTATTTCAGGAGGGATTGGTCCGGAGAAATTATTGCCCCAAAGACACAGAGTGACAAGATTGGTTAAGTTTCCAATGCTTGGCGTAATCAAACCGTTGAGATCATTATCTTGGAGACCAAGAAATGTGAGTTTTGAGAAGAGACATATTGATGGAGGAATTACTCCACTGAGTTTATTATGACTGATATTAAAAATTCTGGTGGATGGAAGAGCAGAGAAATTTAGAGCATCAAATTTTCCAACTAGACCCTTATTGGAAAGATGAATTTTAGTGATTACTTGCCTTCTTTTGTTAGTGTCGCGGCAAGTGATTCCAGTCCAGTTGCATGGGTGGGCATGCAGATTCCAAGATGAAAGCTGTTGTTGAGTCTGGAGAGTTGATTTCCAATGAAGAAGAGCTTGTGCTTGAGATGTGAGGGAAGATTGTACAAGAGAGAGTAGAAAGAGTAGTGCAAGGAACAACAGAATGCCCCTCATTGTGCTAAAAATTAATGCTAAGTGCTTAGGTTATAGCTAAAATGCATCAGAGCTGGCCCTTTTATAAGGTCAGTGGTGTGACTTGTCAGTTGTGTAGATAAAAGAGTCAATAGACGTGCTTGGTTAGAATTGAATGCAACATATTTTATGAATAGGCCTGTGAATTAACCATGCTCCATGTACATTCAATGATGAATAACATAACAGTTCCTGCCAGCTGGATAAGGTTGGGATCGTAGGGCAATAAGAAATTAAGAGCCCTTCATTCGGGGTGTCATTGACTGTAGGGTTATTGAACTACATTATTAGTCCTATACATTCCAAAAATATTAATATTATTAGTCCTATCGATCGAGATATTTTGTTATGGAATATTAGCGAGCACATATAAATAAAAATTTAGATAAACATGTAGGGTTATTGAACTACATTATTTTCTTTAAATAAATTCTGATATAATTATTTTTAATAAGACACTATATTTCAAATTAGAAGTGAAATAAAAGTTGTTTGAAAATAAAATAAGACAAATTGTTTGAAAATAAAATGAAAAAATGACCGGAAATTCCAAAAGAAATGCTTAATTGAAAAATTGTGCCCGGATTTCCAAAGTTCCTATTTTATGATAGAGACATGGATATAAAATATATAGTGGAGTGGTGTTACATACAATCATCATTAACGTAACAGTCATGGAAGACTTCGTTCAATAAGAAGACTTTCATTTTCATTTTCATTTTCATGGAAGACAACGGAGAACTAGCAACACGGCTGACTATTCAAAAAGTTAGAAAAATTATCTTGGTTAAATGAATGATTCATAACTATCAAATACGATTTTGTACTTCTAAATTACTACAAGAATAATAAATACAAAATTGTTCTTATCCATACATAAAAGTTAGTATTTTTTTTCTTAGTAGATAATTAAATCATATTACTGCCTGCTTAATTAGTATATTCATCATATTTGATGAACTGAGAAAAAAAAATATTCATATCCTATAGATAATTGTCAAGTCCATGTCCGCTTTTATTGCAAGTATAATTGCACTGATTATTCCTTGGCAACTACGAGTCTTTTTTGACAACGTCCTGACACCTAAGGTCACTAATCTTTAAACATAGAAGATACTACCATAATTTATGAGGCAATTGGCTATTCACTTCATGGAATAGCATAATCTCCTGACACCATATCTCAGCAATACACACTGCTTCCTTATCCAGTTCTTACCAGCCATACATTTTATCACCTGTCCCACCAAATCAATGGTCAATACATGGCGATATAAAATTTGTAATTTCAAGGATTTAATTTGGCTCCATGGGTGCCATCTATCAATGCTCCATGAGCAGACTTAATTTTTTGCTGTTGCTAAGGCATGTGGAGCCCTGGTTAGAATTGAATGCAACATATTTTATGAATAGGGACTTGGATAAAAAATAGTAGACTGGAGTTACATACATGTCGTCTTGAATTAACCATGTTCCATGTACATTCAATCATCATTAACGTAACAGTCACGGCCAGCTGGATAAGGTTGGGTTCGGAAGGAAATAAGAACCCTTCATTTCATGGAATGGAAGACTTCACTGGACTATGGAGAGCAACACTGCTGACTATTCAAAATGTAAGGGTACATTCATTGGTTACGGAATTACACGGGATGGGATTTGATAAGTACGGGAACCCACTTTTAAATAAGTGGAAATCCATGGGTATGAGTAGGTACCATAGTAACATGGTTCATGAAAAATCCGCGAATTATTCGTGTTTTATTCGGATTTTTCACGTTTTTGAACCGAACAAAGAATAAAACGCAAAAAAGTATAATATGTTTTATTGATGAATAAAATGCGAATCACAAATTATTCGCAAATAAAATGTGAAAAAAACATGTATTTTTTTTTTTTTTTTAATTTGAATTTTTTTTTTTTTTTTGCTTCCTTGTGATACCAAATCATTCCCGAATTATATCCGAATTATTCTCGAATCTCAAATGTTTTACCCTCGAACTGAACCTGAACTATTTATTTGTCACTATGGTAGGTACGGAATTCATTATGGGAATGTGTTGAAATAGGTATTCAGTTTTACCGTGGGATTAGTTATGGAAAATCTTATTTTTCTTTCTAAAATGATTGGTATTATACAATTATTTATATTAATAAATTATTAATAATGTAATTAAATAAAATAGATTAAAAAATAACATAACATTACTTATTAATTATTAATTTATAATATATAAATATTTTTATAATTAAATAAAATAAGAAAATGGATACAAATAAATTAAGAAAATATTTATACAAAATAAAAAAATTAGCTAAATCTAGTTTGATATTAATAATTATGATATAATAGCTTAATCATGCCAAGATGAAAACAAAATTTATTGATTTCTGCATCAGCTGCGCCAATTTGGAAAAAAAAATGATCTTTGACTCAATTTGTTGGAAGAGAAGAAGGGAACCTCTTGAGAATTAATTGAGAATTTAATTAGGTTAAATATCCATATTCTGTTTTTTTCCACAAAAACCCAAGCAACCAAACAGGCCCTAAGAAAAATCATCTTGGTTGTAATGACAAATAATATACAGTTAAATGAATGATTCATATTTATCAAATACGATTTTGTACCTTTTAATTACTACAACAATAATAAGTACAAAATTGTTCTTATGCTTACAGAAAAGATAGTATTTTTTTCTTAGCAGATAATTAAGTCATATTACTGCCTGCTTAATTAGTATATTCATCATATTTGATGAACTGAGAAAAAAAAAATATTCATATCCTATAGGTAATTGTCAAGTCCGTGTCAGCTTCTATTGCAAGTATAATTGCACTGATTATTCCTTGGCAACTACGAGTCTTTTTTGACGACGTCCTGAATCCTGAGGTCACTGAATTATAGGCTATCTTCAATGACTTTGGATGATCTCTGATAATCTTAACCGTTAATTCATGATCTGATGATTCGGAGACTCCATTTTTACATCTCCCAGTTAAGCAAGAATAAATAAATAACTTTTCATTAGACATGACCTAAAAAGTCCTAAAATATTAATACCAATTTGATATTAAACTAAATTCCTCAAAATTTATGAATACATTGTCCAAAATACAAGCTGCTGTTTTAAGCAAAGGCAACAAAAAAGTCCACAAAACAGCATAATCACCTGATACCATAACTCAGAGACACACAGCATCCTTATCCAGTTCTTACCAGCCTTTCATTTTATGAACACCTATCCCACCAAATAAATGGTAAATGCATGGCGATTCAAAATTGGTAATTCCAAAAGATTTGGTTTGGCTATCAATGCAGCATGAGCAGACTTAATTCTTTTGCTACATCAGCAATAGACCAGGTGCGGCACCTATTACCAGCCTCCACGATCTGTGCTGTTGCTACTTTCTGTAGCATGTGGAGCCCTATTCTCACTTACGAGGTGTTTAATCTTGTATCTGAGAGATTCCGCAAGGTGCCATCTCAATATTGCGGATGTATAGAATGCCTTGGAGAGCATGTATTGCTCCTCCAATACACCGGAGACCTCATTTCAGCTCTGTTGATCCCTCTGCATAACAGGAAACCCTAGAGCATATTTACAAATAAGATTACTCACAATATCAGCAATTATGCCAGTAACTTAATTTGATGTATGAAATATACAGGGTAATAAAAGGAGTCAAAATTTCAGCGGAATAACTTTAAAAAGAAAAAAGGTTTTTCTATAATAGGACAACATCGTTAATCACAGTTATTCTGAAAATTCACTGAGTAAATGTCAATATGACATCATTAACCAGTAATAATGACTGTACCCTCCATTTTATACTAAAGAACAAAAGAAGCCAACTAAGAAATAATGACTAGATTGTTGGTCCATTCATGGCCTTTTGTTTTATATTTTATATTAAGTGGAAGAGAGAAATAATAAGGAGAAGAAGAGTAGCATAAATTTTCATATTATATTTATATTTTCCAACTCTCATACATATTACAAATGCCTACTCATTTATTTAGAGGCTACATGATGCCTTTTAGATACCCTAAAACATAAATGACATTAACCATCACACAAGTGTCAAGTGCATGAATTACACATTCTAATATGACTCTAGAAAACATAAACATTTAATTTAACTAAAACACCCAACATAATTGCCAAGTTTCATTTCTCTTGATCATTTTTATCTCTTCTTCCGTTACATTTACCCACACCTCCTCATGAAAAGCCCAAACATTTGACTAATTGACCAATTTAATTAAGTTTACTACTACCCAAACTAAAACATTAATTTCAACATACATAAGCCTTCAGAAGCCCCCGGAATAGTATAAATAGTTAAATACAAACTGTTTTCTAAAAAACTAACTAAGACCGTAAAAAAGCCCCCCCAAAACAGCATAATACCTGACACGAAAAATCCAGTGGACTGGACTTACCCGTCCTGTGGTTCAAACAGAGTTAACTGACGTGCTTGACGGCCTATTAAAGTAGAATTACAGAAGAAGAAAAAATTAATACTGTAGGGACTTGTATACTTGTGTTACCTACCAGTCATCTATGAATTAACCATTGTCATGTTCATTCAATCTTCTATAACCTAACAGTCAGGACCAGCTTGAGTCTCGAGGCATGGATAAGGTTTGGGTTCGGAGGGTCACTAAGAAGCCCTCATTTCATGAAAGTCTTCCTTGGGGGTATCATTTGACTGTGGAGAGTAACACATTTGGAGCTACATATAAATGTGTGGGTTTCATACAGAATATATTATGCCATCACTATTTCGGAACTATGGAAGACTAATGACTTTCAGGAATATTGTAGTGTCACTGGGGATAAACATTTTTATAAATCCAGTGGACTGGACCTACCCGTCCTGTGGTTCAAACAGATTCAACAGACGTGCTTGACTGCCTATTAGAAACTCGAATTACAGAAAAAAAAAAAAATCTATAGAGACTTGTATACTTGTGCTACCTACCTGTCGTCTATGAATGAACCATTGTCATGCTCATTCAATCATCTATAACCTAACAGTCAGGACCAGCTGGAGCTTGGAGGCACGGAGTGTCATGGAAATAAGAAGCCTTCATTTCATGAAAGACTTCATTCAGGGTGTCATTTGACTGTGGAGAGTAACACATTTGGAGCTGCATATAAATGTGTGGGTTTCATACAGAATATATTATGCCATCACTATTTCGGAATTATGGAAGACTAATGACTTTGAGCAATATTGTAGAGTGTCACTCGGGATAAACATTTTTATAAAAATTAGTTTTATTAATTTTTAAATATTAATTCTTCATATTTTATCTTTACTTTTTGCTGAGGCTACAGGCAACTAATGGATAAATTATCAAACTCTACATATTGAAAAATAGCAAAAATCAATAATTTACTAAGATAAAATTTAACAAATGAATACTACCGTTATATAAAAATGGTATGCAGTTGGTGATCTTGTTTAAAAAAAAAATATCAATTACTTATTTAAATAATACAACTATACAAAATGTTAGAAAATCCCATTACAAATGATATAAGCTTAAAGGAATGATTAATAATTATCAAATATGATTAAAAAGAATACATACCAAATAATTTCCTCTTCATACTCTTAGCCAATAACTTGGATTTTTATATGAGCAGATAATTAATTCTCATTAGTACCTGAGAATCATTTAATCTAGTTGTTAAAGACAATATTCTCTATGTAGGAGATAACAGGTTTGAAACTCAGATGTGATCCTTAAGCAAAAAAAATCGAATTACTAACTGTCTGCTTTATTTGCATTGGATATTGTCTGACAATCTTAGAACCGTTAATTGAAAATATGATGATTCGGTAATTCCTCAATGCAAAAACCACACAGTATAGGCAAAATTAAATAAATTAACAACCTTCAATCTGACATGACGTAATAAATTAAATATCTCTGGTATTACGTGAAATTCCTTAAAATTGGTTGATATATGTTTCAAAAAAAAAAAAAAAAAGCGGCTATTCACTGTTTTCATTGTAAAAGCAAGATAATATAAATTGTTGTTATCAACAAAGATAGGAAAAAAAAAAAAGAACAACCAGAACAGCATAATCGCCGGACACCATATCTCTGCGACAAATAGTGCTGATTTCTGTTGAGTACTGGAATAATTATTTGCTAGAATAAATTCAGAAATAATAATTTTAAATTTGAAACTTTTTTATATTACAAGTGAAATTGTTTGCTCAAATAATTCTATGGTAAAATTAAGGAATAATTATTTTCAAATCAAAATGTTAATTATTTGTAAATTATTTGTGAGTGATATCTCTCAAATAACTGTGTTAGGAACTAGGATGGAAAACTGGTGATGATTAAAAGCGCTAGAACTTTGACGCGAGGATCCTTTGAAAAAAATTACATGTGATATTTTCTACAGTCCGAATTTGAGCCGAGATTAAGAAGGCAAAAATTTCAGTCTCTTAAATTTTGTACCTTTTTTATAAGGTTATAAATATTCTTTTCAAAGAAATTTCTTTGGTTCAATTAACCTTTCTATTATTAAGAAGATGATGTGGTGTCATATTATCAGACTAAAATGCTAAATTTCTAATAATTAAGGTTAAGTTGACGTTCGGCTGTTGCTCTTCCTATTTATCAACTCAGCTAGATATTCTAGTAAATCAATTACATATGTTAAACATAGAATACTCAATCTAACATTAGAGGGAAATCAACTATACTATCTATATATGAAAGAAGTGTAGAACCAGGGTGTTCCTTAGTTCACCAAGCCCCTTTGTGAACTCAACTCTAAAACCTATCGAATTGGCTTCAAATGACGAATCGAAACCGTTGAAATTCTTCTACCATACGGGTGATGTGTATACATGTGAAAATTTTAAACTTTCGAATTAATTTAGTATATAGTCAAGTGGTCAAAATTAGAAGGTTTTTAAATTAATTTTAATGCATTCATTTTTTGGACGCCTTTTGACTACTTGACCCTATACAAAACTAATTTTAAATTTTAAAATTTTCACATGTAGACGCATCACTCGTAAGGTAGAAGGATTTCAACAGTTTGGATTCGTCATTTGAAGCCAATCCGATAGGTTCACAAAGGAGCTTGGTGAACTTAGGAACACCCTAGTTCTACTCATGAAAGAATATATATGCTGCGCATATTCATCTTCCTTTCTGCATATCTTCTTTCTTTCTTTCTTTGAATTGATATGGATCCAAACATATCTTGTTTGATTTCCCAATCTGCAGCTGCCAAGTGTGTTTTCAACAGTATGTGTTACCGAGCTGTGGTGCTCCTTGTACGTTCAATCATCGATCAATAACGTAATAACTGCAGTAGTTCAGTAGTTGGTGTAATAATTGAAGCCCGCTGTGGAGAAAGCGAAATATTAACAAACACATATAAATAAATATTTAGACAACACAAGTTGTTTTAAGTTGACCTATGACTCGGTAGGTCAACTGAGACTTAAAAATAATTATCTTGACAGACTACTAATCGGGTTGGGTCAGATACATTAAATAAACATAATAAACTGTTACTACATTATTGATCCTATACAATAAATAAACATAATTGCAAGTACTGTAAATGTGTGGGTTTCGGACGTCAATTAATAAAAATGGTACAGAATTATGCCATCATTAGTCCGGTACTGAAAAGACTGACAATGATAAATATTGTATAACAATTTATCAATGAGGAGAAATGTTTTTATATACATATCCATTAAAAATTAATTTTATTACTAACTTATCTATATCTGTTAAGACGCTAGTCTCATTCAAATTTCATTTTTACTTTGCTAAGGATACAGGCAATTAATAATACAAATTCAAAAATAATTACAATTTTTATATAAATTATAGGTAATTGGTAGCTATATATTTTTTTTATTAAACAGGGGAAACTAAGTGACCAGTTATTATGGAGATGGCACTAAATATACTACAAAAAGAGCTATTTGTAGAAGAGAAATTGTGAATAATAATGGTAATCGCACTGAACAGATATTACAATAATATTATATACACAATGAATGTTTCTCACAACACATACATAGAATAACTTAATTTTAACAAAGCATAAAAACTTACAAATACAAAATATGAAATAAATCATCATGCTCTAAAACTTAATTCTAACAGCCAACAGCAAACTAATCTTCAAACATTGAATTACTACCAGAATTTATGAAGCAGTTGGGTATTCGCTTCTAGATACTATTCACCACCTCTTGCATTGTTGGACGGAGTGAAGGGTTATTATTCAAGCACTCATAAGCAATCTGAATCATTTTGAGAATTTCATTGATGACTTCTCCAATTGGTGGTTCAATGCGTTGGTCAAGGATATCTTGGAGTATGATTTCATCTTCATTAAAAGCCGACAGATTGATCATGCCACCAGGGTGCTTTCCCATAAGTAGTTCCAACATGATTACTCCGAAACTATATACATCACATTTTTCAGTCATCCTCATGGTATAAGCTAGTTCTGCAAAAGAAAAAAAATTCAGATTGCAATTATTACCACTATATTTTTTTATGCTTGTATAGTGATGGAAATTAAAATATGATAATAGCGTGTTTAAGTATACAGAACCTGGTGCCATGTAACCATAGGTTCCAGCAAGCATGCTCCAATTAGAAGACTCTGGCTTGAGAAATTTAGCGGTACCAAAATCTGAGATACTTGCTGTAAACTCAGAATCGAGCAAGATGTTTTTGGAAGTTACATCCCTATGTACAATTGGTGGATAACAATCATGGTGCAAATGTGAGAGAGCACATGCAACTTCTCTCAATATAACCTTTCTCTTTTCCCAACCCAGTTCTATTGCTTCCTCACTATTGAGAATATTATACAAATCTCTCTTTTCATAATACTTGTATACAAGAAATTTATTTTGTGGTGAGGAACAATAACCAAATAATTTAGCAATGTTGCGGTGTCGAATCTGGGTTATGGTGTGAATTTCTCTGTGGAATGCTTCAACATCTAATGAGGTTTCTCCGCCTGCTAACAAGATTTTCTTTACAGCTACTGTGAGGTTGTCTGGCTCTAAAAGCTTTGTAAACTCTTGAATGGCCTCCGCTTCCTATGCAGTATTTCTCATCAAAATTCTCAGTAGCCCTTATAATCTCCTTATATGCATCTCTCCCATCAAAATTCCACACGGAAAAAATGTCTCCTTGACTCGGATTGCCAGTGCACCCTGATTTTGCATTTCTTTTTGTTGAGTATAGGAGATGAAGTTGCCAGAGTAAGAACAAGGTCAGTAATGCACCTCCGCAAGTTAAAGATGCAATCAATGTAACCTTTCGTAGTCTAGTTGTGCCATTCTTATGTTTAACAAATACATCACATGAGGGCAAACCTTGGACAGTGCCACAAAGATTTGTGTTGTGTATAAACCATTGTTTTTGGGCTTTCTGAAAAACCTTTTTATCAGGCACTGGACCCTCCAGTTGATTGTACGAAAAATCCATCATTGATATGCTTAACATGTCGCCCAAGGAAGACGGAATTTGTCCGGTTAGATTGTTGTGAGATAGATTAAGATTTTGTAACATGATTAAGTGTGCTAGTGTTGTTGGTATTTCCCCGGTTAAAAAATTTGAGCTTAAATCCAGGAGGTCCAGTAAGTGTACTAAGTTTCCAAAATGAGCTGGAATTTTTCCTGTCAACCTATTACTGCTAAGGATTAATAATTCCAGATTAACACAATTGCCTAGTTCTTCTGGCACACTTGTCAGGCTATTTGACGATATATCAAGATATGTTAAAGCATGTAACATTCCCAACTCTTTTGGTACATTTCCAATGAAATTGTTGTGACTTAAATTTAGATCAATCAATCTTTTTAATCTACCGAGCTCTGCCGGTATTACCCCCGAGAGAGAATTTGATGAGAGATGAAAGACGTTCATATTACTCAGGTTTCCTAGAGCACTAGGAATTTCTCTAATCAAAAAGTTATTATCTAATTGTATTTCCATCAAATATGTAAGTCTGCCAATTTCAGGAGGTATTGATTTGTGGAGATTATTATTCGAAAGAAGCAAATAGACAAGATTGGTTAAGTTTTTAAAAGAAGCAGGTATTTCACCACTCAGCAAGTTTTCCTGTAGGCTTAAATATGTCAAATGTGTAAGTTCACCTATTTGAGGAGGGATTGGTCGGGTGAGCTTATTACCCCAAAGACGCAGATGGACAAGATTGGTTAAATTTCCTAAATTAGTAGGTATTTCTCCGCTCAGAAGGTTTCTTGCTAATTCTAAATATGTCAAATGTGTAAGTTCACCTATTTCAGGAGGGATTGGTCCGGAGAGATTATTATTCCAAAGATACAGAGTGACAAGATTGGTTAGGTTTGCTAAATTAGTAGGTATTGGTCCACTCAGATAATTTATTGATAGTTCTAAATCTGTCAAATGTGTAAGTTCACCTATTTCAGGAGGGATCAATCCACTCAGAAAGTTTTCTGATAGTTGTAAGCTTGTCAAATTTCTAAGTTTACCAATTTCTAAAGGGATCGATCCGGAGAGCATATTACTCCAAAGACGCAGATGGACAAGATTTGTTAAATTTCCAAAATTAGTAGGTATTTCTCCGCTTAGAAGGTTTTTTGATAATTCTAAATATGTCAAATGTGTAAGTTCACCTATTTCAGGAGGGATTGGCCCGGAGAGATTATTATCCCAAAGATACAAAGTGACAAGATTGGTTAGGTTTGCTATATTAGTAGGTATTTGTCCACTCAGAAAGTTTTTTGATAGTTCTAAGCTTGTCAAATTTCTAAGTTTACCAATTTCTAAAGGGATCGATCCGGAGAGCATATTACCCCAAAGACGCAGATGGACAAGATTGATTAAATGTCCAAAATTAGTAGGTATTTCTCCGCTCAGAATGTTTTTTGATAATTCTAAATATCTCAAATGTGTAAGTTCACCTATTTCAGGAGGGATTGGTCCAGAGAGATTATTATCCCAAAGATACAGAGTGACAAGATTGGTTAGGTTTGCTAAATTAGTAGGTATTGGTCCACTCAGATGATTTCCTGATAGTTCTAAATCTGTCAAATGTGTAAGTTCACCTATTTCAGGAGGGATCAGTCCACTCAGAAAGTTTTCTAATAGTTCTAAGCTTGTCAAATTTCTAAGTTTACCAATTTCTAAAGGGATCGATCCGGAGAGCATATTACCCCAAAGACGCAGATGGACAAGATTGATTAAATGTCCAAAATTAGTAGGTATTTCTCCGCTCAGAATGTTTTTTGATAATTCTAAATATCCCAAATGTGTAAGTTCACCTATTTTAGGAGGGATTGGTCCAGAGAGATTATTATCCCAAAGATACAGAGTGACAAGATTGGTTAGGTTTGCTAAATTAGTAGGTATTGGTCCACTCAGATGATTTCCTGATAGTTCTAAGCTTGTCAAATTTCTAAGTTTACCAATTTTTGAAGGGATTGATCCGGAGAGCATATTACCCCAAAGACGCAGATGGACAAGATTGATTAAATGTCCAAAATTAGTAGGTATTTCTCCGCTCAGAATGTTTTTTGATAATTCTAAATATCTCAAATGTGTAAGTTCACCTATTTCAGGAGGGATTGGTCCAGAGAGATTATTATCCCAAAGATACAGAGTGACAAGATTGGTTAGGTTTGCTAAATTAGTAGGTATTGGTCCACTCAGATGATTTCCTGATAGTTCTAAATCTGTCAAATGTGTAAGTTCACCTATTTCAGGAGGGATTGGTCCGGAGAGATTATTACCCGAAAGATACAAAGTGACGAGATGGGTTAAGTTTCCAATGCTTGGCGGAATCAAACCGCAAAGAACATTATCTTGAAGACCAAGATATGTGAGTTTTGAGAAAAGACATATTGATGGAGGAATTCCTCCACTGAGTTTATTATGACTGATATTAAAAATTCTAATAGAAGGAAGAGCAGAGAAATTAAGAGCATCTAATTTCCCAACTAGACCCTGGTGGGAAAGATGAATTTTAGTGATGACTTGCCTTCTTTTGTTGGTGTCGCGGCAAGTGATCCCAGTCCAGTTGCACAGGTGGACATGGAGATTCCAAGATGAAAGAGCTTGTTGAGTCTGGAGAGTGGATTTCCAATGAAGGAGAGCTTGTGCTTGAGATGTGAGAGAAGATTGAACCAGAGGGAGTAGAAAGAGGGTAATAAGGAACAAGAGTAGGCTCCTCATTGCTAAAATTATAAAAGCGCAACTTACAGCTTGTGGTTACTTATCAAGGCATCAGAGCTGGCCTTCTTATAAACTCAGTGGTAAGACAGGGGATACAGCAGCTTGGAATTAATAGAGGTACAGGCAAGTCAAGTTGACTGGACTTGATTTGTTCTGCAGTTGAAAGACAGTCAACAGACGTGCTTGACGGCCAATCGGAAACATAACAGTGAGTTCATTCAATCATCAAATGAATAGGGACATGTTCACATGGATAGCAAAAAGAGCAGACTTGTGTGTGTTACCTAACCTACCTGTCGTCTTTGAATTAACCATGCTCCAGTACAATCAATCATTAATACTGTAACAGTGAGTACTGGGCGGTTTAGGTGCTGGTACTATTTAATAGGTTGGTGTAATAAGTGCAGCCTGGAGCCAACCAGCGGAGAAAGTCACGGCCAGCTGGGGCCTGGAGGGCCTTAATGGAAGACTTCGGGTTGGCATTTCAAGCATAAATAAAAAAATTGTAATTTGTGGGATCACACTAGTTACACCAAATCTAATTAAGAACGCAAATTGACATCAACTGCTATAAATTCAATTCACAATATTTTTGTACGCATACTTTGATCACTTTATTGGAACCTATGTTTCACGGATACGGGTACGGGTATCGTATCGAATACGATACGGATACGGCAATATGGTAACTTTCAAAAATCACAGATACGATACGTCTATTATATATAATATTTTATTATTATTTAAATTATATTATTAATTCAACACATGTATTATATGAATTAAATATTGCAAAACAATACTATAGTGAAATATATGTTAAATATAATAAGTACTCTATTGTAACAACAAAATTATAGTGGTATAGTGGTAGAAGGCTATGGTTGTTATTCCTCAGCTCCCAAGTTCAATTCACGGCAGCAGCTAAAAAAAAGTTTTGTTTAGCGCGGTGCACGGTGGACCACGCGGAGCCTGGTGTATTTGCACGGTCCACGGTGGTCCAGGCGTATCCAGGTGAGTCAAAGCAAATCGATAACCGTATCGGTGCCATATCAGGCACGTATACGTGTCTGATACGGATACGGAGCCTATATTGGAGTATCCGAGTAACATAGATTGGAACAAATGAAGTAATAATTGGATATATAGTGACAAAACTAAAATAACTGCATTATAATTTTGTTGCTCAAACTGTAAATCACGGTCATAAAATGTATTGTCTTAAGCGTGCAAGATAATCAAATGGTCATCAAAATTATACGTTCATATGTTTGCGTGCATCACGTGGGAGAGGGAGGGATGGAGAGAGATTTTTGCAATATGAGATTTTTGCTTTCGAAATTTTGAGTTGAGCAAAGTCCGTTTTAGCTCCAAATATATTATACTTGGTTTATAAGATTCTTAATTTTTCTTTTTGTTTGATTCAATTAACCTTTTCTAAATTATTGTACTTGGGTAATTAAGTTGACCTATGACTCAGGTCACCTCAATCAAAGAAGACCTTGACCTCACACAAGTCGAGTTGGGTTTGATACATTAAAAAAAATATAAAAATATAATATTATTTAATTACCCTATCCAAATTTTAATATGCATATTCGTTAAAAGTTAAATTATGAAATTCTATATATTGGAAGAGGAGGGATCCAATTACATCTCTTTTGGTGACACATCATGACACCGTTTTTTATATAGGTTAATTTTGCAATTTCAAAATCCAAATAGTCGATCCGAACCGTTCAACATGATCACCATATTAAAATGTACTTGGAGATCAAATTTTACATTTTTTTGAATTTTTTTTACTATTTATTAAGATGGTTACAAAATCGCTATTTTTCAATGGTCTGAAAACAACGATTTTTGTAACCATCTTAATAAATAGCAAAAAAATTCAAAAAAATGTAAAATTTGATCTCCAAGCACATTTTAATATATCCATCAGTTGAACGGTTTGAATCGACTATTTGGACTTTGAAAATGGTAGGTGTCAAATTGTGTCACCAAAAAAGGTGTAATCAGATCCCTCCTCATATTGGAAAATAGCAATCTATAATTATGAAATTTAACATATGCATAATATCATAAAGAATAACACAGATGTATGTAGTTGTTGGAGTGCTTCACGGATGGGTTTTTTATTATAGAAAGTATGAACCTTAAAAAATAAAATCAAAAGCCTACTATATTCCAACTTAATGGAGAGCTTCACGGATGGCTTTTTTATTTGAAAATCATACTATCTGTCCTATCCACACTCAGTATATATAGAAAAAATAAATCAAAATAAATTTATGTAAGTGGGGGTTAAATTGAGCTTTTTTGGTCATGTGGAGTCCTAGTCAGTGGCGTAGCTAGGATTTGAGTCAGGAGTGAGCAAAAAAATTTGGGGTACCGGATTACCGGGTCAGTGAGCAAAATTAACTTATATACTTAAATCATTTTAATCAATCTCACCAAATTCTAAATCAGATTTAAACATAAATTAAGAAAAACATTAACACTCAACAATTTTATTCAATTATCAGTCACAATTTGCAATTTAATTCATTCGATTGGATTACAGTATTGAATTGTCAAAGGATAGAAGGAGGCAATTTAAGTTTTAGGAGTAGGCAGGCCAACATATTTATACAACTTCATACTCAATTTTAAAATTTCAGGGGTGCTTACCCCTGTTACATGGTGGCTTCGCCACTGGTCCTGGTCATGCATATGACGTGTTTGATCATTTGCCAGAGAGAACTTTCGCAAGGTGCCATCTCATTATTGCTGATGTATAGAATGCCTTGGGGTCTGGAGAGTATGGATAATGTTGGGTTTGGTGGGAAATCCGAAGAAATTCATTTTCATGGAAGACTTCGGTCAAAAAGTTAGAAAAATAATGGAAGACTTCGTTCAATAAGAAGACTTTCATTTTCATTTTCATTTTCATTTTCATGGAAGACAACGGAGATCTAGCAACACGGCTGACTATTCAAAAAGTTAGAAAAATTATCTTGGTTAAATATTAGTTTTGTTCATATTTTGTTTTTACCTTGCTAATGTTACATACTAGGGATGTAAATTCGTGTCATACCTCGTCATGCCGTAACTTATGACATGTCGTTCGTTGCATGTCATGACGAAAGTCAATTTTTCATGAGCCATGTTATGCCATGACTAAGTTAAGTTTTAATGTGCCATACCGTGACATGACCAAAATAATGGAAAAATGGTGACGGCATGCAAATAGTCACGCAACGATTGTTACGCCTACGACTTGGCTATGCCATCAAGAAATATGATTTTGCAATCCATATTCTTAACCGATATACAAGTTAGTATAATTTCTTAGCACAAAACTAAATCTTATTACTGCCAGCTTTATTAGTATATTCATCATATTTTATGAACTAAGAAAAAGAAAAGTTATTCATTTCCTACATACAATTTTCAAGTCCATGTCCAATTTTATTGCAAGTATAATTGCATTAATTGATGCTTCGCAACTATGGGTAGGCGAAATGGACGACATCATGATGTTACTGATTTACAGGCTATTTTTAATGACATTATTGGATTGCCTCTAATAATCTTAACCGTTCATCAAGAACAGATGGTTCGCTGACTCATTGTAAAAATCACACAGTTTAGGCAAGAATAAATAAATAACTTTCGATCTGACATTACCAAAAAAAGTACAAACATATTGATACCAATTTGGTATTACATGAAATTCCTCAAAATTGATAAATGTATTTCCGAAAAATGGTGGCAACTCACCCGTTTCAATAAAAAAATAAAAAACGACAACAAAAAAAACCCAAAGCATCTTTTTTTCTTTCTTTTTTCTTTTTCTGCGTATGAAACCACTAAACCTTTAAGAATGCATTATGTGATGTTTTCTACTTTAAGAATCTAATGAGTGATTAATGGAAAATCTAATGAGTGATGTTTTCTACTTTAAGAATGCAATATGTGATTCTTGCTTTATAAATTTTGAGTGGAGGAAAGTCCCTTGTAGCTCCTAATTAAAAAATTAAACTGGTTTATATGGTTCTTATTTTTCTTTTCTTTTGCTCAATTAACGTTTCTCAATTATTGTACTTGATTCTGTCATGCACTTTCTATTATTAAGAAGATAATGTGGTGCCATATTATCAATGACTTAAATGCTAAATTTCTGTAAGTGGGGTTAAGTTGACCTTTTTCAATCATGTGGAGTCCTGGTCAGTGGCGTAGCTAAGATTTGAGTCAGGAGTAGGTAAAAAGTTTCGAATTACCGGATTATCGAATCAGTAGACAAAATTAACTTATATACTTGAATCTTTTTAATTAATCTCACCAAATTCTAAATCAGATTTAAACTGAAATAAAAAAAAAAAAAACATTAACACTCAACAATTTAGTCAATTATCTGTCACAATTTACAATTTAATTCATTCAATTGGATTGCAATATTGAATTGTCAAATGACACGAGTAGGCAATTTAATTTTCAGGAGTAGACACCAACATATTTATCAAGGTAGGAAAGCTGGCCCTTTTATAATTTAGGCGGTGAGACAGAGGATAAGGCAGCTGGAATTAAAAAAAAAAAAAAAAAAATCGACATGTACAGACAAGTCCAGTGGACCGACAAAAGAGGTAGACTAATGTTGTAGGTGCTATTTACCTGTGGTCTTTGAATTATTAGTGAATCATATTGCTGAAATAATTCTGGAATAATTATTTTCAAACCAAACGGTAATTTGCAAATTATTAGTTAATGATATTTCTGAAATATTTGCAAAATTGTTTGAAAATAAAATAAAAAAATGACCGGAAATTCCTAAAGACCAATGCATGGCGATTCAAAATTGGAAATTCCAAAAGAAATGCTTAATTGAAAAATTGTGCCCGGATTTCCAAAGTTCCTATTTTATGATAGAGACATGGATATAAAATAAATAGTAGAGTGGTGTTACATACCTGTCGTCTATCAATTAACCATGCTCCATGTACATTCAATCATCATTAACTTTACAGTCATGGCCGACAGGATAATGTTGGGTTTGGTGGGAAATAAGAAGAAATTCATTTTCATGGAAGACTACGGTCGTCAAAAAGTTAGAAAAATAATGGAAGACTTTCAATTTCATGGAAGACTTTCATTTTCATTTTCATGGAAGACAACGGAGATCGAGCAACACGGCTGAGTATTTTTTATCTTGGTTAAATGAATGTTTCATAATTATCAAATACGATTTTGTACTTTTAAATTACTACAAGAATAATAAGTACAAAATTGTTCTTACCTATACATAAAAGTTAGTATTTTTTTCTTAGCATATTTCTTAATTAGTATATTCATCATATTTGAAGAACTGAGAAAAATAATTATTCATGTCCGCTTTTATTGCATGTATAATTGCACTGATTATTCCTTGGCAACTACAAGTCTTTTTTGACGACGTCCTGAGGTCACTGAATTATAAGCTTTCTTCAATGACATTGGATGACCTCTGATAATATTTTAACCTTTAATTCATGATCTGATGATTCGGTGACTCGTCAATTTTAAAATTACCTAGTTAAGCAAAAATAAACAAATAACTTTTCATCTGACGTGATCTAAAAAAGTCAAAAAATATTAATACCAATTTTGTATTACACTAAATTCCTCAAAATTGATGAATTCATTTTTGAAAATACAAACAACTGTTCTAAGCAAAACAGTATAATCCCCTAGTACCAAAATTCAGCGACACACTGCTTACTTATCCAGTTCTTACCAGCCCTTCATTTTATCACCACGTATCCCACCAAATAAATGGTAAATGCATGGCGATTCATAATTGGTAATTCCAAAAGATTTAGTTTGCTATCAATGCAGCATGAGCAGACATAATTCTTTTGCTACATCAGCATGACCAGGTGCGGCACCTATCACCAGCTTCCACGATCTGTGCTGTTGCCAAGACATGTGGAGCCCTAGTCTCACTTACGATGTGCTTCATCATGTGCATGAGAGAAATTCCGTAATTTTTCTGTTGTTATGTTGCTCAATATAACCCTTATGAAATTAATTTTAGCTCCGTAGAATCATATAAAATGTATATATGTAATTAGGAATCCAAGTAAAAGGTTCTGTACTGGGGTTATATGCGTTTGGTAAAATTGAGATCTTTCAGAAATAATACAATCCAAAATGTTAGAAAAATCAACTCAGTTGCCATTACAAATAATATATGGTTAGATGAGTGATTAATAATTATCAAATATGATTTTGCAATCCATATTCTTAACCGATATACAAGTTAGTATAATTTCTTAGCACATAACTAAATCTTATTACTGCCAGCTTTATTAGTATATTCATCATATTTTATGAACTAAGAAAAAGAAAAGTTATTCGTTTCCTATATACAATTTTCAAGTCCATGTTCAATTTTATTGCAAGTATAATTGCATTAATTGATGCTTCGCAACTATGGGTAGGCGAAATGGACGACATCCTGATGTCACTGATTTACACGCTATTTTTAGCATAATTATATATTACCCCTTGATTCATTTTCCCATTTTTTCCCCAACTAACTAACATCATTTTCTAACTATAATTATCAATTCTAACTAACTAGTGGTCTCTACAAATTAATTAGTAGATTTTCTTCATCTTTTTCTTTCCTCTCTCTCCCTCCCTCTCCCTCTCTCCCTCTCCCTCTCCCTCTCCCCATCTCCCTCTCCCACCTCCGCCTCCGCCCGCCTCTCCCTCTCCGCCTCCACCTCCCACCTCCGCCTCCCTCTTCCGCCTCCGCCTTCCACCTCCGCCTCCCTCTCCCACCTCCACCTCCACCTCCGCCTCCGCCTACCTCTCCCATCTCTGCTTCCGCTAGATGCAATTAATCTTTTTCGTGTTTATGTTTCTCTTCCTCATGCAGTATCGAGTTATTTTCAAAGAACAAAGCTTCATTAATACTTGAATTAAATACTTGATAGTTTATGTGTGAATACTTGTACTAGTAGTTGTGAATAGTTAGTAAGATTGCTTTTATGTGATGAATAGTTAGAAATTAATGGATGAATACTGTTTCATTTGGGATGAATAATTATGTACATAAGGTATATATATTTAGTATGACAGGATGAATACTGTTTCAGTTGAAATGAATACTTCTTTACATAAGATATATGTACTTAGTATGACATGATGAATACTTTTTGCATTAGGAAGATATACTTAGTATGACAGGATGAATACATACTACCATGTCAGTGTGTATTAATACCAATATTTTTTAATAGTAAGACTGCTTTATTGGATGAATATTTAGATATTTAATGGATGAATACTTTGTTACATTTGTCATGTACTATTTACACTTACACGATGATGATGAATACTTGTTCAATGAGAGATGAATACTTGCGTACGAGGTGTGAATACTTGCGTAATAGACAACTCGAAAGTATGTCATTATGGATCTCATTTGAAAGAGAAAATTGTGTAGAAGACGTTCGTGGTTTTAGATTTGCAAAATTATTCACAGATCGTCAGAAATATTAGTTAGAGTGAATAGAGAAAAAAAAAACCACATCTAAAAACGTGTAAAAGATGGATGAGTGATGTGTCCAGTTTTCGATGCATACTTAATTATTATAGATGAACACTTGATGTTATTTCCACCTGCGATGGCGGTTGTGCGGTCCCCCCATTTTTTACGTGTTTTTTTCTGTTTTTAGTGGACGACAGTTGTGGTCTCCTACTATCTCCGCGTAATTAACGCATAATTAATGCTCTGAATGTGGTAATGTTTTCTTATATAATACCTTCTCAAAGATGAGTACTTTTATTTACATGAATGAATACAACCTGTGTTAAGTGTGAATACTTTTGCGCAATTTGTCCGCCGGTAGTTATGCTGTGACAGCAGTTGTGGTCCCCTACTAATTCCACCACTTATTAATGGTAATACTGTGGTCCCCTACTTATCTTAAGTTGGAGGAAAAATGGGGGATGAATGCCGGGGGAAAGCTAGGCTCTCCCCTATTTTTAATGACATTGGATTGCCTCTAATAATCTTAACCGTTCATCAAGAACAGATGGTTCGTTGTCTCAATGTAAAAATCACACGGTTTAGGCAAGAATAAATAAAAAACTTTCCATCTGACATTACCTAAAAAAGTCCAAACTTATTGATACCAATTTGGTATTACATGAAATTCGTCAAAATTGATAAATTTATTTCCAAAAAATTGTGGCAATTCACCCGTTTCAATAAAAAAAATAAAAAACGACAACAAAAAAACCCAAAGCATCTTTTTAATTTTCTTTCTTCTTTTTTTCTGCGTATGAAAGAAAACTAAAGTAATTGATTTGCAACCACTAAACCTTTAAGAATGCAATATGTGATGTTTTCAACTTTAAGAATCTAATGAGTGATTAATGGAAAATCTACTTTACGTATTAATGGAAAATCTAATGAGTGATGCTTTCTACTTTAATAATGCAATATGTGATTCTTGCTTTATAAATTTTGAGTTGAGGAAAGTCCCTTTTAGCTCCTAATTAAAATATTAAACTGGTTTATATGGTTCTTATTTTTCTTTTCTTTGGCTCAATTAACGTTTCTCAATTATTGTACTTGATTCTGTCATGCACTTTCTATTATTAAGAAGATAATGTGGTGCCATATTATCAATGACTTGAATGCTAAATTTCTGTAAGTGGGGTTAAGTTCACCTTTTTTTTTCATGTGGAGTCCTAGTCAATGGCGTAGCTAGGATTTGAGTCAGGAGTGGGCAAAAAGTTCGGATTACCGGGTTACCGGGTCACACTACAGGAGAAACACTCATCTGCGACCGGGCAAATCGGTCGCAAATAAGTATGTCACCGGTCGCAGATGACAGAAATCGGTTGCAGCAGACAGAAATCGGTCTCAGATGTAACGGTCGCAGTTGGCTCCGTCGCTGATATCTTCCTGCTGACGTCACCGGTTGTAGATGGTTGTGGCGCCGGTCGCAGATGACTCATCTGCGACCAATCAGGTCGGTCTCTGATGGTATATGTTGATGTGGCAGGAAGACCATCAGAGACCGAATAAACGGTCGCTGATGAGACCATAGTCGGTCGCAGAAGTTTTTTTTTTTTTGGTGCTGTTTTTTTTAGTTGTTGTTTGTTTTCTTTTCCTCATTCTGTTCATTTTTATTCTCATTGCACAAACAATTATTCAATTTACAACAATCAATCAATTTACACCTACAACAAACCCAGTTAGGAAAATTACCAATTTTACACACAAGTCCCTCTAACAAGGGTTTATTTACTAAGTCCATATAATTTAACATACAGCCCCTAACTTTTTAAAACATTGAATGACAATAATTTTTGTTTCTACTCTATACTAACAGAGACGGAAAAGAGACAAGTTCCCATAAGAGAATATACTAAGCACTTTGCACTTACAAGCAAGTTCATCATATTTCGTCTTTGCCAACAACATATATGCAAACATCTCCAAGTATGGTATATACAATATAGACGGACCTGCAAATTATAAATATACACATATTTTATCTGAATGAACCTAAAATTAAGCAATGCGAAGACCATACACTTTGTAGCAACAAAACCGTTAGGATCTTTCTTCCTCCTGTTATAAAAGAATCATAAGAAAACTGTTAGGATCTTTCTTCAAGCACATTAGGCCATACACTTTGTAGCAACGACATTAGAAACTAAATGAAGAAATGATATGAGATTTGTTTCTTAAATAAAAGGATGAACTTTGTACCACAAGGATTCCATTTAATCACACTATTGCAGCTTCTAACCTAAAACATAATCATGAGTTTCCAACTTCTCAACTAAACCGTAAACACAAGATATAATTAAATGTCATGCAAGTGTTACCTTAAAAGAAATTATTAACCTCATCAAGTTACCTAAACACAAGATATAATTAAATGTAGCACCCGTTTGAAAATTGTACTTTGGATACCTCAACTCAACTCTGCTTGGATACCACCATGATTTTAAGAGTGAGTGAGAGTATCTCGGACATTATATTGGGCTAAACTATAAAGAGTAACAAGGTTACATACATCTGGAAAAGAATTGGACTTAAAAGAGCTTTGTTCCTCTGTACCTGTTTTTTCCCTTGCTTAGCTAAATGGAGCTGTGTTAGGACATCTTTAAGCTCCTTTATCCTGAAATGGTTCCTATGAAATGGAAGAATTCCAAGATATTAGATATCAACAAGAAAATTATAATGCACAATGTCAATTATACAAATGGCAATTATACAATGCACAATGTCATCAGAAATATTCAACAAGAAAACAAAAAAAAACTCATTTGTTTTATGTTATTACATTTCAACCTTCAAAGTTTGTGAAATATTATAATTGGTCAAAAGAGTGGCCAAACAAGAGAAAGGCTCATCTTTTATTTTCCATATATAGAAGTTTTCAGAATTTTTCTCTTTCAACGATTTTAGTTCGGATGGAGAACCCAACTAAGGGAACAGAATGGGCTATCTTATACTTTTTCAAATTAAAATACAATAACAACAAAATGATATATTTCCAATTATGCATAGAATATTTCCTTCGGATGCATACCGCACAGTACATTATCAAACCCAAGAAGGCAGAACCCAAGCAAAATAAATTCTTTAGAAAACAAGCTTCCAACAATTTACTAAAATCCAAACCGTGCGCTGCCTGACAACCGTCCAGTGCACAGGGCCAAATATCTCATACATTTCACGAAAAGAAAGGGATAAAGAAATTGTACCAGAGAGAGAGAGAGTTGCTGGTCGGGGTCAGTCGGCAGCGGGGTTGGGCCGCCGAGGATCGGGTCGCAGCAGCGGTGGCCAGCAGAGAGAAGAGGTCGGGCGGCAGTGGCTGCGGCCAGCAGAGAGGAGAGGTCGGGCTGGCCAGAGAGAGACAGAGAGAGAGAGGAGAAGTCGGGGTGGACGGGCGACAAGGCCTGTGGGCGGGGCTTGGGCGGCGGGGGCGGCCGACGTTTTCTTTTTTTTTGACTAAACCTAAAACGGCAGGAGGAGACTGAGAGAGAAGAAGAAATAATCGCACGGGTTAATTTTTTTAGGAGGCACCCTTCTGCGACCGGGCCTAATCGGTCGCTGAAGGCCTCGGGCGCCGGTCTCTGAAGGGTTCGTCTCCGATACATTTAATTTTTTTATTTTTTTTTTGTTTTTTTGGGGTCTTCAGCGACCGGCGACAGAACCGGTCTCTGATGCCGGTCGCTGAAGACAGGTTTTGCTGTAGTGTCAGTGGGCAAAATTAACTTATATACTTGAATCGTTTTAATCAATTTCACCAAATTCTAAATCAGATTTAAACAGAAATTAAGAAAAACATTAACACTCAACAATTTTAGTCAATTATCAGTCACAATTTGCAATTTAATTCATTCAATTGAATTGCAATATTGAATTGTCAAATGACACGAGTAGGCAATTTAATTTTCAGGAGTAAGCAGGCCAACAAATTTATCAAGGTATGAAAGCTGGCCCTTTTATAAATTAAGCGGTGAGACAGAGGATACGGCAGCTGGAATTAAAAAAAAAAAAAAAACTAAAAATAAATCCACACGTACAAACAAGACCAGTGGACCGACAAAAGAGGTAGACTAATGTTGTAGGTGCTATTTACCTGTGGTCTTTGAATTATTAGTGAATGATATTCCTGAAATAATTCTGGAATAATTATTTTCAAACCAAACGGTAATTTGCAAATTATTAGTGAATGATATTCCTGAAATATTTGCAAAATTGTTTGAAAATAAAATAAAAAAATGACCGGAAATTCCTAAAGACCAATGCATGGCGATTCAAAATTGGAAATTCCAAAAGAAATGCTTAATTGAAAAATTGTGCCCGGATTTCCAAAGTTCCTATTTTATGATAGAGACATTGATATAAAATAAATAGTAGAGTGGTGTTACATACCTGTCGTCTATGAATTAACCATGCTCCATGTACATTCAATCATCATTAACTTTACAGTAATGGCCGACAGTATAATGTTGGGTTTGGTGGGAAAATAAGAAGAATTTCATTTTAATGGAAGACTTCGGTCAAAAAGTTAGAAAAATAATGGAAGACTTTCATTTTCATGGAAGATTTTGAATAAATCGACACGTACAGACAAGTCCAGTGGACTGACAAAGGAGGTGCTATTATAAGAAGACTTCGTTCACTAATGTTGTAGGTGCTATTTACCCATTCAAGGCCAGGAGGATAAGTTTGGGTTTGCTAGGATCCCTAACGAATAATGGTCTACAGGTTATGGGCCTACAGCATGGTTAACCAAATGCAAGTTTAGGAAAACCTACAGCATGGTTAACGAATTTGGGAGAGAAGTTGAGTAAAAAGTACTTTAGGAAAACCTAAGCTGTGCAAGTTTCAGGCTTATTGGGCAACCCAGTTTTGTTCTTACATGGGCTTTTTTCATGATCACAGAATCTCACCATTTTGGGCTTTAATACTGTACACAGCTTTTAGGCCACAATTGTACCTTAATTTTCCTTCTTCGTTAGATTTATCTTGTCAAATGCAATTGACTATTATTTGAAATTTTTAAAACACCAACTTTTATATTTAAAAAAGACTGAGTATGAACGGATACAAGAAAACAAAGAACTGAGGAAAAGATTTTTCCTAGATATTTTCTTATTTATGACTTAAATATGCATGTTCATATATAGTTATATATATTTTTTTATATTTACTTCGATAAGGTTATACACAACTAACAGATAAATTATCAAACTCCATATATTGAAAATAGCAATCAACAATATACTCAACTAAACTATAACATATACATAACATCAGAAAACATAACAAATATGTATATGGTTGTTGATGTTGTTATTTGAAAATTTCAATTACTTAATTATCTAAATAATAATAATTTAAAAAATGTTTCAAAAATTAGCTCGTTTGCCATATGAGTTTCAAATTATTATTATCACAAAAATAAAAAAAATACAAAATAGCTCTTATCTATATATAATCTTTGCTGATAAATTAGTACTTTCTTTCTAAGCTGACAAATCTCATTACTAGATACATGTATATTTGTATACCTTTATATTACTTCTGAACCAATAATAAAAATTATTTGAATATCTTTCATTGCAAGTATAATTGCACTATCAATCCTTAGAGCTGGAAAAATGGAACTAGCTAGACTTGTGTGTATGTGTCACCTAGCTGTCGTCTTTGATAACTGCAGCAGTTGGTGTAATAAATGCAGCCCACCAGCAGAGAAAATGAAATATTAACAAACACAAATATGCAATTTTGGACAAAACATGTCTAACAATGTATCAATAAGGAAAAATTATTTTATATATATATCCATTAAAACTTAATTTTATTGAAAAAAAGCAATCAATAATATTCTATAAAAATTCATAATGCCATCAAATATTGCAAAAATGTATTTGGTTGTCCATCTTGTAAAAATATATCTATTACTTTTTTAAATAATATAATAGAAAATGTTTGAAAAAATCAACTCACGACATTACAAAAAATAAATGGTCAATTGAATGATTAGTAATGATCAAATATGATTTTCTACATACTAATTACCACAGTCTTACACTACTACAAAAATGGTAATTCTACACTGCACATTGTACACGGTTTTTCCTATCTTATATAAAAACCGTGTACCAAATATGAATTTTTGAAAGCCCAAAAAATCTGCGAGAATTATACACGGACATTTAGTTAAGAATCAGTGTAGAATTGTTTGAGAGAGCTACACGGTTTATTAGGGATCAAAAATCCGTGTGCAAAGAAGACCGTGTGGAAAAAATTGAGAGAGCTACACGGATTTTTGTTAAATATCCGTGTAGGAATATATACACGGATTTTTGATAATATATCCGTGTAGAAATGGTAGAAATGTACACGGATTTTATTATAAATAGCCGTGTATGATTATTTGGAGAGCTACACGGATTAATAAGTATAAATCCGTGTATAAAAGGCTGTGTAGGGTTTTAATTAGTATAAAAGGCCTTCTCCTTCCAGCGCCGTTTTGATCAAGTTTTTTATACTGTCTCTCTCTTGCTCTCTCTGTATTGAATGTTGATCTGATTTCTGCAAAGGCTAGTAACTGGGATCAGAGATCTTTGAAGTTTTTATTTTCTCCTCTCTATATTTCTAAGGTTAGTATATATATATATATATATATATATATATATATATATATATATTTCTTTTCTCCTCTCTATATTTCTAAGGTTAGTTTTTATTTTCTCATCTCTATATTTCTGCCACGTTTGAAAAAAAATTGAATTTAAAGGAGAATTTTTATTCTCTATTATGCATGCATGCACATATATGTTGATAAAAATGTATTTTTTATTGGAGATGCAATATGTTGGAGACATTTAACAAAGAGGCATCATGTCATGGATCACATGTGCTTTCTTCTTTTTGATATGTTGGATCTAATACGCCT
The DNA here is from genome assembly GCA_025461125.1 of Carex kokanica. Classification (NCBI taxonomy): domain Eukaryota; kingdom Viridiplantae; phylum Streptophyta; class Magnoliopsida; order Poales; family Cyperaceae; genus Carex; species Carex kokanica. The sequence continues at coordinate 519,443 of JAJGRX010000895.1, read as the reverse complement.
TAGTTTGTATGAAATTCTTGTCCAAACTAGATCATAACCAAGCGTTTTGGCAACATGAGCCCAACTTGGCGAAATTGGGCCAAACCTCCATCACATGGTTACTAGGTGGTAAGGACATAACTTGATCTACAAGCATTGTATTGGATCTTGAGGAGTATATGTTATATGTGGATCACATGGGATTGTATATGTACAAAAAGCAATGTCTATATATGTTGATGCTTTTATCCTTTCATTTGTTATATATGTTGATGCTTTCATGCTTTATGTTTTTTTTGTTATATATGTTGATATTAGAATTTTATGCTTTTATGGTTTCGGTTAGAATTTTGTAATGATAAATATGGATTTGTGTAATTTTGTATAATTTTGTAATGCTAAATATGAATTTGTATAATTTTGTATAATTTCATGTACATGAATTTTAAATTGCTATCTGAAAAATTTAAATACTGGCTAGCAAAACAGGAGGCTAGCCAAAAAAAAAAACAAAAAAAAAATTATAAGACAATCCTACACGGATATTTAACAAAAATCCGTGTAAGAAGAGTAATTTCAAAAATAATCGCGCGCGAATACAAAAAAAAAATTTAGTTAATTCTACACGGATATTTAACTAAAGTCCGTGTATGATAGTTCAAAGAGCTACACGGATATTTAGTTAAAAATCCGTGTAGAAAGAGGAGAGCTACACGGATATTTAGTTAAATGTCCGTGTAGAAAGAGGAGAGCTACACGGATATTTAGTTAAATGTCCGTGTATAAAAAGAATTGTACACGGTTATTTAGGTAATATCCGTGTAGCTCGGTAACATGGAGAGCGACACAGGCAGGTCTTTGTACACGGCTGCTTATAAAGTAATCCGTGTAGAAATCGTTATAATTGCACACGGGCAAATGTCCGTGTGTAGTTATTGACCTATTCGTACACCCTCGATTTAAACACGGTAGGAAATCCGTGTAGCTCTTCCATTTATGTCCGTGTGCAATCTCTTTTTTTGTAGTAGTGTTAGTCGATAAGTTTGTATTTTTTTCTAAGCAGATAATTAAATCTATTTACTGCCTGTTTTATTAGTATATTCATCATATTTGATGATCTGTGAAAAATAAATTATTCATATCCTATAGGTTGCAATTAAATATCAGTATTGCACAGCGAATATTTCATGGTAAGATCAATAATATAATAAGCAGGATGAACATTTCTCACTGTACGTAGATAAGAATAAGTGAGTTTTAATAAAGCATAATAGCTTTCAAATATAAAATATGAAATAAAACATCATTCTCTAAAACTGAATTCTAACTGCCAACGATAAACTAATCTTTAAACATAGAAGGTACTACTAGAAATTATGAAGCAGTTGGCTATTCACTTCTAGATACTATTCACCACCTCTTGCATTGTTGGACGGAATGCTGAATTATTATTCAAACACTTATATGCAATCTAAATCATTTTGATAATTTCATCCATGAATTGTCCAGTTGGTGGTGTAATGCGTTGGTCAAGGATAACTTGGACTATGATTTCCTTTTCTCCAGGGTGCACTTCCAACGTGATAACTCTGAATTTGTACACATCACATTTCTCAATCCTCGTAGTATAAGCTAGTTCTGCATAAAGAAAAAAGAAAATTCAGATTTCAAAATCAGAAAAAAGTATATATATAGTGATAAAAACTACCAAACAATAATACCAAAATCCGAGATACTAGCTGTAAACTCAGAATTGAGCAAGATATTTCTGGAAGTTATATCCTGATGTACTATTGGTGGATAGCAATCATGATGCAAATATGAGAAATGCTTTCTCACTATTGACCTTTCTTTTTGCCCAATCCAGTTCTAATGCTTCCTCTATTGAGCGCTGTCATGCAATTAATGAGCGGATAAATTATAAAATTCTATTATATTGAAATATAGTAAACAATAATATTGTATAAAAATTCATGAACAATGCAACGAAATATTGCAAAAATGTATATAGTTGTAGATCTTGTAATTAAAAATATATCTTTTACTTTTTAAATAATAAAATACAAAATGTTTGAAAAAATTAACTCACAACATGACAAATAATATGGTCAATTGAATGATTAATAATTATCAAATATGATTTTCAACATACTTATTACCACAGTCTTACTAGATAAGTTTGTATTTTTTTCTGAGCAGATAATTAAATCTACTTACTAGCTGTTTTATTAGTATATTCATCATATTTGATGACCTGTGAAAAAGAAATTATTCATATCCTATAGGTTACAATTGAATATCATTACTGCACAACGAATTTTTCATGGTAATCTCACAGAACATAGAAGATATTACAATAATATTACAAGCACGATGAACATTTCTCACCGTACGTAAATAAGAATAAGTGAATATTAAGAAACCATAAAAACTTTCAAATATAAAATATGAAATAAAGCATCATTCTCTAAAACTGAATTCGAACTAATATTTAAACATATAAGGTACTACTAGCAATATGAATCAGCTGGTGTCCTATTAACTTCTAGATACTATTCACCACCTCTTGCATTGTTGGACGGACTGAAGGGTTATTGTTCAAGCACTCATAAGCAATCTGAATAATTTTGAGAATTTCATTGCTGACTTCTCTAGTTGGTGGTTCAATGCGTTGGTCAAGGATATCTTGGAGTATGATTTCATCTTCATTAGAAGCTAACAGATTGATCATATCACCAGGATGCTTTCCCATAAGCAGTTCCAACATGATTACTCCAAAACTATATACATCACATTTTTCAGTCATCCTCATGGTATAAGCTAGTTCTGCAAAAGAAAAGAAAAATCAGATTCCAAATATTGCCACTATATTTTTTATACAAGTATACTGATGGAAATTAAAGTATGACAATAGGGTGTTTAAGTATAAAGAACCTGGTGCAATGTAACCGCAGGTTCCAGCAAGCATGCTCCAATTAGAAGACTCTGGCTTGAGAAATTTAGCAGTACCAAAATCCGAGATACTTGCTGTAAACTCAGAATCAAGCAAGATGTTTCTAGAAGTTACATCCCTATGTACTATTGGTGGATAGCAATCGTGATGCAAATGTGAGAGACCACATGCAACATCTCTCAATATAACGATTCTCTTTTCCCAATCCAGCTCTATTGCTTCCTCACTATTGAGAATATTATTTAAATCCCTCTTCTCATAATACTTGTATACAAGAAATTTATTTTGAGGTGAGGAACAATAACCGAATAATTTCACAATGTTGCGGTGTCGGATCTGGGTTATAGTGCTAATTTCTCTGTGGAATGCTTCAAGATCTACTGAAGTTTCACTGCCTACTAACTGGATTTTCTTTACAGCTACTGTGAGGTTATCTGGCTCTAAAATCGCTTTGTAAACTGTTGCATGGCCTCCACTTCCAATCCAGTATTTCTCATCAAAATTCTCGGTGGCCCTTATTATCTCCTCATATGCATCTCTTCCATCAAAATTCCACACGGAAAAAATTTCTCCTCTACTAGGATTGCCAATGTGCCCTGGTTTTGCTTTTCTCTTTTTTGAGTAAAGTAGGTAAAGTAGCCAGAGTAAGAAAAATGTTAGTAATGCAGCACAACAAGTTAGAGTTGCAATCAACTTAACCATTCGTAGTCTAGTTGAAGCATTCTTGTCTTTAACAAATCCATCACATGGGGGCAAACCTTGAACAGTGCCACAAAGATTTTTGTTGTGTAGGAACCATTGTTTTATGGCATTCTGGAAGAATTTTTTGTCAGGCACTGGACCCTCTAGTTGATTGTATGACAAATCCATGGTTGACAAGCTTAACAAGTTACCCAATGAAGATGGAATCAGACCGCTTAGGTTGTTGTGAGATAGATTAAGATTTTGTAACATGATTAATTTCTCTAGCGTTATTGGTATTTCCCCGCTTAAAAAATTTGAGCTTAAATCTAGGAGGTCCAGTAAGTGTTCTAAGTTTCCAAAATGAGAAGGAATTTTTCCAGTCAACCTATTATTGCTGAGGTTTAGTAATTCAAGATTAACACAGTTGCCAAGTTCTTCTGGCACACTTGTCAAACTGTTTGACGATATATCAAGATATGTTAAAGCATGTAACATTCCCAACTCTTCTGGTACATTTCCAATGAAATTGTTGTGACTTAAATTTAGATGAAACAATCTTTTTAAACAACCGAGCTCTGCTGGTATTACCCCCGATAGAAAATTTGATGAGAGATGAATGACGTTCATTTTACTCAGGTTTCCTAGAACACTAGGAATTTCTCCACTTAAAAAGTTATTATGTAGTTCTATTTCTATCAAATTTGTAAGTCTGCCAATTTCAAGAGGTATTGATCTGGAAAGATTATTATCCGAAAGAAGCAAATAGACAAGACTGGTTAAGTTTCCTAAAAAAGCAGGTATTTGTCCACTCAGATAGTTTATTGATGGATCGAAATATGTCAAATGTCCAAGTTTTCCGATTCCAGGAGGGATCGATCCGGAGAGCTTATTACTCGAAAGACTCAGCTCGACAAGATTGGTTAAATTTCCAAAATTAGTAGGTATTTCTCCAGTCAAATGGTTTTCTATTAATCCTAAGCTTGTCAAATGTGTAAGTTCACCTATTTCAGGAGGGATTGGTCCGGAGAGATTATTACCCCAAAGATACAGAGAGTCAAGATTGGTTAGGTTTGCTAAATTAGTAGGTATTGGTCCACTCAGATAGTTTTCTGATAATTCTAAATCTGTCAAATCTCCAAGTTTTCCGATTTCAGGAGGGATCGATCCGGAGAGCTTATTACTCCAAAGACGCATATTGACAAGATTGGTTAAGTTTCCAAAATTAGTAGGTATTTCTCCACTCAAAATGTTTACTGATAATTCTAAATATTTCAAATGTGTAAGTTCACCTATTTCAGGAGGGATTGGTCCGGAGAGATTATTGCCCCGAAGATACAGAGTGACAAGATTGGTTAAGTTTCCAATGCTTGGCGGAATCAAACCGCTGAGAACATTATCTTGGAGACCAAGAAATGTGAGTTTTGAGAAGAGACTTATTGATGGAGGAATTACTCCACTGAGTTTATTATGACTGATATTAAAAACTCTGGTGGATGGAAGAGCAGAGAAATTTAGAGCATCTAATTTTCCAACTAGACCCTTGTTGGAAATATGAATTTTAGTGATAACTTGCCTTCTTTTGTAAATGTCATGGCAAGTGATTCCAGTCCAGTTGCACGGGTGGACATGCAGATTCCAAGATGAAAGAGGTTGTTGAGTCTGGAGAGTGGATTTCCAATGGAGGAGTGCTTGTGCTTGAGATGTGAGAGAAGATTGAACCACAGGGAGTAGAAAGAGGGTAAGGAACAAAAGAATGCCCCTCATTGCTAAAATGCTAAAAGCCCAACTTACAGGTTGTGTGGTTGCTTATAAGGGTATCAGGGCTGGCCCTCTTATATTCTCATCAGTGGTGAGACAGGATGACACGGAATTTAGGAATTCAAACAGAGCCAATAGACTTGTGTGTGTGTAACTGGCTGCAGTAGATGGTGTGTAATGACTCCAGCACACCAGCGGAATTAATATGAATAGAGACATGAGGCACAGTTGGTGGACTTATCAATTCTATACACTGTAGTTGAGAAAGAGAGCCAACAAACGTGCTGGAACATAGTACATGAATAGGGACTTGGATGTCAAAAAAGTTGACTTTGGTGTGCTAACTAGCTATCATCTTTGAATTACCCACTAGTGGAGAAGAGTGCGTATCCTCAGAAATATCTCATAAATTGGGTGACCGACGTGTCCGGTGCCTATTTGGGGATAACGCAGGGGCAGTATTATTTGAGCTTTGAGATTCGTGCATAACGTCTTTGAACGGTTGAGATTTTACAAAAAGTCATGTAGAATATGAGATATCTCAGAGGATGGGAATTCAGTGGAGAAAGGGTTGAGTTGGGAGGGAAATAAGAAGCCTTCATTGAAGAATTTGCGGTGTCATTGGACAGCAACATAACTCTGAATCTGTATGAAGTATGACCATGTATATGAATTTTAAAAACATATTTGTCACTTATTTAGTAAATTTGTTTGTGGCAAAAAGAAGCTATATTATTGGATTCACAATTCAAGCATCTAAATTTGAACCATGCTAGTGCTAAGTGTTGATATTCACACAACAAAACTTATCATCTAAACTTGAACCATACTAGGGAGTTTGGCCAATATAAAATCAGTGTCATTTCAGCCTATATAACACCAACGTTAAAATCTATCGAATCGACTTCAAACAGTGAATCCAAACCGTTCAACCCGACTACTTCATTAGTTGTGCGTTTACATGCAAAATTTATAATTTTTAGAATTTATTTAGTATCAAGTCAAGCGGTCAAATGTGTGAGTTTTTAAGTTAATTTTAATACATTCATTTTTCAATATTTTTGACTGCTTGATTTGATACTAAAATAACTCAAAAATATAAAAAATTTGCATGTAAACGCATCACTCATAAAGTAAATCGGTTTGAAACGGTTTGGATTAGTCGTTTGAAATCCATTCAACCAATTTTGAAGTTAGTGTCATATGACACCGATGTCATACTTGCTGGGACTCCATACTAGGGCATTAAAAAAATTTAATTGATGGACAATTTTACTCAATTAATCCTCCATCAAACTACTTTTCAATTAATCATCTACACTAGTTTCATAATGATCATTTTCTAAATTTGTTGTTTCCCGTTCTTATGGGTTTCTGTTTAGCATGTTCTCGAGTCAAATTTGAAATAGTATGCCCTCGTAATAAGCTAGCTGACTTTTATTCTTTTTAAATGCAATTAAATTATACCGTTTGGTTATAGCACTCTACAACAATAACAACAACAACAACAACTAAGCCTTTAGTACCAAACAAGTTGGAATAGGCTAGAAATGAAACCCAAGCCTTTCGGTTATGTCACTCTATTGATTAAAAGTTTAAAAGCAGAATTTCAAGTTTATTACAAGTTCTATAACTAAGGTGTTTTTAAGCTCACCAAGTCTTTGGTGAGTTTAACTACAAAATCCTATCGGATTAACATCAAACAACGAATCCAAATTGCTGAAATTGTTCTACTTCACAGCTTGGTAATGCGTTTACATGTCAAATATATAAATTTTGTAACTAATTTAATATAAAATCATGCTGTAAAAATTGACTTATAAAAATTCTTTTCTTGACTTCTTTCTTAGTTTGAGGCTTTGTTAAATTGAGACGTGGCCTTATTTTCTTTCCTTGACCTGTGATTTTTTCGTCCCTCCCAATTTCTTTTAGTGTGGATACTGACAATGTTGTATTGTAACTTTCTTGATTAATTTGGGCTCTCTGACTTGTACTGCTTGCCAACAGATGGAAAATTTATAAGATATACCCATGGATAAATTAGAACAGCGTACCAATACACAAAACACTGCTGGCACCCACTGGTCCCAGTTCCAGAAAAATTACTGTGGCCAATTTTAGCAAGTATTACAATGGTACAAGCTTTGCAAATTGGTACAAAAACCAAGAATAGGTGAAATCATGGCTCTCAAAATAAGAATTGTATTTGGAATTGGTGTGTTGACTATGGAATCAGAATTGACTGAATCAGTGGGAATTAGCTTGAATCAGATCAGAAACTCGAATATTTCGAAAAAGAATATTTTTGTACTAAAAAAGAACAAAAAGTTGTAAAAAGGTTGTTTTTCGCAGCTATCATTATTTTATTTTTAGGTGCATGCAAGAGGTATGCATCAATATAAATTATTTGATAATTAAGAGGATAAATTTAGGTAGGGTCCACACGTCACTTCTTTTATTATGTCCAGTTTTGTCATTGATTTTTTGAGGATGAATGTGTTAATTGCAAAAAAAATGGATGAAGAACTGGAGAGGAGATTCATAGCCCACTATAAAATCAAGCCGAATTATCAAAATAAAACAAAACACTGCATGTACACTACATCTATTTAATATTTTATAATATCTTAAATTTAATTTTCTTTTTTACAACCTTGCCTATTTTTTCCCCCAAATTCCCTTGACTACCCATGCAAAAAAAAAAAAAAAAAATTGGTCCATCGACGAGAGAATCGCTCCAAATGATTCCATTGATTTTCATGATAAAACTTGTTATCTGTGTAATTCGGGCTTAACTCAGCTCAGTTTGGCCGATTCCAGTCCGACTCGACCGAGTCAACTCAAAATCGACCGATTTTCAGAGGTATGGGTGAAACGGTCAAAATCATCTCTCTCTGTTTTTTCTTTTTCTTTTTTGAGAAAAAATCATCTGTTTTTTCTTCCAAGGAAAGAATACCGGAGACGATTAAAACCACTAGCTAGATCTTTGACGCAAGGATGGACAACCAAATAAAAACAACAATTTTATTAAGATGGTTTAAAAATCGCTGTTTTCCAATGGTGCAGAATTTTAATAAAAACAACAATTTTCAAACCATCTTAATAAATAGTAAAAAAATTCCAAAAAATGTAAAATTTGGTCTCCAAGCACATTTTAATATAGATTGAGCATCTAACGGTTTGAAAATGTCATTTGAAGTCAATCCGATAGGTTTTAGAGTCAAGCTCACAAAGGGGTGGGTGAGCTTAGGAACACCCTAGTTCTACTCTATATATATATATATAGTGCTTGGCTTAGCTACTTCATGGAGTAAAACGACTTGGTGCTCCACGCCTCATTATTTCCATTTTGAAAATCCAAACGACCGATCCGAACCGCTCAAGTTGTTCTCCATATTGATATGTGCTTGGAGACCAAATTTTACATTTTTTGGAATTTTTTTACTATTTATTAAGCCACTTTGAAAATCACTGATCCGGCGGTCCAGAAATTTTTACTGTTTTTTACTGTTCATAAGGATTTTCAGATTTTCAAAGTGGCTTAATAAATAGTAAAAAAATCCAAAAAATGTAAAATTTGGTCTCCAAGCACATTTCAATATGGAGAACATGTTGGAAGGTTCGAATCGACTATTTGAACTTTGAAAATGAAGATATAGCGTGAAGTACAAAGTCGTTTTACTTCATGAAGTAGCTAAGTCAGACTCTATATATATATATATATAGAGAGAGAGAGAGAGAGAGATGAGCTATTGTGCTTTGCAAAGTAAAGCGAACGTTTTCGGATTTTATACAGAGAGAGAGAGAGTGGGTAATATCAGAACGTTTGCACCAAAGCTCTCGTACAACCAAGTCGTTTTCGGATTTTCAAAGTCTTAACGGTCGATCTAAACCGTTAGATATTCAATCTATATTAAAATTTGCTTGGAGACCAAATTGTACATTTTTTGGAATTTTTTTACTATTTATTAAGCCACTTTGAAAATTGCTGATCCGGGTGAATAGTAAAAACAGTGCAACCAAATTCTGGACCATGTAATCAGCAATTTTCAAAGTGGCTTAATAAATAGTAAAAAAATTCCAAAAAATGTATAATTTGGTCTCCAAGCAGATTTTAATATAGAGATCACATCTAACTGTTTAGAAAATAATGTGATTTTCCAATAATAATGTTATCATTTAGTTTTTTACAAAAAGCGACCAGAAAAAAAATGCCTCATTGTTTAAAAATCTGCAAAATGTACTAGATGCGTAAAATGTATTTCGTAGTGCATGATTAGGTATTTTACGTCCCTCGAGTGTACATAAATTAAGGAGAATATAGGATATAGATTACAAAACAGGGTACATCTGTTTTTTCTTTTGGGGATGGATAGTTTGTAACGGGTGGGGAGGAGCGATTCACATCCTTTGAGATATTTCATATTTTGCGTGTTTCTTTGGAAAATCACAACTGTTCAAATATGTTATGCATGAATCTCAAAGCACAAATAATACTGGCCCCTACGTTATTCCTGAATAGCCACCGGACATGTCGGTCACACAGAATGCCTTGGAGAGCATCATGTCTGGTATCAGATGTAAGATTGTACTCATTATCAGAAATTATGCCACTAACTTTAGAAACCCTTTTTCCTTGTCTAAAAGAAAGAAGTTTTTTCTATAAAAGGACAACGTTGTTAATCACAGTTATGCTGAAAATTCACTGAGTAAATGCCAATATGACATCATTAACCAGTAATAATGACTGAACCCTCCATTTTATACTAAAGCACAAAAGAAGCCAACTACGAAAGAATGACTAGAGAAGCCTTCACAAGGCCCCAGAATAGTATAAATCATTTTCTGCAACTTAATTGATTGATGCCTTGAAACCAAAACAGTCCAAAGTATGTTGAAATAGACTCAGAAAGAGAAAAAGATGGAGGTCTGATACCAAACAAATTTGATGGGCAGAGCATGCATTTAGGAACTTAATTATTAGGAATAGATGGAAAGAGTCACCAACTTGTTCTCTTGTGATTTGATGAAGACAGATAACATCCCTACAATAATGGTTCTGAAACTCGGAATCGGAATCGGAATATTAATAAGCACGATGAATATTATAAGCACGATGCAGAAACATTTCAGTAATATTATAAGCACGATGAATATTTCGCACCACACGTTCATAGAATAAGTGAATATTAATAAAGCATAACACCTTTCAAATACAAAATACGAAATAAAGTATAATGAAAAGCAAAACATAGAGAAGTAGAAATGAAATAGTATTGTATTGATTGTGTGTATTACAACTCGACCGGTGATCTATATAGTCTTGTCTAATTACAAGTTTGACACTAACAACCTCTTAACAACTCTTAACAATATTTCTAACATCTTCTTAACAACTTCACTAATTACAACATAATCGTAACTAACTCTATTATAATGCTCTAAAACTGAATTCTAACTGCCAAGTAAACTGATCTTCAAACACAGAAGCTACGTACTACCAGAATTTATGATGCAGTTGTCTATTGACATCTAGATATTATTCACCACCTCTAGCATTGATGGACGGAGTGACGGGTTATTTCAATTACTCATAAGAAATCTGAATTATTTTGAGAATTTCAATGATGACTTGTTTTGTTGGTGGTTCAATGTGTTGGTCAGGGCATCAGAGCTTGTGCTACCTATCAAGGCATCAGAGCTGCCCTCTTATAAACTCAGTGGTGAGACAGCGGATAAAGTAGTTAGGAATTAAAATGAATAGATATTGCAAGTATAGTCCAGTGGATTTATCAGTTCTGTGGTTCAAACAGAGAAGCAGAAGTGCTTGGTCGCCAGTTAGAAACCCATATTACTAAACTTTGTTGCAATTAATTGAATGCACAATATTTTACGAATAGGAACTTGGATAAAATTAAAAAAGAATACACTTGTGTTACGTACCAGTCGTCTATAAATTAACGATGCTCCATGTACATTCAGTCACCAATAAGATACAGTCACGGCCAGATGGATAAGGTTGGGTTCGGAGGGAAATAAGAAGCCTTCAATTTATGGAAGACTTCATTCGGGGTGTCTTTGGCTGTCGAGAGCAACACGTTTGGAGCTGTCCATCAGATATTTTGTTCTCAAATATTAACGAACACATATCAATGAAAAATCATATAAAACAAGTAGGGTTAAATTGACCTATGACTCGTCCGGTCACCTCACATCAAAATAGATCTTGATATGCTGCAAATCGGGTTGGATTTGATACATTAAAAAAATATTATTACATATATTATTCGTCCAATCCATCGGATATTTTGTTATCGAATCCAACCCTAAACGGACATATATGAATAAAAAATTTAGATAAACAATCTGTAGGGTTATTAGACTACAGTATTTTTGTTTGAAAAACATTAAACAATAATATAATTTAAATTAGACATTTTTTATTAAAGAGGAGGGTTCAAATGCCTCATCGTGCCTCGCATATGTTATTTTCATTTTCGAAGTCCAAACGGACAATCTAAACTGCTCAAAATAACTTGGAGTATTTTACTTGGAGTATTTTACTATTTTTTTAGATAGGTATACAAAATAACTATTTTTGGACCATCCAAAAACAATGATTTTGTACCTATCTAAAAATTAAATAGTAAAAAAATTCCAAAAAAATATAAAAAATTTCTCCAAGCATAGTTTAATATGAAGATCGTGTTGAGCAATTCGGATCAACCATTTGAACTTTGATAACGGAGGTTAAGGATGTGAGGCACGATGACGCTTGAAAGACAGGAGGCATTTGAACCTTCCTCTTTTTCATAATAGAACTAAAAGTATTTGCAGAACTAATTATTTTTTACAATTCAAGAATAATTATTTTTAAATCAAAATGTTATTTGCAAATAAATATTAAAAATAATTATTACTTCTGCTAATAAATTGTTGCTCGACAAATAAATAATTAGTTTTGAATTTGCTTATATAATTTTCTACCGACAGAACTAGTGAAAATAGTGGTCTCAATAACACGCTATAGCGTTTTCAGACCTTAAAAGGTAAGCTATGGGACAAAACTGCAATGCTACATGGGCTTTTGTTTAAAGCCCCAAACTGAAAATTTATATTGAGGACCAAATATTTTCAAGGCCCGTATTGCTTTTGCTTTTAAATTGAAATATAATAAATAGTTTATGCCATGATGCTTAGGTTATTTTGAATAGAAAAAAAAGATAGTTTATGTGATAATTCTTAGGTTATTTTGAATGGAAAAAGATAGATAGTCTATGATATTATTAGGGATATTTTGAATAGAAATTTGGACTTTGTATTGATTCAATATGAATATTCTAATTCCTTAATCAATGTTGTGTTACTTATTGTTCTATGATACTATAGATAATTGCAATAATTAGTGGAAACATTAAATATAATTAAAAAAAAAATGCTATGTAGGATAGTTGCGCTATACACGATAGCTTTTTTTTAGTCTTTCCGCGATGAGGCGATAATTGCTATTTAGAACCTTGAGTGAAATAAACATGTTTAAAATAAAAAAAAAGGTGAATTTATAAACAATAGTATCCGAAAAACTAAAAAATACTGTGCTGGTATGAACAGTGAGTAGAGGAAATAATAATGTGATCATTTAGTTTTTTTCAAAAAGCAACCAGAAAAAAAAATACCTCATAGTTTAAAAATCTGCAAAACGTACTTGAAGCGTAATCTGTATTTGGTAGTGCATGACTAGGTATTTTACGTCCCTCGAGTCTACATAAATTAAGGATACAGATTACAAAACAGGGTACATCTGTTTTTCTTTTGGGGTGGGATAGTTTGTAACGGGTGGGGAGGAGGGATTTGCATCCTCTGAGATATCTCATATTTTGCGTGTTTTTTTGGAAAATCACAACTGTTCAAATATGTTATGCACGAATCAAAGCACAAATAATACTGGGCCTGCGCTATTCCCGAATAGGCTCTGGACACGTCAGTGACACAGAATATGAGATGGCTCAGTGGATGGGGTCGGAATATTTTGTAGTGGCTCGGCTGGCCGGGGGCCAGGATGTTTTGGTGCAACCTCCGGGACACATTAAACTATATCGACAGTGCTATATTTCAAAATTTTCACCATTTATGCTACATATTTAATTTTATTTTTATGAAATGCTATGAATAAAAAAGTTGGGATAATGACGTTATCGGCATCTTGCCCAAAACTAGTATTATTTGAATAGGAAAAAAACTAAAATAATTAAATTAAAATTGAGTTGCTCGCCGTCTGAAGAAATTTATTAATGGGAGTAGCCATCAAATTTTATGAGCGTGTGTTGGTGGAATGAGGGAGGACTAGAGAGAGATTGATGCATCATTTGGTGGTGGCTAGGAAGGAAAACTTAGAAAGTGACGTCCACTTTAGGCAATAGTGGAAAACTTAGTAAGTGATATTATCCTAGTTTGAATTTGAGCCAAGACTAAGAATGCAATATGTGATTGTTGCTTTGGAAATTTTGAGTCGAGGGAAGGAAGTCAGTTTTAGCTAAATATTGTCTCAAATATTTAAGTTGAGGAAACTTCATACTACAAATCAACTTAATTGCACCAAATTTGTATAGAAAAAGAAATATTGATAAATTTTCTATTTAAAACACGTACATAAACAAAATGGATGGTTGTTATTTATATATGTAACATCTTGTCACGTCAAATTTATTTTTTTACTATTTAACATTATTGACATAAATTATATCTGAGTGGGCGAAATGAAAAAGATTCATTCAAGATCTGATGATGATTGGTAACTCTTCCATGTTAAAATCACAGAGTTTAGTCAAGAATAAATAAATAATCTTCAATCTGATATGACATAAAAAGTGGTCGAAACATAATAAAAACAATCTAATATAACATTAAATTCCTCAAAATTAGTAAATAATATTTCGAAAAAAAGGTGCCAATCCACCCTTTTCATAAAAAACCCGATAAATACACACTGCTGCTTAATACAAAAACCGCAAAATAGTCCCCCAAAGCAGTATAATCCCTGACACCATAATAGAAAAAAACTTAAAATATTGATGACTCGGCCAGACTCGGGTTGACTCGGCCTGAAAATCGGGTTGACTCGGGTTGACTCTGCCGAGTCAAACACTGTTCATCCGGGTTTTGCTCAAAAAATCACATGGGTGCGAGACTCGGGTGAAACTCGGACCGGACACGGCCGATACCGAGTTGACTCGGACTCGGCCGAGTTTCCAAGCCATGCCTACAATTAGTATATGACAGAATTAAAAAATATGGCAATAAAAATAATAAATCTCTTACTGCATATGCTTAAGAAATAAGATAATTAGCAGCACGATAGTACCAACATAACTAGTACAGCTAATTAATTAATACAACAACATTAAGCTCCAATCTGATAAACACAAGTATTATAAGAAATTCAATTCTAAACTTGAAGACTTACGTAGAAAAAAAGTTACATATCAATAACCAAATATCTTCATTCAACTGCTCCCTGAAAAGTCAAAAGCCCATCCCAAGTTAACAACTACATTTAGGCCATAGCCCTTAAATTCGATTAGACGATCCTAATAAATTGCTGGAAAGCGAGAGATATAAATTGCTTGATACTTTGAGCAACGATGGGACGGTTAAGATACATCGGCTTTACTGGGCCGGATCACACGGGCCTATTAATATCGCACTTTGTCAAATAACATCTTGACGCAAGGCGGTCCCAATACTATCTTGCCCGTTAAGCTCAAGTACTCGGTTTTATGGTAAGAGACAGAGTATTGCTCACAAATAACTCAAACAAACAAACACACAATTTCTATTCAAAATAACGCTGCCATTTTACAGGGGTATTGCTACATATTTAAAGGAAATCAAAATTAAAAGCTAACTTAGGAATTGTAAACTGATAAATACTAATTTTAGTAAACCAACAAAAGCTGAAGTTCCCATGCGTTTTAATTAATTGAAATTGACTAGACTCTTGAAGACCATGTCATTTTAATTATTTAGGAGACCAAGCCATTTAGAAGACTACCCATGCAGCCAACGATATTCATTGTATGGTTCAAATTTCAAGTTGCACAAATAAATTATTGATCGGCTTGGATTTGGTGTGACCATCGTCCGTATCCAAGTCTAAATTGGACACCACCTCGGGACGCACTGCGTCAAGCTCCCCGGGTTGATCGAAGCTTGACCTCAAGCTTGTGTCTGAATAGTATTTGTGGAGATGGCTTACGTTGAACGTGTTGGAGATATGCAAATTATCAGGTAGCTTCACACGGTAGGCATTTGCTCCAAATTTCTCCAAGATCTCACACGGTCCCACGTTTCTTTTCATAAGTTTGTGATATTCTCCTCGGGGAAACCGTTCCTTCGACAAGTAGACCCAAACCAATTCTCCGACTTCGAATTGTACATCTCGACAATTTTCGTCTGCTTTAGCCTTGTACATGGAGTAAGTTTGTTCTAAATTTTCACGAACTGTTTTGTGTAGTTCCCGCAAATCTTCAAGCCTTTCATCCACCTTCTTAACTTTAGACTTCGGTCATTCAATAGAAAGAATATCAAGAAGACCTCAGGGAATAAATCCGTAAACAATTTTGAAGGGTGCGAATCCCATGGAGTGGTTTACCGAACAATTATACTCGAATTCAATTTTCGGTAGCAGAGTATCCCACATGCCGAAAGTTGTAACTTGTGCACGAAGCATGTTTCCGAGACTTCTGTTTACGGCTTCAGTTTGATACGAATTGGGTGATACCCACTTTTAAGATCAATTTTAGAGAATACCTCGGCTCCACTGAGTTGATCGAGCATGTCCTCCAGTCATGGAATTGGAAATTGGTACCGTACCGTGATCCGATTTATTGCCCTGCTGTCCACACACATGCGGAAACTGCAGTCTTTCTTTGGAACTAACAGAGCTGGCACAGCACACGAACTTATGCTCTCCCGCACAAAGCCTTTGTCTAGCAGCTCTTTCACTTGCCGCTTTAACTCTTGGTGCTGTTGTGGGGTCATGCGGTAGTGAGCTTTGTTGGGAAGACTAGCCCCGGGCACCAAGTCGATTTGGTGTTGAATGTCGCGAAGCGGGGGCAGTCCATCGGGAAGGTCATCTGGTAGCACATGCTTGAATTCGTCCAGCAGGGGTTGCACCATCTTGGGTATATTTTTCTCAATCTCGTGGTTGGTGTAGTCACATGTGGTGAGTGCGAAACAGATTTTAGCATCTCGCAGTTCCTTCTCAAATTCTTCCCGCGGCACACAAAACACCGTATTTGTTTCTTTTGCCTCTTCTTGAACTGGATTTATGTGTACCTTTTTCGGACCAACTTGAATGGTATACGTGTGCTTCCTTCCATCATAGACAGCTTGATTGTCGTATTGCCAAGGACGCCCGAGAATCAGATGCGACGCATGCATTGGAACCACATCGGCATAAATAGTGGCCGTGTAAAGTGGCCCGAGTGTGAGTTGAAAGTGGTACCTTTTGCTGACTTGGATTTCGGCTCCTTTTGCTGACTTGAAAGTGGCACCTTTTGTTACTATTTGTGCGGTCTGTGAAAAACTCTTCCAACTAACTGAATAGTCACAGTTGAATTTCTGAATACCATCAGAACTTGTAGATTTTCTCGGGAAGAACTTTCTCGGGAAGAACTTTCTTGGGAAGAACTTCAAGAAGAATTTTCAGGTACCGTCATAACCCGCTGACTTTGCTGTGGAACCCGACTGCAAGAATGGATCATTGTAGTTGGACCTTACGACATCATCGTTGGTCGAACACAAAAGTTTAGATGGCAGCAATAGATCAGCTTTGACCTCCAATTTTGTCTCAAAGTTATTTGTCAAAGTGTTTATGTCATCTTCTTCATCAAGCTCGTGACTTTCTTCAACCACGACAAGCCTATCGAAAAGCTCATCCGACTGTTCTGGGCGCTCTTCCATTGGAGTGGTTGCCTTTTGGTCTGTGACCTGTTTGGAACATGTGCTCGGTGGGGTGTGGTGTTGGTGTCGAGCATCTTCATCACATGAGACCAATGATTTGCTGCCGTGGAAGGGGTTGATCTCTTCATCTACTCCGTTGAAATTTTCTCCTTTTGAACCACAAGGCAAACGATTGAGGATTTTGGAATAGTTGTCTCTCTGTTGGAGGTGAGGAGAAGGAGAAATAATATTAGTGGAGATATTGTATCGGTGTTGAGGAGAAATGTTGTTGTAGCTCGGTGGTGAGGAGAAATGTAGGCGGTTGTTTTGATTGTTAGTGGGAGCAAGGTGTTCAATTAGATTAGTGAGGAGTTGCATGGTGTCGGTATGATTTTGTTGCATATGATCGAGAATAGCGATAAGGTTGGGATCCGCCATTGTTGTTGCGATAATAACGTCAAGTTGAATGGTTGATAGAGATATAACTTCACGCAAGCGCGAAAGTGATGTCAAATTTGGCGGTTGGTGGTGATACAACTTCACGCAAGCATGAAGGTGGTTGTGGAACTGGGCGGTTAATGGAGATACAACTTCACGCAGGCGCGAAGGTGGTTGTCGAACCTGGGATGATTGTCGGGGATACAACTTCACTCAAGCGCGAAGGTGGTTGTCAAACCTCGCTCTAATACCAATTGACGCAAGGCGGTCCCAATACTGTCTTGCCCGATAAGCTCAAGTACTCAGTTTAATGGTAAGAGACAAGAGTAAAAGAAACATAAAGAACTCAAACACACAAACAAAACTTTTTCTATTCAATATTCAACTCCCTTCAACAATCACGTATGTTCCCTTTTATAACCAAACATGACTTAATCCCTAAGATATAATATTAAATGCTAATTAACTAAAAACCCAAAACCCAAAGCAACAAATTTGCCATGCAAGATTATAGGAATAAAATCCTCTGCCCCTCAGTGGGCAGGATTTTCGTGCCATTCTTGGAAATTAACCAATATATGTATGCCACGTATCTTAGACTCTAGCAATAATTAATTACTAAGTTTGTTTGTTAAATATTTGTAAACTAATTTAGTAATTTTTCTATGCATAGAAAGATTGACTTGAATAATGAACAAAATAGAATAAAAACAATCCGGTTTGTCTTTTATGAAATAATTAATAATACAAGATATTCTTTTTATGAAAAAGTGAAGTTATTTACAGAAGAGCCACAATACCACATATTTTATTATGTATATGTGCAATTTGATTTATAAATTTTCAAATATAAATGAAAAAAGTTAAATCTGGACATATTATTGTAATTTCTCTTAAATCGTTTAAGAACCTTCATTGCTTTAGAACCTCAAAATTGGCCATTTTATTGCACAAATTTTTTTAAGATGATAACCTTTCTTGAAAACACTTCTCTATATTTGAACATCAAACATGATTTAAGAGAAATTAAAATACGTCCAAATTTTACTTTTTATTGTTTATATTTGAACATCTACAACTCAAATTGTACATAAAATTTATGGTACTGAAATTCTCCTGTAAATAACTTTACTTTTTCATAAAAGAATATCTTGTGGTATTTTTTTTTATAAATTTTTATTTATTTATATTAATTATAATATTTATCCTCTAGAGAACTTGTGGTATTATTAATTATTTCATAAAAGACAAACTATATTGTTTTTCTATTTTTGTTTATTATGCGAGTTAATGTTTCTGCGTTTAGAAAAGTTACTAAGTTAGTCTACAAATATTAATGATAAACTCATTAATTAATTATTGTGAAAACTTTCATTATAAGAGTTCATAACAAGTGGCGCATGGAGATTGGTTAATTTCCAAGGGTGGCAGCAAAATCCTGCCCACCGGTGGGCAGAGGATTTGATTCCAAGATTATATCCTGCCGGTCAAAGAAGAAAATAAAGTTTACAAAATACAAAGGAATAATATTAATTTGCCTAGAAGACCATCCATGCCAATAAATCCATGATTGGATTGGATTTACTGTGGCCATCGTCCGTATCCGAGTCTGAATCGGTTGTGATCTCGGTACGCACTGCGTCACATCTCTAATGAAATAATGGAAACCCAGTCTAATCCGCAGTACATTCCATATTGTACACCTGACATCTCAATCAAAGTATGTTGATTTATATTGAAAACTAGTAAACAATAATGTTGTATAAAAATGCATGCATAATGCAACAAAATATTGCAAAAATGTATATAGTTGTCGATCTTGTAAATTAAAAATATATCTGTTACTTTTAAAAAAAATAAAATACAAAATGTTTGAAAAAATCAACGCACGACATTACAAATAATATATGGTCAATTAAATGATTAATAATTATCAAATATAATTTTCTACATATTAATTACAGCAGTCTTAGTCGATAAGTTTGTATTTTTTTCAGAGCAGATAATTAAATCTATTTAGTGGCTGTTTTATTAGCATATTCATCATATTTGATCATCTGTGAAAAAGAAATTATTAGTATCCTATAGGTTGCAATTAAATATCATTACTGCATGACGAATATTTCATGGTAATCTCACAGAACATAGAAGATATTACAATAACATTACAAGCACGATGAACATTTCTCACCATACGTACATAAGAATAAGTGAATATTAAGAAACAAAAAAAACTTTCAAATATAAAATATGAAATAAAGCATCATTCTCTAAAACTAAATTCTAACTGTCATGGACAAACTAATATTTAAACATAGAAGGTACTACTAGAAATATGAATCAGTTGGCGCGCTATTCACTTCTAGATACTATTCACCACCTCTTGCATTGTTGGACGGAGTGAAGGGTTATTATTCAAGCACTCATAAGCAATTTGAATCATTTTGAGAATTTCATTGATGACTTCTGTAGTTGGTGGTTCAATGCGTTGGTCAAGGATATCTTGGAGTATGATTTCATCTTCATTAGAAGCCGACAGATTGATCATATCACCAGGGTGCTTTCCCATAAGCAGTTCCAACATGATTACTCCGAAACTATATACGTCACATTTTTCAGTCATCCTCATGGTATAGGCTAGTTCTGCAAAAGGAAAAAAACTCAGATTGCAATTATTGCCACTATATTTTTTTATACAAGTATAGTATTGGAAATTAAAATATGATAAAAGGGTGTTTATGTATACAGCACCTGGTGCCATGTAACCGTAGGTTCCAGCAAGAATGCTCCAATTAGAAGACTCTGGCTTGAGAAATTTAGCAGTACCAAAATCTGAGATACTTGCTGTAAACTCAGAATCGAGCAAGATGTTTTTCGAAGTTACATCCCTATGTACAATTGGTGGATAACAATCATGGTGCAAATGCGAGAGAGCACATGCAACATCTTTCAATATAACCTTTCTCTTTTCCCAACCCAGTTCTATTGCTTCCTCACTATTGAGAATATTATGCAAATCTCTCTTTTCATAATACTTGTACACAAGAAATTTATTTTGTGGTGAGGAACAATAACCAAATAATTTAGCAATGTTGCGGTGTCGAATATGGGTTATAGTGTGAATTTCTCTGTGGAATGCTTCAACATCTAATGAGGTTTCTCCGGCAGCTAACAAGATTTTCTTTACAGCTACTGTGAGGTTGTCTGGCTCTAAAATTGCTTTGTAAACTCTTGAATGGCCTCCACTTCCAATGCAGTATTTCTCATCAAAATTCTCAGTGGCCCTTATAATCTCCTCATATGCATCTCTCCCATCAAAATTCCACACGGAAAAAATGTCTCCTTGACTCGGATTCCCAGTGCGCCCTGATTTTGCATTTCTCCTTTTTGAGTATAGGAGGTGAAGTTGCCAGAGTAAGAATAAGGTCAGTAATGCACCTCCGCAAGTTAAACATGCAATCAATGCAACCTTTCGTAGTCTAGTTGTGCCATTCTTATGTTTAACAAATACATCACACGAGGGAAAACCTTGGACAGTGCCACAAAGATTTGTGTTGTGTATAAACCATTGTTTTTGGGCTTTCTGAAAAACCTTTTTATGAGGCACTGGACCCTCCAGTTGATTGTACGAAAAATCCATCATTGATATGCTTAACATGTCTCCCAAGGAAGACGGAATCTGGCCGGATAGATTGTTGTGAGATAGATTAAGATTTTGTAACATGATTAAGTGTGCTAGTGCTGTTGGTATTTCCCCAGTTAAAAAATTCGAGCTTAAATCCAGGAGGTCCAGTAAGTGTACTAAGTTTCCTAAATGAGCTGGAATTTTTCCTGTCATCCTATTACTGCTGAGGTTTAATAATTCAAGATTAACACAATTGCCTAGTTCTTCTGGCACACTTGTCAGGCTATTTGACGATATATCAAGAGATGTTAAAGCAAGTAACATTTCCAACTCTTTTGGTACATTTCCAATGAAATTGTTGTGACTTAAATTTAGTTCAATCAATCTTTTTAAACTACCGAGCTCTGCCGGTATTACCCCTGATAGAGAATTTGATGAGAGATGAACGATGTTCATATTACTCAGGTTTCCTAGAGCACTAGGAATTTCTCCACTTAAAAAGTTATTATCTAGTTGTATTTCCATCAAATATGTAAGTCTGCCAATTTCAGGAGGTATTGATCTCAAGAGATTATTATTCGGAAGGCGCAAATAGACAAGATTGGTTAGGTTTGCTAAATTAGTTGGTATTGGTCCACTCAGATAGTTGTTTGATAGTTCTAAATCTGTCAAATGTGTTAGTTCACCAATTTCAGGAGGGATTGGTCCGGAGAGATTATTATCCGAAAGTATTAGCAGAGTGACAAGATTGGTTAGGTTTGCTAAATTAGAAGGTATTTCTCCGCTCAGAAAGTTTTCTGATAGGTCTATATCTGACAAATGTCTAAGTTTGCCAATTTCACGAGGGATTGATCCAGAGAGATTATTACCCCAAAGATACAGAGTGACAAGATTGGTTAGGTTTGCTAAATTAGTAGGTATTGGTCCACTAAGATAGTTTTCTGATAGGTCTATAACTGACAAATGTCTAAGTTTGCCAATTTCAGGAGGGATTGATCCAGAGAGCTTATTACCCCAAAGTAGCAGAGTGACAAGATTGGTTAGGTTTGCTAAATTAGTAGGTATTGGTCCACTCAGATAGTTTCCTAATAGTTCTAAATCTGTCAAATGTGTAAGTTCACCTATTTCATGAGGGATTGGTCCGGAGAGATTATTACCCCAAAGATACAGAGTGACAAGATTGGTTAGGTTTGCTAAATTAGTAGGTATTGGTCCACTCAGATAGTTTCCCGATAATTCTAAATCTGTCAAATCTCCAAGTTTTCCGATTCCAGGAGGGATCGATCCGGAGAGCTTATTACTCCAAAGACGCAGATTGACAAGATTGGTTAAGTTTCCAAAATTGGTAGGTATTTCTCCACTCAGAAAGTTTTCTTCTAATTCCAAATATCTCAAATGTGTAAGTTTACCTATTTCAGGAGGGATCGGTCCGGAGAGATTATTACCCCAAAGATATAGAGTGACAATATTGGTTAAGGTTCCAATGCTTGGCGGAATCAAACCGCTAAGAACATTATCTTGGAGACCAAGAAATGTGAGTTTTGAGAATAGACATATTGATGGAGGAATTACTCCACTGAGTTTATTATGACTGATATTAAAAATTCTGATGGATGGAAGAGTAGAAAAATTAAGAGCATTTAATTTTCCAACTAGACCCTTGTGGGAAAGATGAATTTCAGTGATAACTTGCCTTCTTTTGTTAGTGTCGCGGCAAATGATTCCAGTCCAGTTGCACGGGTGGATTTGCAGATTCCAAGATGAAAGTGGCTGTTGAGTCTGGAGAGTTGATTTCCAATGAAGAAGAGCTTGTGCTTGAGATGTGAGAGAAGATTGTACAAGAGGGAGTAGAAAGAGTAGTGTAAGGAACAACAGAATGCCCCTCATTGTGCTAAAAATTAATGCTAAGTGCTCAGGTTATAGCTAAAATGCATCAGAGCTGGCCCTTTTATAAGCTCAGTGGTGTGACAGTTCTGTAGATAAAAGAGTCAATAGGCGTGCTTCGTTAGAATTGAATGCAACATATTTTATGAATAGGCTTGTGTTACCTACCTGTCGTTTGTGAATTAACCATGCTCCATGTACATTCAATAATGAATAACATAACAGTTCCTGCCAGCTGGATAAGGTTGGGATCGGAGGGAAATAAGAAATTAAGAACCCTTCATTCGGGGTGTCATTGACTGTGGAGAGCAACACGTTTGGAGTTGTCCATCAGGTATTTTGTTATGGAATATTAGCGTGCACATATAAATAAAAAATTAGATACACATGTAGGGTTATTAAACTACATTTTTTTTCTTTAAATAAATTTTGATATAATTATTTTTAATATGACATTATATTTCAAATTAGAAGTGAAATTATTTGCATAAATAATTTTTTTTTAAAATTCAGGAATAATTATTTTCAAACCAAAAGGTAATTTGCAAATTATTAGTGAATGATATTCCTGAAATATTTGCAAAATTGTTTGAAAATAAAATAAAAATATGACCGGAATTTCCTAAAGGCCAATGCATGGCGATTCAAAATTGGAAATTCCAAAAGAAATGCTTAATTGAAAAATTGTGCCCGGATTTCCAAAGTTCCTATTTTATGAAAGAGACATTGATATAAAATAAATAGTAGAGTGGTGTTACATACCTGTCGTCTATCAATTAACCATGCTCCATGTACATTCAATCATCATTAACGTAGCAGTCATGGCCAGCTGACTATCGGAGGGAAATAAGAACCCTTCATTAACTTTACAGTAATGGCCGACAGGATAATGTTGGGTTTGGTGGAAAATTAGAAGAATTTCTTTTTCATGGAAGACTTCGGTGAAAAAGTTAGAAAAATAATGGAAGACTTCGTTCAAAAAGTTAGAAATATTAACTTGGTTAAATGAATGATTCATAATTATCAAATACGATTTTGTACTTTTAAATTACTACAAGAATAATAAGTACAAAACTGTTCTTATCCATACATAAAAGTTAGCATTTTTTTCTTAGCAGATAATTAAATCATATTACTGCCTGCTTAATTAGTATATTCATCATATTTGATGAACTAAGAAAAACAATTATTCATGTTTGCTTTTATTGCATGTATAATTGCACTGATTATTCCTTGGCAACTACGAGTCTATTTTGACGACGTCCTGAGGTCACTCAATTATAGGCTTTTCTCGATGACATTGGATGACCTCTGATAATCTTAACCATTAATTCATCATCTGATAATTCGGTGACTCGTCAATTTTAAAATTACCCAGTTAAGCAAAAATAAACAAATAACTTTTCATCTGACATGATCTAAAAAAGTTAAAAAATATTAATACCAATTTGGTATTACACTAAATTCCTCGAAACTGATGAATTAATTATCGAAAATTTGAAGTATGAAATATACAGAGTAATAAAAAGGGTCAAAACTTCAGCGGAGTAACTTTAAAAGGAAAAAAAAAAGGTTTTTCATTTAAAGGACAACCTCTTTAATCACAGTTATGCTGAAAATTTACTGAGTACATGGCAGTATGACATCATTAACCAGTAATAAGTATGGAACCCTTCATTTTATACTAAAGCACAAAACAAGCCAACTAAGAAAATAATGATTAGTAGATAAGCCTTCAAAAGCCCCCAGAATAGTATAAATTAATCATTTCCCGCATCTTGATTGATGTCTTGAAACCAAAATGGTACAAAAGTATGTTGAAATAGATTCAGGAAGAAAAACGATGAAAGTCTGATGCCAATCGAATTTGATGGGCAGAGCATGCATTTAGGAACTTAGCAATAGATGGAAGGAAATCACCAACTTCTTCTCTTGTGATTTGATGAAGACAGATAACATCCCTACAATTAGTATCTGACAGAATTAAAAAATATGACAAGAAAAATAGAAAATCTATTACTGCATATGCTTAAGAAATAAGATAATTAGCAGCATGAGGGTACTAACATAACTAGTATAGCTAATTAATTAATACAACAGCATTAACCTCCAATCTGATAAACAACAGTATTATAATAATTTCAATGCTAAATTTGAAGACTTCCGTAGAAAAAAGTTGCATATTTGATAATCAATTATCTTCATACAACTGCTCCCTCAAAAGCCCAACCCAAGTTAACAGCAACATTTAGGTCACAGCCTTTAAATTCGATTAGACGATCCTAATAAATTGCTGGAAAACGAGAGAAATAAATGGCTGGATACTTTTAGCAATTATGTTAAATGGGCTTTATTGGGCTGGATTACATGTGCCTAATATAGCACTTTCCAATATAACATCTCTAATGAAATAATGGAAACCCAGTCTGATCCGCAGTACATTCCAATGTAACTGGGTTTATTGGGTTTATTGGGTTTATTGGGACACTGAAGAATGGGCTTTATTGGGCCCTTTCCGTAATAGCAACTATGCTGAAAGAATGGAACCCTATCTCATCCGCATTATCCTAAAGTAGGCCCAATTTGTGGTGGAATTCTTGCTTTTTCCCTTAAATTGAACACTTTTTTTATTTTCAATATAGAAAATGATCAAATGGTACAAAAAATGTTTAGATATACATGCTATTTTTTTTTCTTCATAGTTTGGTTTAGACAGTTTATTATCCCAAAGAAACAGAACAACAATATTGGTTAAGTTTTCTAAATTAGTTGGTATTTCTCCTCTCAAAAAGTTTTCTTGTAGCTGTAAAATTGTCACATGTGTAAGTTTGCCAATTTCAGGAGAGATTGATCTTGTGAGACTATTATCATAAAGAGATAGTCTTACAAGATTGGTTAGGTTTTCTATATTAGTAGGTGTTACTCCACTTAGAAAGTTTCCTTCTAGTTCTAATTCTCTCAAATTTCTAAGTTCACCTATTTCTGGAGGGATCGATCCGGAGAGCTTATTACTCCAATGAAACAGATGGAAAATATTTGGTAAGTTCTCTAAATTAGTAGGTATTTCTCCACTTAGATAGTTGTGTGCTAGATCTAAAGCTCTCAACTGAGTGAGTCTACTAATATCAGGGGGGATTGATCCGAAGAGATAATTTTCATGAAGAATTAAAACTCTCAAATATTGAAGTTTACCTATTTAAGGAGGAATTTGTCCGGAGAGCATATTTTCAGAAAGAAACAAACTATCAAGATTTGTTAAATTTTCTGAAGTAGTAGGTATTTTGCCGCTGAGAAAGTTTCTTGCTAATCTTAAATCTATCAAATGTGTAAGTTCACCAATTTCAGGAGGGATCAGTCCTAACAGATTAATACCCGAAAGATACAAGCCTTTTATGTTTGTCAAGTTTCCAATGCTTGACGGGATCAAACCACTAAGAACATTATCATTGAGAGCAAGGTATGTGAGTTTTGAGAAGAGAGATTGATTTAGGAATTACTCCACTGAAATTATTATGACTGAGATTAAAAGTTCTAATGGATGGAAGAGCAGAGAAATTAAGAGCATCTAATTTGCCAACTAGACCCTTATTGGGAAGAGAAAATTTTGTGATGACTTGCCTTCTTTGGTTTGTGTCACGGCATGTGATTCCGGTCCAGTTGCATGGATGGCCATGCAGATTCCAAGATAAAAGCAGTTGTTGACTCTCGACTGTGGATTTCCAATGGAGGAGAGCTTGTGCTTGAGATGTGAGAGAAGATTGAACTAGAGGGAGTAGAAAGAGCGCAAAGAACAATATAATGCCCCTCATTGCTGCTAAATTGGGATGCTTCAATCATCATTAATGTAACATTCAAGGCCAGGAGGATAAGTTTGGGTTTGCTAGGATCCCTAACGAATAATGGACTACGGGTTATGGGCCTACAGCATGGTTAACCAAATTTGGGAGAGCAGTTGAGTAAAAAGTACTTTAGGAAAACCTAAGCTGTGCAAGTTTCAGGCTTATTGGGCAACCCAGTTTAGTTTTTACAGGGGCTTTTTTCATGATCACAGAATCTGACCATTTTGGGGTTTCTACTGTACACAGCTTTTAGGCCACAATTGTACCTTAATTTTCCTTCTTCGTTAGGATTATCTTGTCAAATGCAATTGACTATTATTTGAAATTTTTAAAACACCAACTTTTATATTTAAAAAAGACTGAGTATGAACGGATACAAGAAAACAAAGAACTGAGGAAAAGATTTTTCCTAGATATTTTCTTATTTATGACTTAAATATGCATGTTCATATATAGTTATATATATTTTTTTATATTTACTTCGATAAGGTTATACACAACTAACAGATAAATTATCAAACTCCATATATTGAAAATAGCAATCAACAATATACTCAACTAAACTTTAACATATACATAATATCATAAAACATAACAAATATGTATATGGTTGTTGATGTTGTTATTTTAAAATTTCAATTACTTAATTATCTAAATAATAATAATATAAAAAATGTTTCGAAAATTAGCTCGGTTGCCATATGATTTTTAAATTATTATTATCACACAAATAATAAATACAAAATAGCTCTTATCTATATATAATCTTTGCTGATAAATTAGTAATTTCTTTCTAAGCTGACAAATCTCATTACTAGATACATGTATATTTGTATATCTTTATAGTACTTACTGAACGAATAATAAAAATTATTTGTATATCTTTTATTGCAAGTATAATTGCACTATCAATCCTTAGAGCTGGAAAAATGGAACTAGATTCTTTTTATGCAAAATGGAACTAGCTAGACTTGTGTGTATGTGTTACCTAGCTGTCGTCTTTGATAACAACAGCAGTTGGTGTAATAAATGCAGCCCACCAGCAGAGAAAATGAAATATTAACAAACACAAATATGTAATTTTAGACAAAACATGTCTAACAATGTATCAATAAGGAAAAATGATTTTATATACATATCCATTAAAACTTAATTTTATTGAAAAAAAGGAATCAATAATATTCTATAAAAATGCATAATACCACAAAATATTGCAAAAATGTATTTAGTTGTCCATCTTGTAAATTAAAAATATATCTATTACTTTTTTAAATAATACAATAGAAAATGTTTGAAAAAATCAACTCACGACATTACAAAAAATAAATGGTCAATTGAATGATTAGTAATAATCAAATATGATTTTCTACATACTAATTACCACAGTCTTAGTCGATAAGTTTGTATTTTTTTTTAGCAGATAATTAAATCTATTCACTGCCTGTTTTATTAGTATATTCATCATATTTGATGATCTGTGAAAAAGAAATTATTCATATCCTATAGGTTGCAATTAAATATCAGTACTGCACAGTGAATATTTCATGGTAATCTCACATAACATAGAAGATCAATAATATAATAAGCACGATGAACATTTCTCACCGTACGTAGATAAGAATAAGTGAGTTTTAATAAAGCATAAAAGCTTTCAAATATAAAATATGAAATAAAACATCATTCTCTAAAACTGAATTCTAACTGCCAACGATAAACTAATCTTTAAACATAGAAGGTACTACTAGAAATTATGAAGCAGTTGGCTATTCACTTCTAGATACTATTCACCACCTCTTGCATTGTTGGACGGAGTGAAGGGTTATTATTCAAGCACTCATAAGTAATCTGAATAATTTTGAGAATTTCATTGCTGACTTCTCCAGTTGGTGGTTCAATGCGTATGTCAAGGATATCTTGGAGTATGATTTCATCTTCATTAGAAGCCGACAGATTGATCATATCACCAGGGTGCTTTCCCATAAGCAGTTCCAACATGATTACTCCAAAACTATATATATCACATTTTTCAATCATCCTCATGGTATAAGCTAGTTCTGCAAAAGAAAAAAAATTCAGATTGCAATTATTGCCACTATATTTTTTATACAAGTATAATGACGGAAATTAAAGTATGACAATAGGGTCTTTAAGTATACAGAACCTGGTGCTATGTAACCGCAGGTTCCAGCAAGCATGCTCCAATTAGAAGACTCTGGCTTGAGAAATTTAGCAGTACCAAAATCCGCGATACTTGCTGTAAACTCAGAATCAAGCAAGATGTTTCTAGAAGTTACATCCCTATGTACTATTGGTGGATAGCAATCATGATGCAAATGTGAGAGACCACATGCAACATCTCTCAATATAACGATTCTCTTTTCCCAATCCAATTCTATTGCTTCCTCACTATTGAGAATATTATTTAAATCCCTCTTCTCATAATACTTGTATACAAGAAATTTATTTTTAGCTGAGGAACAATAACCGAATAATTTAACAATGTTGCGGTGTCGGATCTGGGTTATAGTGCTAATTTCTTTGTGGAATGCTTCAACATCTACTGAAGTTTCACTGCCTACTAACTGGATTTTCTTTACAGCTACTGTGAGGTTATCTGGCTCTAAAATCGCTTTGTAAACTCTTGCATGGCCTCCACTTCCAATGCAGTATTTCTCATCAAAATTCTCGGTGGCCCTTATTATCTCCTCATATGCATCTCTTCCATCAAAATTCCACACGGAAAAAATTTCTCCTCTACTAGGATTGCCAATGTGCCCTGGTTTTGCTTTTCTCTTTTTTGAGTAAAGTAGGTAAAGTAGCCAGAGTAAGAAAAATGTTAGTAATGCAGCACAACAAGTTAGAGTTGCAATCAACTTAACCATTCGTAGTCTAGTTGAAGCATTCTTGTCTTTAACAAATCCATCACATGGGGGCAAACCTTGAACAGTGCCACAAAGATTTTTGTTGTGTAGGAACCATTGTTTTGTGGCATTCTGAAAGAATTTTTTATTAGGCACTGGACCCTCTAGTTGATTGTATGACAAATCCATGGTTGACAAGCTTAACAAGTTGCCCAATGAAGATGGAATCTGACCGCTTAGGTTGTTGTGAGATAGATTAAGATTTTGTAGCATGATTAATTTCTCTAGTGTTACTGGTATTTCCCCGCTTAAAAAATTTGAGCTTAAATCTAGGAGGTCCAGCAAGTGTTCTAAGTTTCCAAAATGAGAAGGAATTTTTCCAGTCAACCTATTATTGCTGAGGTTTAGTAATTCAAGATTAACACAGTTGCCAAGTTCTTCTGGCACACTTGTCAAATTGTTTGACGATATATCAAGATATGTTAAAGCATGTAACATTCCCAACTCTTTTGGTACATTTCCAATGAAATTGTTGTGACTTAAATTTAGATGAAACAATCTTTTTAAACAACCGAGCTCTGTTGGTATTACCCCCGATAGAAAATTTGATGAGAGATGAATGACGTTCATTTTACTCAGGTTTCCTAGAGCACTAGGAATATCTCCACTTAAAAAGTTATTATGTAGTTCTATTTCTATCAAATATGTAAGTCTGCCAATTTCAGGAGGCATTGATCTGGAAAGATTATTATCCGAAAGACGCAAATAGGCAAGACTAGTTAAGTTCCCTAAATTAGTAGGTATATCACCGCTCAAAAGGTTGTGTGATAGTATCAACTCTGCCAAATGTCTAAGTTTACCAATTTCAGGAGGGATGGTTCCGGAGAGATTATTACCACCAAGATGCAGACTTACAAGCTTGGTTAGGTTTCCTAAATTAGCAGGTATTTCTCCACTAAGAAAGTTATATGATATTTCTAAATCTATCAACTTTGTAAGTTTACCTATTTCAGCAGGGATTGGTCCTGATAGCCTATTTTCCCAAGCATAAAAAGTGCTCATATTAGTTAGGTTCCCTAGGTCGCTGGGAATTTGTCCACTCAAAATGTTTTTCGATAGATCTAAACTTGTCACATGTGTAAGTCTACCAATTTCAGGAGGGATTGATCCAGAGAGATTATTATAATGAAGATTCAACCTTACAAGATTGGTTAAATATTCTAAATTTGTAGGTATTTCCCCACTAAGAAAGTTTATTGCTAGATCTAAATCTGTCAACTGTGTAAGATTGCCTATTTCAGGAGGGATTGGTCCAGAGAGACTATTGTTCCAAGCATAAAATGTTGTCATATTAATTAGGTTTCCTAGGGCGCTAGGAATTCCTCCGCTTAGAATGTTTCCTGATAGCTCTAATTCTATCAAATGTCTAAGTTTACCGATTTCAGGAGGGATCGATCCGGAGAGATTATTATCCCAAAGTTTCAGAAAGGAAAGATTGGTTATGTTTTTTAAATTAGTAGGTATTTCTCCACTTAGAAGGTTTTCTGATAAGTCTAAATTTTTCAAGTGTCCAAGTTTACCAATTTCAGGAGGAATCGGTCCAAAGAAATTATTACGCCAAAGAATCAAACTGTTTATGTTTGTCAAGTTTCCAATGCTAGACGGGATGAAACCGCTGAGAACATTATCACTGAGATTAAGGCATGTGAGTTCTGACAAGAGACACATTGATGGAGGAATTGTTCCATTGATTTTATTATGACCGAGATTAAATATTCTCATGGATGGAAGAGCAGAGAAATTAAGAGCATCTAATTTTCCAATAAGGCCCTTCTGGGAAAGAGAAATTTTAGTGATGACTTGCCTTGTTTTGTTGGTATTGTGGCAAGTAATTCCGGTCCAGTTGCATGGATGAACATGCATATTCCAAGACGAGAGCTGCTGTTGAGTCTGGAGAGTGTACTTCCAGTGGAGGAGAGCTTGTGCTTGGGATGTGAGATCAGAAGATTGAACCAGAGGGAGTAGAAAGAGTGCAAGGAATAAGAGAATGCCTCTCATTGCTGCTGAAATGGTAGAAGCTTAACTTATGTGTTGTGATTACTTATCAAGGGCATTAGAGGTGGCCCTCTTATAAACTCAGTGGTGAGACAGAGGATACAGCAGCTAGGAATTTAAAATTTAAAATTAATAGAAACAGGCAAGTCCAGTGGACCACCAATTGTTTACTAACTTGGTTAGAATTGAATGCAACATAGTACATGAATCAAAAGAGGTAGGCTTATATTTTTTGTGCTACCTATCTGTCGTGTCTGAATTAACCATGTTCCAAGTACATTCAATATTCAATAATGTAATAGTGATTACATGGCGGCATGAACCTCGTACAATTTAAAACGTTGGCCGGTGGACTAATTGCAGCCTTGAGCCCACCAGCGGAGAAATTAAACCATGACCCTGGCACTACCTCTTGCAGATCAATAAAATAATCGATTTTCGTCTATTCTTTCATGGGATATTCAAGTTTATTTGAGCCGGTGGTCGTCGACATTCAATAAAATAATAGTTGGCCGGTGGAAATTCAATAAAATAATCGATTATAGCCTCAAATTGATTAAAAGGAACTATGGTTAGTAACGTGTTGTACATGTTGTTTGCCAATACATAAAATATTATCTAATACAAATATGAGGATGGATCCACTTACAACATTTGTAAGTTACAACATCTTACAACAATTCGGTTTTGCGATTTTCAAAGTCGAAACACTCGATCCAAACCGTTCAACATGATCTCTATATTAAAATGTGCTTGGAGATCAAATTTTACATTTTTTTACTATTTATTAAGTATTTTACAAAACTGCTGTTTTTAAACAATTTTGGACCACTGAAAAACAACAGTTTTGTAAAATACTTAAATAATAGTAAACAAATTCAAAAAAAATGTAAAATTTTATCTCCAAGCACATTTTAATATAGATATCATGTTGAACGGTTTGGATCGACCGTTTGAACTTTGAAAATCACAAAACTAAATTGTTGTAAGATGTTGTAACTTACAAATGTTGTAAGTGGATCCCTCCTCTACGTACATATATATCAAGTATACGAATTTTGTTTCTTACAAATAGTTAATGACATTTCCGGCATATATGTGAATTTGTATGTTGTGGATACTTGTTACCCCAAAATTAATTAATAACTCAAATAGGCATTAGTGGACTCGCCCCTAATTAAACTTTTGACGCTAGCATCCTTAACGAATATTGGACTCGTCACTTTAGTCGTTAGTGTTATTGTTTAGAATAAAATGCGGTTTGATATTATCAACGACTTTGTAAATTTTTCTAATAATTAATTAGGGCTAAGTTGACCTATGACTCCTCAGGTCACCTCAATTAATAAAAAATGACCACAAATCGGGTTGGGTTGGTTACACTAAAAAAAATATTATTTATTGATCCTATCCAAAATTCGCCACCAGTTAATTGCAGGTTAATACTATTAGGACCTGTTCGGTTGCTACGGTATTGTTGGGATGAAATTTTATGTGTACGAGAACCAACATATTAATTTTCAGAAACACATGCTCATGGGTATGAATGAGAATGTTTATGGGAATATGTTCAAATGAATGTTTGGTTGTACCGTGAGAATAGTTTTGAAAAATTCTCATATGTTCATAAAATATGTATATCCATGTGACTAATGGACAAATGCAAGCTAAATTATAAAACTAAAGGAGCAAAACAAACAATTCACCAATTTTTTTTCTTATTAATAATTAGTAATATAATTAAATAAAGAGAATTAGACAATAACATATATAACAATACTTATTAATTATTATTTCAAAATGAAACTTTTTTGTAAACTTATTATCCAATCACCGAAAAAAATAATAAAAAATTAAATTAGCAAATTGATTATTACAAGAATTAATAACAAGGTTGAATAAGGATGATAAAAATAAAGAAAGTTAACAAAATTTTCATTATGCTATTTTTTTTTATAACACTCTTTTTTTTTTGTCTCTTTCATTTTCATTCCCATATATATAATAGCGGAGAGATTAACAACAAAAAAGAAGATTACCAAAAAATATATTCAGATGGTGGACCAAATTATATAAAATTATATACAATATCACTTTTTCGGATGGTCCAGAATCTCCATTAAAGAGTGATTTTGTACCTATCTAAACAAATAGTAAAAATATTCTAAAAAATATAAAATTTGGTCTCCAAGCATATTTCATTATGAAGATTATGTTGAGCAGTTCGGATCGACTGTTCGGACTTTGAAAACTGAGATAAAGGATGTGGAGCATATTGGACCACAAAATAATGGTACATTTGAACCCCCTATATATATTTGGGTTAATTCTTATGTCTCATGATATCATGAATAAATTCAAGGTAGGAATGTCACATGTGTCAACCTTTATAATTTACTTATTTCTTAATTTAAAGTAGATTGTTTATGATTAACTCTTAATCATATGACATGCAGACAATCATTTCATCAGGTGCAGTGGGATAATGATGACTGGTTCGGTTGTTGGCGAAGTTACTTTTGATGGAAGCTTAGGTTTCTGGGGTTGATTTGATGGAAGCTCCTATGTTACGTCCTTCTCAGCTGAGCTTCAGATGGGAATCGTCATCATGTTACGTCCTTTTCGCGTTGTGTCGTTGGCGGGTCCAAAGAATTTTAATCTCTGACGATTGTAGATGTGTGGGTTTCAGACATTAATGACTAGTTCGGTACTGAATCGTTAACTAATTTTAATCTTATCTAAGTATTATTCGTATTTTATCTTTACTTCGCAATGGGTACATGCAACTAACGGACAAATTCTCATATTCTTTATACTGATAAATAGCAATCAATAATTTTGTTTTAGTATATTATTTTCAAAACTATACTAAGATAAAATTTAACATATGCATAAGATCATACAAATATAAAAAATAAAATAAACATATATATAGATGTACGGATCTTGTAATTTAAATAATATCAATTTTTTTAAAATAATACATTAAAGAATTGTGGTCATATGCTTTGTCAATCCTCCGTCTATTTCGAAATTGTGGTCATACACTGAAATCAGAGTTTCTATTTCCGTATCTATTCTATTTCTATCAATAATGCGCTGATGTTTTATACGCTCGGTTAATTCTAACAGCAGTGCAGGGATGTTTTATGAAAAAAACATCGGTGATGTGCCGATGTTCAATTTATACCCTGTACCTACTAATCATTAGAATTAACCTATGAGTATCAACGCGTACAATACGGATTAGGCGGAAGCATTTTTGTACCCTTACCCGTTACAAAGTTACCTTAGCCGTTACAAATTGACCTTATCCATACCATAGACTTACCCATTATGGTCATCATATAACGAAACCGTAACAGGTAAATAACAGGTAATGTTAATATAATAATTGTTTTCAAATTTTCTTCGCAAATTAATTAGGAGATTTATATAACTGGAATTGTTGCGGCAAAGACAATTAATGAATTAAAGCTCTAAAAAAAATAATCACCAAATAAAGGTTCAATCTGAACCATTCATTATTCATCAGAAAATTATGTTCGGTAGGCCCTAAACTTTATTATGATTTGTTGAAATTTATTTAAGTGTTTTAATAGTTAATTAAGTGCAATCCAATTACATAGGACAGTCAATTGTCCAAATTCAAAAAATTTAATAAAATGCATTTTTTAAAAATACCAAGAGTAGTTGGAGAATGAATATTCATTGCTCAGTAATGTATAGGGCTGCACAAAAAATTCGTAGTTCGTAATTCGATTCGAGTTTGATTCGAAAAAGTTCGGAAAAAATTCGATTCGAAATTGAGTTCGTTCGAAATTATTTCAAATCAAACTTAGTTCGAAATTAATTCAAACCAAACTCAAACTAGACCTAATTCGTTCGAAATAGGTTCGCAAACCAAATTTAGTTAGAAATTAACTCAAACGTGAACCGTTAATTTCTGCTGATAACTTATGTTCACTTATGAAAATATAAGCCGTCCAGTCCATAATTGCTTTGAATTCTGACTTCTGAAACAGAAAGCCCGGTCCAATTACAAGCTCAAATAAAAAAATTCACATGTTTATACCAGAAATTTTGTTTTTTATGGTAGGATTATGAGTTTTTCGGATAATCCAGTCTCAACTCTCTCGTTTTTTTCTTTGTTTTGATAAAGTTATTATTAATTTGATAAATTTGTTCAATTAATTTTAGCTTTAAGAAACTATTAAATAATAAAAAATAAAAAATAAATAAATATTGTACCTTTATCATTTTTTTGACAGCAATACATTTTTTGGCATTTTTTGCATTTATTTTCAGACCGTTCGTTTTACCGCGGGAATTCAACGGTCAATCTACAACAAAATCATTCCAAATCTAATCTAGAATGATCAAGGTACAATATTGAACGTAACCAACATAAAAGTTCAGAAGTTTTATTATGTATGAGCTTTGATCCAACACGAAATGTTTATGGCCATACGATGCTTCAATTTTCGATCAACTAGATGGATGGGTAAATGAAAACAAAATTTTATCAAACTTTCATGGAAGATGATAAATGCAATGCTCTTTGATTTCAACGGCCCCGATTGGTCAACGGACGACATGTTTACGTGCGCCTTCATTAACTTAGAAAGCAAGAATATATGTTTCATGAGACATAAACTCTTGCCTTGTGAGTTAATGAAGGCGCACGAAAATATATCGTCTGTGGTTTGATCAGGACCGTTGAAATCAAAGAGTACTGCATTTATCATCTTCCATGAAAGTTTGATAAAATTTTGTTCTGATTTACCAATCCATCTAGTTGATCGAAAATTGAAGCATCGTATGGCCATAAATATTTCGTGTTGGATCAAAACTCATACATAATAAAACTTCTGAACTTTTATGTTGGTTATGTTCAATATTGCACCTTGATCATTCTAGATCAGATTTGAAATGATTTTGTTGCAGATCGACTGTTGAATTCCCGCGGTAAAACGAACGGTCCGAAAATAAATGCAAAAAATGTCAAAAAAATGCCAAAAAATGCAAAAAAAAAATGTATTGCTGTAAAAAAAAATGAAAAAAAAGCTGTCAAAAAAATTATTAAGGTACAATATTTCTTTTATATGTTTAAAAAATGCAAAAAATGCTGTTATTGATCAGCTATTCATTTAGAAAAAAAATTATATGTATTGCTGTAAAAAAAAATTTAAAAAATTTAAAAAAACTTATTTATTTGATAAAAAATTAAAATAAATTAAAATAAACATGCAAAAAGTCAAAAAAAATGTAAAAAGTTTGAATTATTTTTTTTTTCCAAATTATTTGCTGCCTAATTTTATTGTGTATCACTGCAATGCACTTTTAGACTCACTCAATAAAATATTAAATAAAATATTAACTAAGCGAGTGACCCCACAAATCCTGCAATCCGATCACCTCAATAATTTCACACCCTTAGATCTATCCTCTTACCAACGTCTAGATCTCTTCCATGTCATCAATCCGCTCACTTTCCATTCAACCAATTAACTCGCTATTTTTCCTGCCACTGCCTCCAATTTTTTTCCCTCTTCCCGCTAATTTACGCCAAAACCGCTCGCCCAAATTCCTCTCCTGCTAAGTACCAAAATAATCTCCCTCACGTCCTCTCTCTCTCTTTGGTGGCCTCTCACAACAAAGACTCATCTCTCGCCCAAATCCCCTGTTGCGTACATTCAAACTGAGTGTGGTATTTGGTTATATTTAATTTTAGAGTGCTTAAGTTTTTATTTAAATTGTACTTCTATTGATATTTGAGTTTTATTTATATTGTATTTTGAATACTTTGGAGTGCTTGAGTTTTTATTTAAATTGTACTTTGAATACTTGAGTTGTTATTGAAGTGCTGTAATTTCGCACTATGGCCCAGTCAGAAGTTATAAATCGTAAGTCGTAACAAAGTTCGTAAAGGTTCGAAATTGAGTTCGTAAAAAATTCGGTTCGAAATTGGGTTCGTTCAAAATTGAGTTCGTTCGAAATTAATTCAAACCAAACTCAAACTAGAGGTAAGTTCGATTCGGTTCGGTTCGTTTGCAGCCCTAGCTACGGGCATTGAATCAAAAAAAAAAAAACATTTGGACATGGAATAGGCTTTATTGGGCTCCTTCCGTAATAGCATCTCTATTGAAATTTGAAAAAATGGAACCCAGTCTCATACGCAGTGTACAAGTGTAGGCCCAAATTGTGCGGGAAATATCCTGATTTTTTATTTTTTACTATCCTGAATAAATAACAATAATATCCATATTCTTAAGTTTTTGATAATTTTATTTTTGTCTTAATAAACATACTTCCACATATACAACTAATTGCGTGCGTGTACGTCTAATGTCATAAAGTTTATTTATGTGTTGAACAAAAAGTATGGGTTAAACTAAAAAATTTAGATTGAAGGGCCGAAAAATATTGATGCATACAAAAGTTACAAACTTTAATAGACACAATTACAAATTTTAAATTTATCAAGGGCACTTGTACGCAGAACGGCTAACTTATACGCCCCTGACAATTAGACTGTCTTCTAACCTGTATGCATAACGACTCCATCCATGAAATTGATTAGCAAATTCAAACAACTGTCAAAGAGTAAAGATAAATTAATTTTACACTTGATATCACAACTCCTACATCCATGCAATTAATTAGGAATTGCTTTTAATACCACGACAACAAATTATTTGATTGGCTGCGAGAGAGTGAACGTGGAGATGAAAGCTTTCATTTAGTGAAAATTTTCAAAATTTGCAATTGCACTGCATCAATGAAAGTGAAATTGAAAGTGCCAACAAGGATTTAGAAAGTGTCAATTAGGATTTTGCAATTCAATTTGCAAGCCTATGATCATGCTGATGTAATAGAACTCTATGAGCAATATTACCATTTTTTTTTATGAAACATAGTTTAATAAGCTGTTAAGTCAAAATATATAATTAATTATGTCATCACGGATGAGCCAACAATATTGTTAAGCGCATGTAAATTCCACAGTGCACGACTACTGAAGAACCAACAATATTCAGTTTACAAATTGTTACTAGAAGAATGTACCAACAATGTTTTTTAGTGTAATATATGAAAGATTGTGATTTGGAACGAACTAATTAACCTATTGATGATTTTAATTAAAACCCACAAAAGCTGTACGCTTAATTATTTGAATGTGTGATTCTATTCTGGTGTGTATTATGCGATTGGCTACTTAAGCCTGATTTTTTCACTATGAATTTTGCACTGTTCTACCCTCACTACTACAGAAATGGTCATTGTACACGGCACATTTTACACGGATTTGGCAATTTTATAGAAAAACCGTGTAGAAGTTGTAATTTTTTGGATGCCTGAAATATCTGTAGGATCTCTACACGGATATTTATTAAAGAATCAGTGTAGAAAGACGTGAGAGAGCTACACGGACGTTTACTAGGAAATGTACACGGCTTATTGTTTACATAACAGTGGAGAAAGCCTTGAGAGAGCTGCACGGATATTTAATTAAAGAACCGTGAAGAAAGGTAAGAATTGTACACGGATGTTTGTTTAAATGACAGTGTAGATAACCTGTGAGAGCTACACGGATGTTTAATAAAGAGCCGTGTAGAAAGGTCGCAAATGTACACGGTTTTTTGTTTAATTAACAGAGTAGAAAGCCTTGAGAGAGCTACACGGACGTTTAATAAAGAGCTGTGTAGAAATGTTATTTTAGGTTTTTGGTTATATAAAAGGCATTCTCCCCAGCGCCGTTTTGATCAATTTATACTCTCCCTCTCACAGTTAACAATTGGGTTGAGATGTAGGTTTATCAATTATGTCGGATCGCAACTTATATCAATATGAGCTACTGTTTATGGAGCTCACAGATGAGCAGTCCGATATAATTGATAACGTACATCTCGAATTCTCATGCGAAGTATTGAAAAAAAAATTATCTCTCTATTCTGATCAATTTTACTGGACTAAGAGTTGGGTGAAGAGTTGGGTGAAGGACCTTCAGAGCCGGATGAAGAGGTGAATGTGACCTTCAGAGCCGGATGAAGAGTCGAATGAAGAGTCGGAGATCATCCGACTCTTCATTCGACTCTTCATCCGGCTCTGACGGTCCTTCATCCACCTCTTCCCTTTTTTTTGATGGTCCTTCATCCAACTTTTTACTCAACTCTTTCTTTAGTAAAACATGTATCTTCATATTACCCTCTGTAAACCCTACTGGCACCAAAAGGAAAGAACCACCCTATTCTAGTCCTTAATGGAAATTTTTAGTTTACACCCTCCGTAAACATGTATCTCCATGTTACCCTCTGTAAACCCTACTGGCACTTTTCATACTATTTGTTTAGCAATTGATATTTTCATCTTGCTCTGTTTTGCTAACTGAAAACAAAGAAAATACTTGCTCGAAAAAATGGAGGCTAGCATAGGAAAAAAAAAAAAGAATTCTAAACGGCTGTTTATATCATTTTATTGTAGCAAATTGATATTGTCATCTGTTTTGCTTTCTGAAAACATAGAAAATACTGGCTAGAAAAAATGGAGGCTAGCCCAAAAAATTAAAAAAAGTTAGAAAAAAAAAAAGAAAATTATACACATCTGTTTATATAAAAGTCCGTGTAGACAGAAAATTATACACGGCTGTTTATATAAATGTCCCTGTAGAAATGTTAATCTAAACGGCTACCTATATAAAAGTCCGTGTAGCTCTCTTAATGTTTTTTACACGGATTTATAGATTATTATCCGTGTAGAAATGTTATTTTAGGGTTGGAACTATATAAAAGGCATTCTTCCGGCGCCGTTTTTATCAATTAATACTCTCTCTCTCTCTCTCTCTGTATTGAATTGGTCTGATTTCTACGCACAAGGAACGAGGCCGAATCTGAGATCTTGGATGTTAATTCGCATTTCTCCTCTCTATTGCCAAGGTTAGTCATACATATATATATTTCACTTTTCTTTATCTAATTTTCTATTACTGATTAATATTGCTTAATTATTTCGGTCAATTATTATTTAATGCATGCGTGCTTTATTTGTTAAGATAATGTAACTAATTAGTGTATTGTGGGCCAATAACCAACCTACTGATGCTTTTAGGTCCATGCCCGTTCAAAATTAATCCAATAGGGATTAATTTTGGATAGTCCCCCGTTTGGGACTGCTCTTTGAATATTGTGTCTCATTTAGGATGTGAACAGTACATATTAGCGGGATTTAATTAGTATTTGAGAAAAGTTCGACAGTATTTCTCCTTATTGCTCCTACGAGTATGTGGTTTTTACGCATACTTGGGGAGTTAAGGAGAAATGATGCCGAATTTTTCTCAAATACTAATTAAATCCCGCTAATATGTACTGTTCACATATGAGGCATAATATTCAAAGAGTGGGTTAGGATTGTAAACCGGCCCTTTATAAGCCAAGAATTTGGAACAATATATATGCTGACCACCATATATGTTTAATTGGAATTTTTTTTTTACTTTAATTTACAGATGGATCGAAGTTGGATGTACGAATTGCGACGTGATAGTGCAGAATATTTGGCTCGCGTTGATGAGTTCATAAAATTTGCTGAGAGTTATAGAGTGGACACAAAAGATAACGACATCTTGTGTCCTTGTAGAGATTGTAAAAATTTTATAAGATTTGGGGATTCGGAAGAAATTAGAGCTCATTTGATTTGTCGGGGATTTAAGAAAAGATATACATGTTGGTTTATGCATGGTGAGAAAATTGGAGAATGTAGTGGAACCAATAGAAATTATGTTTTGGACGAGAATGATGATAATGTAGAAATTGTTGATAATTTTGAATTTGAATGCAACGATGATTTTGAGAATGTCGAAAATTTCGATAATGCTGGGCTTGATTGCAACGAGGATGATGAGGTGGAAATGAATATTGATGAAAATGCAGAATACGATTTTACTGAGAATCTAGATGACATGTTATGTGATGTGGAGATGAATAGCGAACAAGAGAATTCATGCTATCAATATGGTGGTAAAGCTCATTGGTCACGTACCCGTCGTACGCCGACGTACCTGTCGTATGTCAAAACATATTGATGACCTATATTAAGTATCACTAAATAAGGAGCAAAAGATCGAGACAAATTTTATTTGTGAATGTGATCTCAATCTTTGAGAAATTCATGTACTCATTTAAATGATGTTCATTTCATTAGCCAAGAAAATAAAGATTAATCATTTAATTAGTAATGATAATATTAAAATACATAAATTAACAAAATAAATATATATTGTTTTGTCAGTGCAATAAATTATTTATTGTGCATTTATTTATCTTTCTCAAATATTTATAACTTTGAAATAAAAAATATTTAGTACTTTTGAAGGATATAATAGTTTTATTTTGACCGGATTGGCAAACATGGTATCTGTTCAAACCTGTTGACCTAAACTCTATAATTATGCTGTGGTTTGGGGACTTTTTGATATAAGACTTATTTTTGATTTACTTGATCATAAAATTTGATAAAAGTTTTAATTGTTAATATGCTGTTAGGTAAGTAGCAATTTATGTATTGGCCAAATAAATAAATTTTTTTGATTATGTTAAGCCAAGGCCAAATTATTGTTATAAGCTGCTGAGAATTGATCACGACAAGCTTTAATTGGTAATTATTTAAAGATTTTTGTCCAATTTTTTTTTAGCTCAATTTTCATCAAATGTATGCATAATTGTATTTATTTTATTTAGTAACGTAAAAAGTAAATGGGAGTACCATTTCGAGTAGTACAAATTGATTGAAAGGTCCGGAAGAGCAATCTTTTTATTACATGGAGGAATACAAATTTATATTGATAATGCATTATATTCTTCTAAGTTTCAAAGGAATTTGAGGATATCCGCTGAAATGGGTATCATGTTGAGACAACCAATGAAGAAAATATTGAATATATTTATATTACTAGCATAATATCAGATAAAAAAAAGGCATACTGGAAAAAATTACCTATGTTTTCCTCCAGCTTGTAATACATATGTATTAGTACAATTGAAACACATATTATTATAAACCAGAAGTTTACAAATAAGAATATGTTTATAGTTTGGCATGACCGGTTGGGCCATTCCGGATCAATAATGATGCGAAAAATAATAGATAATTAATGTGAACATTCATTAAAGAACCAGAAGATTCTTTAATCTGATGAATTTTTATTTTATTTTATTTCTAGAATGTATACAATGTGATATTTGTGGAACATTATATCCACCATGTGAACCATTTGAATATTTTATGGTTTTAATTGATGCATCAACAATATGGTCACATGTATGTTTATTATCAACTCGCAACCTGACGTTTGCGAGATTAATTGCTAAATTGATTTGATTAAGAGCATACTTTTATGATTTTCTAATTAAGAATATACATCTAGACAATGCTGGTGAATTTACTTCTCAGATAATGCATGTCTATTAGAATTGATGTTGAACATTATGTAGCTAATGTTCATATAAAAAATGAGAACATGTTATTTTGCATGCAATAGCATTAATTCACATCATGCCAACAAGCTATTATAAAACTTCCCCTTTATAATTGGTTTTTGGTCACATACCTAATAATTCCCATATAAGAATTTTGGATGTGCGATATATGTTATAATTACTCCACCACAACGCACTAAAATGGGATATCAAAGAAAGTTGAGAATTTATGTTGAATTTGAATCTCCATATATAATAGAGTATATAGAACCATTGATGGTAGAATTTTTCATGGCTAGTTTTGTCGATTGTCATTTTGATGAATCAATATTCCCAACCTTAGGGGAGAAAACAATCAGCTGGAAAAAGATAATAGTTGGAATGAATTATCATTGTGTAATTTAGATCCTCATAAATAATGTGAACTAGATGTTTAAAAGATAATTCATTTGGAAAAATTAGTTAATCAATTTTCAGATGCATTTACAAAGAAAGTGACCAAAACACATATACCAGCTGTTAATGCTCCACTTAATGTCGATGTCCCTGTTGGACAGACTAATGAAATTATAACACGCATGAAGCGTGGAAGATTAATTGGTTCGAAGGATAAAATCCTCGAAAAAGAAAAGGAGCAAAGAATGAAAATGGTCAAGTCGAGGATATGATAATTTCAGATAAAACTCCAGAAGAGAATTAAATTATAAGTAATATTGGAGTTCCAGCAGAAACTCAG
Organism: Carex kokanica; assembly: GCA_025461125.1. NCBI lineage: Eukaryota > Viridiplantae > Streptophyta > Magnoliopsida > Poales > Cyperaceae > Carex > Carex kokanica. The sequence goes on along the minus strand of JAJGRX010000895.1, from coordinate 475,214 downwards.
GTATCTGAAATTCATGAAAATGAAGAGATCTCGATAAATTATATCATGAATGGAATAAGATGGAACCGAGATGAAATTGATGTCAATGATATTTTTTCATAAAATATAGCGCTAAATATAATAAATATTGAGGATCATGACCCGAAGTCTATTAAAGAATGTCGACAAAGAAATGATTGGCCAAGATGAAAAGGTGCAATTGAGGCAGAGTTAAACTCTCTTGAAAAATGAAAAGATTTTGGACCTGTAGTCCCAATACCTGAAGGTGTAAAACCAGTAAGATATAAATGAGTATTTATGCGAAAATAAAATGATAAAGGTGAAATTTTGAGATATACTCACCTGTGGTGGATGCAACAACTTTTCGGTACATAATTAGTCTGGCAGTCCATGAAGGACTTGATTTGCGCCTAATGCATGTTGTTACAGCCTATTTAAGATGATATATATATGAAAATCCCTGAAGGATTTAAGATGCCTGAAGCATGTAATTTAGGTTCTCGAGAACATTATTCAATTAAATTGAATAAGTCTTTATATGGATTAAAGCAATCTGGACGCATATGGTATAATCGTCTAAGTGAATATTTATTGAAACATAGATATAATAATGATACGATATGTCCATGTATTTTGATGAAAAGATATGGAAATGATTTTGTTATAATTGCAGTTTATGTTAACGATCTAAGTATCATTGGAACTCCTGAAGAGCTTCCAAAAGCGATAAATTATTTAAAAGAAGAATTTGAGATGAAAGATCTTGGGAGAACAAAATTTTGCCTTGGATTGCAAATTGAACATTTTAAAAATGACATTTTTATGCATCAAGAAAATTATATTGCAAGAGTGCTAAAACGATTTTATATGGATAAAATCACATCCATTGAGCACTCCAATGATTGTAAGATCATTAGATGTGAATATATATCTTTTAGACCTTGAGAAAGTGATGAAAAACTAATTGGTCCTGAAGTACCATATCTTAGTGCAATAGTAGCATTTATGTATCTGAATGGACATACAAGATCTGATATATCCTTTGTTGTGAATTTATTAACAAGATATAGTTCTTCTCCCATGCGAAATCGTTGGAATGAAATTAAACATATACTGTGCTAACTCTAAGAAATTTTAGCAATACAAGAAGCAAGCCGAAAAATGTGTTTGGTTAAGATATGTGATTCAACACATTCATTAGACATGTGGTTTGTCTTCTGGAGAAATGATCTTGACGATCATATATTAAGATAATATTGTATGTACTACTCAATTAAAGGAATGATACATTAAAGGAGATAAAACAAAATATATTTCATTTTCACACATGATCTCCAAGATGATAATGTTATTATTGTTTAGCAAATTTGTTCAAGTGAAAATCTAGCAGATTAATTCACTAAGGTGATCCCTATTGCAATATTCGAAAAGCTAGTTCGTAATATTGGAGTTCGTCGACTTAAAGATCTTGATTGATGTTGTCATGAGGGGGAGTTAATATGCACTATATTTTCCTTAACCATGGTTTTTCCCACTGGATTTTCCTGGTAAGGTTGTAGTTGTATATTAAAAGGAATATTGTACTCTTTTTTCCTTCACTAGGTTTTTATCCCATAGGGTTTTTCCTAGTAAGGTTTTAATGAGGCATATTCTTATGAAATGGACATCCAAGGGGGAGTGTTATGAATATAATAGTGGATGGTCCATTCATTTTGTAACTCCCAATATTAATCCTCATTCACTTCTCCACTATCCTACTACTATTGGAATTCATATCCCACTATTATTTGGAATTTATTTTCTTATTTATTATTGTAATGACTTTTCATTTACAACTTGTGGCTTATAAATAGAGCCATTGTAATCATGTATTGTACATATGAGAAATGTATGAATAAAGATATTGCTATCTTTTATGTGTTCTCTCTATTTTGTTTATTATTCTTTGTCTTTATTTTATAACAATAACCAAAAAGTAGAGTAGTAGACTTGTTTTACCTAGCTGTCGTCTATGAGTTAACCATGCTCCGTGTACATTCAATATTAATTTAGCTGAAACCTGGAGGCATTTATCATTGGACTGTGGAGACCAACATAATTGAAGCTTAATTTTCATCGGATATTTTGTTAACAAACACATATAAATAAAATTTAGATAAAACAAGGAGGGCTATTGACAACATCACGAGGACACTGAAATATCTGATAATCTTAACCGTTCAAGATCTGATGATTCGGTGATTCCATAATGTATAGGCAAGGTTAAAAAAACAACCTTCAATCTGACATAACGTAAAATATTGTTCTTAACGTCCCAGTATTTTTTTTAAACTGTAAACGTGTCTTGTTCAGTCGCTGAAGACCGGTCGCTGTTATCGGTCCCTGAAGACCGGTTTTGCTGTAGTGTGTTCAGTCCTTAAAAATTTAACAAAAATAATCAGCAATAATAAATTTTATATTAGACTTTTTTCAAATTCGAAGTTGGATTATTTTCAAAAATAATTATGTTGTATCAAAACAAAATATTAATTGTAAACCTTAGCGTAAGGTTACACGCAACTAATAACAGATAAAGTATCAAATTCTATATATTGAAAATTTGCAATAAAAATATACGCAGCTAACATTTAACATATGCATAACACCATAAAACATTATAAAAATATTGGAAAAAATCAATTCAGTAGCCAATACAAACAATATATATAATTAAATGAATGATTAACAATTATCAGATATGATTTTTTACTTATAATATTCCACAAAATAATATCTGTTAATGTCCATGAGCCATTAAGTTGCAATTGATTTATGGACCGATTTTTATAGTGCTCTGATACCATATTCAAAACCATGAAATAATAAATTGTTGATTTATTGATTGTATTATCGTAGTTTACAATCTACAGTATCTATCCTATTTGTACAAGATAACTATGTAGCCGTTAGAATTATTACCAAAAATAAAAAAGAGCCGTTGGGTAATTTCAATAATTGGTAATTGTTGGAAAGAGAAACTGGGGTATTCTCACATGCTATGCTAAGCATCCCCTAAGAGTTCCATCTCCTATGTGTGTTTTATTACATGCTTTCGACAAATACTATCAGCACCAATCATCACTTGGGCAAAAGTATCTTGTTTTTAACCTTGACATGCACACAGTTTGTTTCCTCAACCAATGTGCACAGCAATTGATCTCAATTGATTGACCACATCAGAGTTAAGCATAAGCAGCTGCTGCCAAGAACTAAAAAAAAAAAAAAAACACTTGTCCTCTGGATATAGTATTGGAGCACAAGAAAACCAGCACATGTTATCATGTATGGGCAGATAATATGTCCTCTGGTCCAGCAAACTAAAAGACACTAAAAGACACTACAAATGACTTCAAATAAAATTCAATACAATTTTCAAGTATATATAATACAAATTCTACAATAATCACATTTTTTTTTTTAAATTACAGGTAATTGGTAGATATCTTCTTCTTCTTTATTAATAAGGGAAATTTCGCCAATTTCATTAGAAATCAAAGTAGTGTTTGGAAACCATCTGGTACACTATTATGGAACATAGATTAAACAATGCGGCATCTGGTGCATGCACCCAAAAGCTAAGCGGCATATTTGCGACTTTTTTAATACTAGGTGACCAGTTATTAAGTAGAGATGGCACTATTTATCCTACAAAAAGAGTTATTTGTAGAAGAGATATTGAGAATAATAATGGTAATCTCACTGAACATAGAAGATAATACAATAATATTATATGCACGATGAATATTAATTTCTCACCACATGTACATAGAATAAGTGAATTTTTATAAAGCATAAAAACTTCCAAATACAAAATATGAAATAAAGCATCCTGCTCTAAAACTTAATTCTAACGGCCAATAACAAACTAATCTTCAAACATAGAATTACTACTAGAATTCATATATATGAAGCAGTTGGCTATTCACTTCTAGGTACGATTCACCACCTATTGCATTGTTGGATGAAGTGACGGGTTATTATTCAAGCACTCATATACAATCTGAATCACTTTGAGAATCTCATTGATGACTTGTCCTGTTGGTGGTTCAATGTGTTGGTCAAGGATATCTTGGAGTATGATTTTCTCTTCATCAGAAGCTGATAGATTGATCATATCACCAGGGTGCTTTCCCATAAGTAGTTCCAACATGATTACTCCAAAGCTATATACATCACATTTTTCAGTCATCCTCATGGTATAGGGCAGTTCTGCATAAGAAAAAAAATCATAATGCAATTATTTCCACTTTAATTTTTTCATAAAAGTATAGTGATGGAAATTAAAATATGATAATAGGGTGGTTAAGTATACAAAACCTGGTGCTATGTAACCATAGGTTCCAGCAAGCATGCTCCAATTAGAAGATTTTGGCTTGAGAAATTTAGCAGTACAAAAATCCGAGATACTTGCTGTAAACTCAGAATCGAGCAAGATATTTTTGGAAGTTACATCCCGATGTACTATTGGTGGATAGCAATAATGATGCAAATGTGAGAGAGCACTGGCAACATCTCACAATATAACCTTTCTCTTTGCCCAATCTAGTGCTATTGCTTCCTCACTATTTAGAATATTATTCAAATCCCTCTTCTCATAAAATTTGTATACAAAAAATTTATTTTGTGGTGAGGAACAATAACCAAATAATTTAGCAATGTTGCGCTGTCGAATCTGGGTCAAAGTGCTAATTTCTCTGTGGAATGCTTCAACATCTAGTGAGGTTTCACCGCATTCTATCTGGATTTTCTTTACAGCTACTGTGAGATTATCTGGCACTAAAATCGCTTTGTAAACTCTTGCATGGCCTCCACTTCCAATTCAATATTTCTCATCAAAATTCTCTGTGGTCCTTATAATCTCTTCCATCAAAATTCCACACGGAAAATTTTTCTCCTCTACTAATATTGCCAATGGGCTCTGGTTTTGCATTTCTCTTTTTTGAGTAAAGTAGGTAAAGTAACCATAGTAAGAAAGAGGTTAGTACTGCAGCACAACAAGTTAGAGTTGCAATCAACTTAACCATTCCCTATCTAGTAGTGCCATTCTTATCTTTAACAAGCCCATCACATGAGCGCAAACCTTGAACAGTGCCACAAAGATTTGTGTCGTGTAGAAACCATTGTTCTGGGGCTTTCTGAAAAAACTTTTTATCAGGTACTGGACCCTCCAGTTGATTGTATGACAAATCCAAGGTTAACAAGCTTAACAAGTCACCCAATGAAGGGGGAATTTGTCCAATTAGATTGTTGTGAGAAAGATTAAGATTTTGTAACATGATTAAGTGCGCTAGTGTTGTTGGTATTTCCCCGGTTAAAAAATGTGATCTTAAATCCAGGAGGTCCAGTAAGTGTACTAGGTTTCCAAAATGAGCTGAATTTTTCCTGTCAACCTATTACTGCTGAGGTTTAATAATTCAAGATTAACACAATTGCCTAGTTCTTCTGGCACACTTGTCAGGCTATTTGATGATATATCAAGATATGTTAAAGCATGTAGCATTCCCAACTCTTTTGGAACATTTCCAATAAAATTATTGTGATTTAAACCTAGTTCAAACAATCTTTTTAAATTACCAAGCTCTGCCGGTATTACCCCCGATAGAGAATTTAAGGAGAGATGAACAACGTTCATATTACTCAGGTTTTCTAGAACACTAGGAATTTTTCCACTTAAAAAGTTATAATCTAGTATTATTTCTATCAAATATGTAAGTTTGTCAATTTCAGGAGGCATTGATCTGGAGAGATTATTATCATAAAGATGCAAAAAGACAAGACTGGTTAAGTTTCCTAAAGAAGCCGGTATTTCACCACTAAGAAAGTTTTCTAATAGTACTAAGATTCTCAAATTTCTAAGTTTACCAATTTCTAGAGGGATTGATCTGGATAGCTTGTAACATCCTAGTTTTGGAACACTTGGAGAATTATTTAACTTGAAATGAAATGTAGTATTTTTTTTAATAACAATTTTGATTTCCATATCAAGAAATTGTACCATCCTAGTTTTTGAATACTTGAAAATATTATTTGACTCGAAATAAAGCTCATAATTGAATATTTGAAACGTAGCTATAAGATGTTGAGATTTACAGTTATTTTACAGTTATTTGATGGTACGGTTACAAGTACATAGATAAGTACAATTATTTTACTCTAATATGTACAATTATTTTACAGTTATTTGATGGTACGGTTACAAGTACATAGATAAGTTTCATTTTAGTCTAGGAATGTCTTAACATTTATTTAGAAATATATATTAATTGGAAACTTAGTAATTTATGACTCAAAGTTATATTCTTTAAAAAAATATAGATTTTGTGCATGTCATCAATCAATATATAAACTAATTTCATTTTGTATCAAATTTTCATGGTGACACCTGTCTACCACTTTTGATCTACCTAACTCCACTATTAATTCCGTGGTTGAAATTTCTCTTAGAAAAGGGGGAAAATAAAATAAAAATGACAAGAAAAAATATACAACGTCTTTGCTATTATTTTGGGGGCTCTCTCCTTCATCCAACAGAGGGCCTTAGCAAGAAAAAAAAGAAAAGAAGAACGGAAAGCGGTGAGGGAAATAAAAGAATAAAGGGGAAGAAAAGGAACGGAGATGGTGAGAGGTTGTAGCCGGCAGCTCTACGCGGCCCGTGAGACACGGAAGACGGAGGAGAAGAAACCTATTGATTTGCTTGGTTGATTGTTTACGTCTGAGGGGCTGTTTTTCGAACGACTCGATCGACTTGATTCTGGGCAGTGAACCGACTTTGAGCCTTGTCATGCCCAACGTTAACAGGTGGATTTCGAGTTATTCCTAGATCCTTCTAACTAATTTTATTGTTATTGATTATTTGTGGGTATTATTATTTGCTTGGTACTGCATGTTGTTTGTGTGATGACTGTGATTTGATTGCGGGTAGCTTGTTTATCATTATTGATTGGTTTGATTGATTTCTAGTTAAGTGTAGATAAATTACTTGTTTGTTGTTCAATTTTGCATGGCATGATTGTATTTACTTAGAAACTAGTAAGGAATTTGGCCAAAAATGAGTTTAATTTAAATGTACTATTTGCATGATAAGAATTCATCACATTTCGTATGAGACATTCCCATATTTCTGAAATTAATTAATTGAGGTATAATGTGATTGGAATTATTTTAATGAACTAATTGAGGTATAATGTGTAAATATGCATGGTATTTCTTAGGTTAATTAAATGGATGCATGAGCATATATTTCTCGAATAATTTTAGAATCTGAAATGCGACATGATTTTGCAAAGAATGGGTTATGATATGGTATTGTTGTAGGTAAATTATGTTGAAATGTAAGGAACATAGAAGTGACACCTCCAAAATAGTTAATCACAGTGATTAGTAGGAAATGTCCATGCATATAGTACACTATGATTGTAGCAAATGATGTAGTGTGCGGATGTCGGTTTTACTCACTTTTTCTTTCAACTTGGTTGTTGCTTATGTTAAAATACTTGTGTGCTTTCGCTATATTGTTTCTTGGATTTTTATATGGAATTGCTTGAATTATTTTTCTAGTTATGAGTACATAATATGCATGCATGAAATAAGACACGAACTGCATTGAGGAATTGAGTTGCATGGTATATGCATAGATCACATAAGATATGAGTTGAACCATAAATTTTGCATGATATACTTGCATGCATGATACATAGTTTTATATGAACCATGCACCTGTTATACATGAACCTTGAATAGAAATGTGAATATATAGACCACATTGATTTGCTTGTATATGGAATGTCTTGTATGTACTTTGATGGGAATTGAAGCATGAAATTCGATGGTTATGTAGGCGCCATATTCGGGTAGCGCATAGCGTGAGCTGTGTAGGTGCCATATTCGGGTAGCGCATAGCAAGAGCTGTGTAGGCGCCATATTCGGGTAGCACATAGCGAGAGCTGTGTAGGCGCCATATTCGGGTAGCGCATAGCAAGAGCTGTGTAGGCGCCATATTCGGGTAGCGCATGACCGGATTTATGCTTGGTGCAAGAACTTGTAACGCATGATAAACAATGGAAAATATTTGAGAATTGATATACTTGAACAATTGTGCATATTTGAGAATTGCTAAATTTGGAATAAAGCATGGTTTAACAATAGGGTTGCATAAGTAAATTGGATTTAACTTTTAAGTCTATTGCACATGAGCATTACATATTGTGAACTTACTTTTATGTTTGGTTGTTATGGTCTTATAATTGTTTCTCAGGGTTGCTGATTTTTGTTATCATACTTGAGTATTCCATAAAGTAAAGTTCTATTATTTTCGTTGACTGATTATAGTTGAAGCTAGTTTATTGGAATCTTAGATTATTATTGTAGTCTATATTTTTGGTGCTCGGTGCTGTTTTGGTTTCAGTTGGTCGGATCTGGGGATAACTCGACTGGAACTGAATACCGCACTGGGAGATTTTCAATCTCTCATCTTTCCACTTTGTGGGTTCCAGGTATAAAACACAAGATAAGGAAATATGATTTCGAACTAGAAGACTGCGGGACTTGCAACGAAGAAAAGTAAGTTATGTCATTGGTAATGTATATGTATATATGTGATTTTGTAAAATGATAGAAATCGCCTTGCGCTGATGAGCGCAGCGGGTTGTCGGCCCCGTTGTCGGGGTGTGACAGAGCTTATTACTCCAAAGACGCAGATGGACAAGAATGGTTAAGTTTCCAAAATTAGTAGGTATTTCTCCACTCAAAAGGTTTTCCGATAATTCTAAATATGTCAAAATGTGTAAGTGCACCTATTTCATGAGAGATTGGTCCGGAGAGATTATTACCTCAAAGATACAGAGTGACAAGATTAGTTAGGTTTGCTAAATTAGAAGGTATTTCTCCGCTCAGAAAGTTTTCTGATAGGGATTGATCCAGAGAGCTTATTTCAGGAGGGATTGATCCAGAGAGCTTATTACCCCAAAGAGACAAGCCTTTTATGGTTGTCATGTTTGCAATGCTAGACGGGATCAAACTGCTGAGAACATTATCACTGAGACCAAGATATGTGAGTTTTGAGAAGAGACATATTGATGGATGAATTACTCCACTTGAGTTTATTATTACTCCACGGGTGGATTTGCAGATTCTAAGATGAAAGTGGCTGTTTAGTCTGGAGAGTTGATTTCCAATGAAGAAGAGCCTGTGCTTCAGATGTGAGAGAAGATTGTGCAAGAGGGAGTACAAAGAGCAGTGCAAGGAACAAGAGAATGCCCCTCATTGCTGCTAAAAATTAAAGCTAAGAACTCAAGTTATAGCTAAAATGCATGAGAGCTGGCCCTTTTATAAACTCAGTGGTGCGACTTATCAGTTCTGTGGATAAAAGAGTCAACAGACGTGCTTGGTTAGAATTTTAGAAAACCAATTTACTGAACTTTGGTTAGAAATTTTTTTTTTTTTTTTTTGCAAAGTACTTTGGTTAGAATTGAATGCAAAATATTTTGTGAATGGTCTTGGGTTACCTAACAGTCAATGTACATTCAATGATCAGTAACGTAACAGTCAATGTACATTAAAAAAAATTCAGATAAACAAGCTGTAGGGTTATTAGACGACAATATTATTGTTTCAAACGCCTCATCGTGCCTCACATATGTTATTTTCATTTTCGAAAATGAAGTCCAAACGGACAATCTAAGCTGCTCAAAATGATCTGCATATTTAAATGTGTTTAGAGACCAAGTTTAAATTACTTGGATTATTTTACAATTTTTTCCAATAGGTATACAAAATAACTATTTTTGAATCATCCAAAAACAATGATTTTGTACCTATCTAAAAATTAAATAGTAAAAAAATTCCAAAAAAATATAAAAAAATTCTCCAAGCATATTTTAATATGAAGATCATGTTGAGCAATTCGGATAAACCCTTTCAACTTTGATAACGGAGGTTAAGGATGTGAGGATGATGACTCTTGAAAGACAGAAGGCATTTCAACCTTCCTCTTTTTCATAATAGAAGTAAAAGTATTAGCAGAAATAATTATTTTTAAATCAAAATTTTCTTCGCAAATTAGTAGTAAATGGTATTAATTATTTATTTGCAAGTTGTTTTTTAAAAAAATGTCCTGAATATAAAGATATATTTGCAAACTATTTTTTGATTGGAAAATAATATTTCATGAATATTAATAAATAATTATTACTTCTGCTAATATTGCTGCTTGACAAATAAATAATTAGTTTTTAATTTGCTTATATAATTTTCCATATTGTACACCTGACATCTCAATCAAAGTATGTTGATTTATATTGAAAAATAATAAATAATAATATTGTATAAAAATACATGCATAATGCAACAAAATATTGCAAAAATGTATATAGTTGTCGATCTTGTAAATTAAAAATATGTCTGTTACTTTTTTAAATAATTAAATAAAAAATCAACTCATGACATTACAAATAATATATGGTCAATTGAATGATTAATAATTATCAAATATGATTTTCTACATACTAATTACCACAGTCTTAGTCGATAAGTTTGTATTTTTTTCTGAGCAGATAATTAAATCTATTTACTGGCTGTTTTATTAGAATATTCATCATATTTGATCATCTGTGAAAAATAAATTATTAGTATCCTATAGGTTGCAATTACGTATCATTACTGCACGACGAATATTTCATCGTAATCTCACAGAACATAGAAGATATTACAATGGCATTACAAGCACGATGAACATTTCTCACCGTACATATATAAGAATAACTGAATATTAAGAAACAATAAAAACTTTCAAATATGAAATATGAAATAAAGCATCATTCTATAAAACTGAATCCCAACTGTGAAGGACAAACTAATATTTAAACATGGAAGGTACTACTTGAAATATGAATCAGTTGGCGCACTATTCACTTCTAGATACTATTCACCACGTCTTGCATTGTTGGACGGAGTGAAGAGTTATTATTCAAACACTCATAAGCGATCTGAATCATTTTGAGAATTTCGTTGATGACTTCTCCAGTTGGTGGTTCAATGCGTTGGTCAAGGATATCTTGGAGTATGATTTCATCTTCATTAGAAGCCGACAGATTGATCATGTCACCAGGGTGCTGTCCCATAAGCAGTTCCAACATGATTACTCCGAAACTATATACGTCACATTTTTCAGTCATCCTCATGGTATAAGCTAGTTCTGCAAAAGGAAAAAAAAATTCAGATTGCAATTATTGCCACTATATTTCTTTATACAAGTATAGTATTGGAAATTAAAATATGATAACAGGGTGTTTATGTATACAGAACCTGGTGCCATGTAACCGTAGGTTCCAGCAAGCATGCTCCAATTAGAAAACTCTGGCTTGAGAAATTTAGCAGTACCAAAATCTGAGATACTTATTGTAAACTCAGAATCAAGCAAGATGTTTTTAGAAGTTACATCCCTATGTACAATTGGTGGATAACAATCATGGTGCAAATGTGAGAGAGCACATGCAACATCTCTCAATATAGCCTTTCTCTTTTTCCAACCCAGTTCTATTGCTTCCTCACTGTTGAGAATATTATACAAATCTCTCTTTTCATAATACTTGTATACAAGAAATTTATTTTGTGGTGAGGAACAATAACCAAATAATTTAGCAATGTTGCGGTGTCGAATCTGGGTTATAGTGTGAATTTCTCTGTGGAATGCTTCAACATCTAATGAGGTTTCTCCGCCTGCTAACAAGATTTTCTTTACAGCTACTGTGAGGTTGTCTGGCTCTAAATTTGCTTTGTAAACTCTTGAATGGCCTCCACTTCCAATGCAGTATTTCTCATCAAAATTCTCAGTGGCCCTTATAATCTCCTCATATGCATCTCTCCCATCAAAATTCCACACAGAAAAAATGTCTCCTTGACTCGGATTGCCAGTGCATCCTGATTTTGCATTTCTCTTTTTTGAGTATAGGAGGTGAAGTTGCCAGAGTAAGAACAAGGTCAGGAATGCACCTCCGCAAGTTAAAGATGCAATCAACGTAACATTTCGTAGTCTAGTTGTGCCATTCTTATGTTCAACAAATACATCACACGAGGGCAAACCTTGGACAGTGCCACAAAGATTTGTGTTGTGTATAAACCATTGTTTTTGGGCTTTCTGAAAAACTTTTTTATCAGACACTCGACCCTCCAGATGATTGTACGAAAAATCCATCATTGATATGCTTAACATGTCCCCCAAGGAAGATGGAATCTGTCCGGTTAGATTGTTGTGAGATAGATTAAGATTTTGTAACATGATTAAGTGTGCTAGTGTTGTTGGTACGTATTTCTCCGGTTAAAAAATTTGAGCTTAAATCCAGGAGGTCCAATAAGTATACTAAGTTTCCAAAATGAGCTGGAATTTTTCCTGTCAACCTATTACTGCTGAGGTTTAAAAATTCAAGATTAACACAATTGCCTAATTCTTCTGGCACACTTCTCAGGCTATTTGATGATATATCAAGATATGTTAAAGCATGTAACATTCCCAACTCTTTTGGTACATTTCCAATTAAATTGTTGTGACTTAAATTTAGACCAATCAATCTTTTTAAACTACCGAGCTTTGCCGGTATTACCCCCGAGAGAGAATTTGATGAGAGATGAAAGACGTTCATATTACTCAGGTTTCCTAGAGCACTAGGAATTTCTCCACTCAAAAAGTTATTATGTAATTTTATTTCCATCAAATATGTAAGTATGCCAATTTCAGGAGGGATTGATCCGGAGAGATTATTACCCCAAAGATACAGAGTGACAAGATTGGTTAGGTTTGCTAAATTATTAGGTATTGGTCCACTCAGATAGTTTCCCGATAATTCTAAATCTGTCAAATCTCCAAGTTTTCCGATTCCAGGAGGGTCAATCCGGAGAGCTTATTACTCCAAAGACGCATATGGACAAAATTGGTTAAGTTTCCAAAATTAGTAGGTATTTCTCCACTCAAAAGGTTTTCTGATAATTCTAAATATGTCAAATGTGTAAGTTCACCTATTTCAAGAGGGATTGGTCCGGAGAGATTATTACCCCAAAGATACAGAGTGACAAGATTGGTTAGGTTTGCTAAATTAGTAGGTATTGGTCCACTCAGATAGTTTCCCGATAATTCTAAATCTGTCAAATCTCCAAGTTTTCCGATTCCAGGAGGGATCAATCCGGAGAGCTTATTACTCCAAAGACGCATATTGACAAGATTGGTTAAGTTCCCAAAATTAGTGGGTATTTCTCCACTCAAAATGTTTTCTGATAATTCTAAATATGTCAAATGTGTAAGTTCACCTATTTCGAGAGGGATTGGTCCGGAGAGATTATTACCCCAAAGATACAGAGTGACAAGATTGGTTAGGTTTGCTAAATTAGTAGGTATTGGTCCACTCAGATAGTTTTCTGATAGTTCTAAATCTGTCAAATCCCCAAGTTCACCAATTTCAGAAGGGATCGATCCAGAGAGATTATTACCCCAAAGATACAAAAAATTTATATTTGTCAAGTTTCCAATGCTTGGCGGAATCAAACCGCTGAGAACATTATCTTGGAGCCCAAGATATGTGAGTTTTGAGAAGAGACATATTGATGGAGGAATTACTCCACTGAGTTTGTTATGACTGATATTAAAAATCCTGATGGATGGAAGAGCAGAGAAATTAAGAGCATCTAATGTTCCATCTAGACCCTTGTGGGAAACATGAATTTTAGTGATAACTTGCCTTCTTTTGTTAGTGTCGCGGCAAGTGATTCCAGTCCAGTTGCACGGGTGGACCTGCAGATTCCAAGATGAAAGCGGTTGTTGAGTCTGCAGAGTTGATTTCGAATGAAGAAGAGCTTGTGCTTGAGATGTGAGAGAAGATTGTACAAGAGGGAGTAGATAGAGTAGTGTAAGGAACAACAGAATGCCCCTCATTGTGCTAAAAATTAATGCTTAGTGGTCAGGTTATAGCTAAAATGCATCAGAGCTGGTCCTTTTATAAGCTCAGTGGTGTGACTTGTCAGTTCTGTAGATAAAAGAGTCGATGGACGTGCTTGGTTAGAATTAAATGCAACATATTTTATGAATAGGCATGTGTTACCTACCAGTCGTCTGTGAATTAACCATGCTCCATGTACATTCAATTATCAATAACATAACAGTTCCTGCCAGCTGGATAAGGTTGGGATCGGAGGGAAATAAGAAATTAAGAACCCTTCATTCGGGGTGTCATTGACTGTGGAGAGCAACACGTTTGGAGTTGTCCATCAGGCATTTTGTTATCAAATATTAACGAACACATATAAATAAAAATTGAGATAAAACAAGTAGGATTAAGTTGACATATGACAAATCAGCACTACTACAGAAATGGTCATCGTACACTGCACATCGTACACGGTTTTGCCAATTTTATATAAAAACTGTGTACTAAATTGGTTTTTTGAAAGCCCGAAAAATCTGTGGGAAGCCTGCACGGATATTTATTAAAGAATCCGTGTAGAATTGCTTGGAAAAAATTACCGTGTATAATATTATTAGAGAGCTACACGGATATTCCACAAAAATCCGTGTACGAATAGCTACACGGATTTTTGATAATAAATCCGTGTAGAAAGATAAGAATTGTACACGGCTATTTATAATATATATCCGTGTATGAATGGTAGAGAGCTACACGGTTTTTTGATCAAATATCCGTGTAGAAAGGGTAATGCTACACGGATTGTTTTTTAAATAACCGTGTATGAATAGTTAGAGAGCTACACAGATTCTTAAGTATAAATCCGTGTAGAAAAGTCTTTCTAGGGTTTTGGATCCAGTAAAATTAATTAGTATTTTATTTTTGGTATAAAAGGCCTTCTCCTTCCAGCGCCGTTTTGATAAAGTAATTTATATTGTCTCTCTCTCGCTCTCTCTGTATTGAATGTGTTGATCTGATTTCTGCAAAGGCTAGTAGCTGGGATCAGAGATTTTTGAAGTTTTTATTTTCTCCTCTCTATTTTTCTAAGGTTAGTATATATATATATTTTTCCTTTTCTTCCTCTAATTTTCTGTTACTTATTATTGCTTATTTAGGTCATGTGTAATTCATGCATGCTTGATTTCTTAAGATAATGCAAAAACGGCAGAAAGTTCGGCTGAGCGGGATCCGAAGTGTGGGGGCAGCCACGCAAAAGCGGGGGAAAGTCGGCTGAGCGGGGAGCCGAAGCGTCGGGGCGGCCACGTTTGAAAAAAATTTGAAATTTGAAAAAGTTTGAAATTTGAAAAAAAATTGAAATTCGAAAAAAAATTGAATTTAAAGAAGAATTTTTGTTCTCTATTATGCATGCATGCACATATATGTTGATAAAATGTATTTTTTTATTGGAGATGCAATATGTTGGAGACCTTTAACAAAGAGGGATCATGTCATGGATCACATGGGCACTCTCCTTTTTCATATGTTGGATCTAATACAACTAGTTTGTATGAAATTTTGGTTCAAACTAGATCATAGCCCAACGTTTTGGCAACATGAGCCCAACTCGATGAAATTTGGGCCAAACCTTGATCACATGGTTACTAAGTGGTAAGGACATAACTTGATCTACAAACATTGTATTGGATCTTGAGGAGTATATGTTATATGTGGATCACATGGGATTGTATATGTACAAAAAGCAATGTCTATATATGTTGATGCTTTTATGCTTTCTTTTGTTATATATGTTGATGCTTTCATGCTTTTATGTTTTTTTGTTATATATGTTGATATTAGAATTTTATGCTTTTATGGTTTCGGTTAGAATTTTGTAATGATAAATATGGATTTGTATAATTTTGTCATGCTAAATATGGATTTGTATAATTTTGTATAATTTCGTGTGCATGAATTTTAAATTGTTATCTGAAAAATTTAAATACTGGCTAGTAAAACAGGAGGCTAGCCAAAAAAAAAAAAAAAAATTATAAGACAATCCTACACGGATATTTAACAAAATTCCGTGTAAGAATAGTAATTTATAAAATAATCCGTGCATGAATACATTTCTACACGGATTATTGGATAAATGTCCGTGTAGGATTGTTTCCTACATTGACATTTATCCAATAATCCGTGTATGAATCTATTCACACAGATTATTAGATAAATATCCGTATAGAATTGTTAAGAGCTACACGGATATTTAGTTTAAAGTCTGTGTAGAAAGATGAGAGCTACGCGGATATTTAGTAAAAAATCAGTGTATAAAGATTAATCGTACACGGATATTAGATTAAAAGTCCGTGTAGAAAGAGGAATCGTACACGGATGTTTAGGTAATATCCGTGTAACTCGGTTATATGGAGAGCGACATAGGCAGGTATTCGTACACAGCTCTTTATAAGGTAATCCATGTAGAAATCGTTACAATCGCACACGGGTAAATATCCGTGTGTAATTATTTACCGATTCATACACCCTCACCTTCCACACGGCAGGAAATCCGTGTAGCTCCTCCATTTATATCCGTGTGCAATCTCCTTTTCTGTAGTAGTGCAGGTTGGTCCTATGCATTCCAAAAATATTAATATTATTAGTCCTATCCATCGAGATATTTTGTTATCGAATATTAGCGAGCACATATAAATAAAAATTTAGATAAACATGTAGGGTTATTGAACTACATTATTTTCTTTAAATAAATTGTTATATAATTATTTTTAATAAGACATTATATTTCAAATTAGAAGTGAAATTATTTGCATAAATAATTATTTTTTAAAATTCAGGAATAATTATTTTCAAACCAAAAGGTAAGAATGATATTCCTGAAATATTTGCAAAATTGTTTGAAAATAAAATAAAAATATGACCGGAATTTCCTAAAGACCAATGCATGGCGATTCAAAATTGGAAATTCCAAAAGAAATGCTTAATTGAAAAATTGTGCCCGGATTTCCAAAATTCCTATTTTATGATAGAGACATTGATATAAAATAAATAGTAGAGTGGTGTTACATACCGGACCAGTATCCTCTGCGGAGTTTTGCCCTGCGGAGCCGTGCGGAGCTCAATCTGGTCCGTTCGTTTTGATCGGACGGACCAGATCAGATGCAAGGGGATTTTATTTTATTTTTTCAATTCGGACAAGATCTAATCTGGTTCGTCCGATCAAAACGAACGGATCAGATTAAAAGCCCCGCACGGCTCCGCAGGGGAAAACTCCGCAGAGGATGCGAATTCGTTACATACCTGTCGTCTATGAATTAACCATGCTCCATGTACATTCAATCATCATTAACTTTACAGTAATAATGTTGGGTTTGGTGGGAAATAAGAAGAATTTCATTTTCAGGAAGACTTCGGTCAAAAAGTTAGAAAAATAATGGAAGACTTCGTTCAATAAGAAGACTTTGAATAAATCGACAAAAGAGGTGCTATTATAAGAAGACTTCGTTCACTAATGTTGTAGGTGCTATTTACCCATTCAAGGCCAGGAGGATAAGTTTGGGTTTGCTAGGATCCATAACGAATAATGGTCTACAGGTTAACCAAATGCAAGTTTAGGAAAACCTACAGCATGGTTAACGAATTTGGGAGAGAAGTTGGGCAACCCAGTTTAGTTCTTACATGGGCTTTTTTCATGATCACAGAATCTCACCATTTTGGGCTTTAATACTGTACACAGCTTTTAGGCCACAATTGTACCTTAATTTTCCTTCTTCGTTAGATTTATCTTGTCAAATGCAATTGACTATTATTTGAAATTTTTAAAACACCAACTTTTATATTTAAAAAAGACTGAGTATGAACGCATACAAGAAAACAAAGAACTGAGGAAAAGATTTTTCCTAGATATTTTCTTATTTATGACTTAAATATGCATATTCATATATAGTTATATATATTTTTTATGTTTACTTCGATAAGGTTATACACAACTAACAGATAAATTATCAAACTCCATATATTGAAAATAGCAATCAACAATATACTCAACTAAACTTTAACATATACATAATATCATAAAACATAACAAATATGTATATGGTTGTTGATGTTGTTATTTTAAAATTTCAATTACTTAATTATCTAAATAATAATAATATAAAAAATGTTTCGAAAATTAGCTCGGTTGCCATATGATTTTCAAATTATTATTATCACAAAAATAATAAATACAAAATATCTCTTATCTATGTAAAATCTTTGCTGATAAATTAGTACTTTCTTTCTAATTAAGCTGACAAATCTCATTACTAGATACATGTATATTTGTATATCTTTATAGTACTTACTGAACGAATAATAAAAATTATTTGTATATCTTTTATTGCAAGTATAATTGCACTATCAATCCTTAGAGCTGGAAAAATGGAACTAGATTATTTTTATGCAAAATGGAACTAGCTAGACTTGTGTGTATGTGTTACCTACCAGTCGTCTTTGATAACTGCAGCAGTTGGTGTAATAAATGAAGCCCACCAGCGGAGAAATGAAATATTAACCAACACAAATATGTAATTAATTTTAGACAAAACATGTCTAACAATGTATCAATAAGGAAAAATTATTTTATATACATATCCATTAAAACTTAATTTTATTGAAAAAAAAGCAATCAGTAATATTCTATAAAAACACAAAATATTGCAAAAATGTATTTAGTTGTCCATCTTGTAAATTAAAAATATATCTATTATTTTTTTAAATAATACAATAGAAAATGTCTCGAAAAAATGAAGTCATGACATTACAAAAACTAAATGGTCAATTGAATGATTAGTAATTATCAAATATGATTTTCTACATACTAATTACCACAGTCTTAGTCGATAAGTTTGTATTTTTTACTGAGCAGATAATTAAATCTATTTACTGCCTGTTTTATTAGTATATTCATCATATTTGATGATCTGTGAAAAATAATTTTTTCATGTCCTATAGGTTGCAATTAAATATCAGTACTGCACAACGAATATTTCATGGTAATCTCACAGAACATAGAAGATCAGTAATATAAGAAGCACCATGAACATTTCTCACCGTACGTAGATAAGAATAAGTAAATTTTAATAAAGCATAAAAGCTTTCAAATATAAAATAGGGAAGGTTAAAATAACAACCTTCAACTGACATGACGTAAAATAATGAAAATCTAATAAATTAAAACTATCTGGTATTACGTGAAATTCCTCAAAATTGGTCAAATTTTTTTTCGAAAAAGGGGCAATTCACCCGTTTCATTCAGAAAGAAAGATAATATAAATTGTTCTTCTAAACAAAGACAAAAAAAAAAATACCCCGGATTGAACAGCATAATCCCCGGAACACATTAAGTATCTCACCGACACGTAGAGCTGATTATTTTTTTATCCATAGAATTTAAAAAAGTGACATTGTTCTCGGAAAACTGTTCATTAAAATGCAGTTTTCTTTTTCTGACGCTATTGTTCTAAACGTCCCAGTATTTGTTTCGGAACGCTACTGTTCATAATGTTCCATTCTTTTTTTTTTCCACTGTAAATGTGTCCACTTCAGACGGTAGAAAATTTACAAAAATAAATTCGGAAATAATTAATTTCAAATTAGAAGTGGATTATTTACAGAAATAATTATCTTGTAAAATTCAGGAAATAATACACTACTACAGAAACGTTAATTACTAACAGCTTATTAATCACGGTTCCGAAATATTTTATAATGAACCGTGTGTCAATTAATTACAAAGTCGGATAGCGGGAGGACATTTACACACGTTTCATAGTGGAGCCGTGAATAAAGGAGTGCTATTACTCATGGCTGAGATTGAAGAAGCGCGCGTGAAAGAGGGTGTGACATTTATCCACCGCTGGGATTGGAGAAGCCGTGGGTAAAGAGGTGTGGGTAAAGGGTGTAGGGAATCGTAATTCTTCTCAGTGCTGTTTTCTTTTTGCTGCCTCTCTCACTTTGCGATATTTTCATTTTCCTTCTGCGCTCTCTCTCCGAGGTTTTCAATATCGATCTCTCCACCGCTCAGTGCCCCCCCTCTCTGTCCGCCGCTCAGCAACTTCGCCCACCCACCCTCCCTCCGACGCTCATTCCGCCGCTCAGCACAACGCCAGCCCCCACTCTCTCTAGGTCAGTACCGATTTTCTCTGTTGCATTTCTTTTAGTTTATCTCCATCTTTACAACAGTTTGAATCATCACGATTGTTTTTTCCCATTGTAGTTTATTCGTGATATCCTGTTATCAAGACAGGTACTAGTCTTGAATCCAAGTACTTATCGGTGCCTTTTGTTTTAAACATATGCATATGAAGTAGCAGGTTTTTGTGTATTGCAATCATTCCTTGGTTATTTAATTTCATACCTGAACAGGATCAGTGCTTAACATTCTAGATAAAATTTATATTACTCTAGATCAGTACTTTGGTACCAGTCTGATCTACACATTTTTTAATGCATGAACAATTAGTATCGTTGGGGTATGAACGATTGCTGCCATGAACAATTAGTACCATATATGAAAATTGACTAGTATTTACATGCATTATTTTACTGTGCTTGCTGCCATATCTTGCTGACATATAATATTGTTTATCATGTGTTAATTAATCTGGTTTTAAACTATTAAATCTGTCTTTTTAAATTTCAGATTGGTTAAACCTTAAGTCAGAGATATCAAATCAATCAGATAAATTTGCTAGAAATGTACTAATAGGCCAGAATATTATGGGCCATATTAATAATTAATATGGATCAGGTCTTAATGGGCTAGGCCCGAATTCTTATTCTGATCTGATCTGATCTGATCTGATCAGATCAGATCACGTTTTCTGAATGGATGCAATGAATTGGTGCGATTGAACAGGTGCATAGTATTATAAATATACATGCAGAGTTCGGTTTTTAAGTTGTTCCAGAAATTCTGTTATATACACATCAGAAAACGTAAGAGAGAAAGAAAGAGAAAAGACGGGGCTGTTAATTCGGTACTAGTATACCGAATTACAGAAGTTTGTTAACCTATTCGTGTGGATACTGATAGAGGCGTGACTGCTGGGCTGTTGCGTAATCTGACACGAGAAAGGAAAGGAGAAGAAGGCTACTGCTAGACTAGACTTGAAGTTTCCGCTGCACTACGCGTCTAGTGGTAAACTCTATTTAATCTTGGAATTAGTTTTATACATGAATTCTGGTATTCGGGTAGTGAACAAATATTGAAATGATTCGAATTGTTGCACTATAACCTACCCGAATTCCCTTCAGTGGTATCAGAGCCACTTGTGTAGAATTAATTCTGGATTTCTGATTGTTAATTAGATTAACGTGTCAATTTAATCGATTGGATTGATTAAAATTATACGAATTAATTTGGCGGTTTTATGTGAGGGTTAAGGAATAATTAAATAATCATATCAATTAGATTGTATTGACAGAATTGAATCAGTTGGATTGATTCGAATTTTAGGTTAATTAAAATTAATCTGAAAGTTCTGTTTGATGGAAACCAAATCAGTTAGACTGGTTCTGTTATATGATTGATTTATGAATCTGAAAGTTCTGTTTGATGGAACCGTCGCAGTTGTAACGGGGTAAGGAAACCCCCTCGTATAAATTGTTTTATGCATGAGCCCATATTTAGAATTGGATTCTATGTCTAACTTTGTTTTGCAGTTATGGAATATGTGAATAGTATGATCCCGTTGCCTTGTGTGTATATGTTGTATTGATTGAATGATGTATGTAAATGCGGCCTATGGTGCCCCGTGAATTAATTTATTATATAATTAAAAGTGACTTGCATGTCACTTATTATGTATCATTTATGCGGTCTGCGAACCGTTAAGATTAGGACATATATGTATTTTCTTTATTACCATTAGAATATTTATTTGGGTAGAATAAAGAAGATTACATGAAGGATGGATGGTGGCTATTGTCAAGTGGAGTCTTGCAATGGAGAGTATCATGCTATGGATCATACTATTCCACTTATGAAATGGGCTCATGTTATTTTAATTGTTTATAATTAGAATGTTTTTCAAAATAAACAACAAAGTCCCTTAAAGAAAAATTAAGTTTCATGCCTTTCCAAAATCTCTAGCCTATCAAGGTTTCGATCGCTAATTGATGGGCTTGCCAAAGCAAGGTATCGTTAGTTATCTTAATGAGGTAGGATATAAGTATTGGATACTTATATATGGAGATTTGGTTTCACTTAACTAGGCTATCAAAAAGTTTTTGGGCCTTGAGGTATAGGTTTGAGGAGCCGGGACATGGAATGTCACCTCAAACAACCAAGAGTTATATTAGATGTAATTAGCATGGGTGTGCTTACCTAAATAACTAAATTCAAGCAGTGATGCCAAAGCTCACTTGAATTTGGTGAAATATGGATCTTGGTCCGCTATGTGGTTTTATATGGGACATCGTTTTTAGAACACATAGTGGGAGTAAAACTTTTTGTTAAAAGGTTTTTCTAAAAACATAAAACTTAAGTCTAAATTTCTGCATATTTATTTTGTTGTAGATAATGGCAAATACATCCACTTTTACGTTGCGATCTGCTATTGAAAAAGATAGTGCAAAACTCACTAGTCCAAACTTTTTGGACTGGTATAGAAACTTACGCATTATTCTCAAGCAAGAGAAAAAGGAATACGTTCTAGAGAAACCCGTTCCTGAAAAACCAAAGGCTGATGCAGATGGTAAAATTACTGCCGAAGAACAAGCAGTTTATGATAAGCATGTGAATGATGACCTTGATGTTACTTGTCTCATGCTCACGATAATGAATTCTGAGCTTCAGAAGCAGCTTGAGAAATTGAGTGCTTATGACATAATTGTGCAGCTTCGTGAACTTTTTCAAGTTCAAGCTCGCACTGAGAGATATGAGACATCAAAGTCATTATATCAATGCAAACTGGCAGAAGGAAGCCCGGTTAGTCCTCATGTACTCAAGATGATGGGGTACATTGAGAATCTGAACCGTTTGGGCTATCCCCTCAGTAAAGAGTTGGCTACTGACATTATTCTCCAGTCCTTGCCCTCAAGTTACCATCAATTCATTCTGAATTTTAACATGAATGGGTTGGAGAAGTCAATGACAGAATTGCATGGAATGCTAAAGACAGCCGAACAAAACCTGAGGAAACCTAATGATGTCCTGTTGGTTAAGAAGGAAACGAACTTCAAAAAGAAAGGCAAAGGAAAGGCCAAAGTCAAAGGTAAAGGCAAAGGCAAAGGCAAAGTTCAGGGTGGGACCTTGAACAAAGGAAAGTCTATAGCTAGTGCCGCCGAGTCGCAGTGCTTCTATTGCAATGAGATCGGTCATTGGAAGAGAGACTGCAAGAAGTTCAAGGAAGATAACAAGAAGGGAAGTGGGACTTCCACTTCAGGTATTTTTGTTATAGAAATTAACATTTCTACTTATCAAACTGATTCATGGGTATTAGATACCGGTTCAGGAGCTCATATTTGTTCAAATATGCAGGTGTTCGCAAAGAGTAGAATGTTAAATAAAGGAGAGGTACAGCTACGTGTCGGCAATGGAGCACGAGTTGCTGCCTTGGCCATAGGCACTGTATCATTGGCTCTACCATCCGGGATGATCTTAGAATTAAATAATTGCTATTATGTACCTGCCATAAGTAGAAACATTATATCTATTTCTTGTCTGGATATGTTTGGATTTGAATTTAAATTTAAGAACAGTGGCTGTTGCTTTTATTTAAATAATATGTATTATGGCAAAGCTTCGTTACATAATGGGCTTTATATTCTAGATCTTGATATTCCTGTCTATAACATACAAACCAAAAGACTCAAACCAAATGATTTGAATTCCACTCTATTATGGCATTGTCGTTTAGGACATATAAGTGAGAAACGCATAAAAAAGCTTCATAAAGAAGGACTTCTAGATTCATTTGATTTGGAATCACTTGAAATATGCGAAGCTTGTTTGTTGGAAAAAATGACTAAAACACCTTTCACTGGAATAAATGAAAGGGCGAATGACCTATTGGTACTTATACATTCCGATGTATGTGGACCATTTAGTTCAGTCGCAAGAGGTGGTTTTCAGTACTTCATCACATTTACTGATGATTTTAGTAGATTTGGTTATGTCTATTTAATGAGACATAAATCAGAAGCATTTGAGAAATTCAAGGAATTTCAGAATGAAGTACAAAATCAACTTGGCAAGACAATTAAAGCTCTTCGATCAGATCGAGGAGGTGAATATTTGAGTCAAGAATTTGGTGATCATTTGAAGCAATTTGGAATTGTTTCACAACTTACTCCTCCAGGAACACCTCAATGGAATGGTGTGTCTGAAAGGAGGAATAGAACATTGTTGGACATGGTTCGTTCTATGATGAGTCAAGTTGATCTTCCATTATCATTTTGGGGATATGCTCTAGAGACGGCAGCTTTCACACTTAATAGGGTTCCAACAAAGGCAGTTGAGAAGACACCATTTGAGATATGGACTGGAAAACGTCCTAGTATGTCTTTTCTAAAGATTTGGGGTTGTGAGGCTTATGTAAAACGATTGATGTCCGATAAGCTCACACCTAAATCTGATAAGTGTTTCTTTGTTGGATATCCGAAACAAACCAAGGGTTTTTTCTTCTATAATAGGGCAGAGAACAAAGTATTTGTTGCTCGAAATGGTGTCTTTTTGGAGAAAGAATTTATTTCCAAAGGAGTTAGTGGGAGTAATGTGCATCTCGAAGAAATTCGAGATACTCAAGAAGATACTCCTACTACTTATCAGGAATCACAAGATATTGTGGAACCTATACAAGAGACATTACCATTACGAAGGTCGGATAGGGAACGCCGCATACCTCAGAGGTATTTGTTGCTTATATCAGAACAACGCGACATATTGTTGTTGGACAACAATGAGCCTACGACGTTTCGTGAAGCAATGGTGAGCCCGGACTCTGATAAATGGCTTGAGGCTATGAAATCTGAAATGCAATCCATGGAAGATAATCAAGTTTGGAGCTTGGTTGATTTACCTAATGGTGTAAGAACCATTGAGTGTAAATGGATTTTTAAGAAGAAAATTGACATGAATGGGAATGTTCACATTCATAAAGCACGTTTGGTGGCAAAAGGTTTCAAGCAAATTCATGAGATAGACTATGATGAAACTTTTTCACCAGTTGCAATGCTTAAGTCAATTAGGATACTTCTAGCAATTGCCGCATATTTTGATTATGAGATTTGGCAAATGGATGTCAAAACCGCTTTCCTTAATGGAAACTTGAACGAGGATGTGTACATGGCACAACCCGAAGGTTTTGTCGATCCAAATAATGCTAGGAAAGTATGCAAACTTCGAAAATCTATTTATGGATTAAAACAAGCATCTCGGAGTTGGAATATTCGTTTTGATGAAGTGGTCAAGGAATTTGGATTCATCAAGAACGAAGAAGAACCTTGTGTTTATAAAAAGACTAGTGGGAGCGCACTTGTTTTTCTTGTCTTGTATGTGGATGACATTTTATTGATTGGAAATGATATTCCATTGCTTCAATCAGTAAAGTCTTCATTGAAAAGTAGTTTTTCAATGAAAGATTTAGGTGAAGCAAATTACATATTGGGAATAAGGATCTATAGGAATAGATCAAAAAGGCTAATTGGATTGAGCCAAAATACATACATTGACAAGGTGTTGAAAAGATTCAACATGCAAGATTCAAAGAGAGGATCTTTACCTATGTCAAGTGGCATAGGTCTCTGCAAGAATCAGTGTCCTTCGACACAAGATGAGCGAGACCGCATGAGTAAGATTCCATATGCTTCGGCAATTGGATCTATCATGTATGCTATGCTTTGTACACGTCCCGATGTTTCATATGCTTTGAGTGTCACAAGCAGATACCAGTCAGATCCAGGTGAGGGTCATTGGATAGCGGTGAAGAATATCCTTAAGTACTTGAGAAAGACTAAGGATGCATTTCTTGTTTATGGAGGTGAGGAAGAGCTTGTTGTATCTAGTTATACAGATGCAAGCTTCCAAACTGACAAAGATGATTTTAAATCGCAATCTGGATTTGTATTTTGTCTCAATGGAGGAGCTGTAAGTTGGAAGAGTTCCAAGCAGGAGACAGTAGCCGATTCTACAACAGAAGCTGAATATATTGCTGCTTCAGAAGCAGCAAAAGAGGCTGTTTGGATAAGGAAGTTCATTGTTGAACTTGGTGTGATTAAAAGTATTGAAAATCCAGTGGATCTCTATTGTGACAATAATGGAGCAATCGCACAGGCTAAGGAGCCAAGATCACACCAAAAGTCCAAACACATACTTCGACGTTTTCACCTTATTCGAGAGATTGTGAATAGAGGTGATATTAAAATATGCAAAATAGCAACGGATGCAAATGTGGCAGATCCTTTGACTAAACCTCTCTCGCAAGTTAAGCATGATATGCATACTAGAGCTATAGGTATTAGATACATGAGTGATTGGCTCTAGTGATTATGCTACAGAGGTTGATAATTTAGATGTTTGTTTGTATGCTTATGTTTTATAAATAAAACAATGTAATGTTCCTTGAATAATTTATTGCTTATTATTTATCATCAATTCGATGAATTGGATCGTAAAACTTTATAATAGAATGCAATATTATTCTAAATAGTCCCTAGTCTTTATTATTAGTCGGGACAATAATAATTTATGGACTAGTATGTGGATTGATTGTGGATGATGATCATGTTTTACGGATCATTGATATGGGATATCCAATGCAATCACATGGATACATGTTTTATAAACATGGTATTGGACAGACCCGCTATAAAATACTGTATGGATTATTATGTGTCATCAGTTTATTTTATACAATATTTTGTTGAATCCTTTGACCTGATATCATCATTGATTTCTTCAATAAGGATTGTATACTTTGATACTATCAAACGTTAGCCCTAACCAGGTAACTATAAAGGTAGTAATTGGGTATATTATGAATCATGTGAAGAAATATGAGTGATCAAGATGGAATTTATCCCTCTCATGTATTGAGAGTATGATGTCTCTGGGCCCCTCTAGAAAGATAGATTGAAAAATGCATGGCCGTGCTATATGATTGATAGTCAATCATATGAAAGTCAATTTAACTTTGGTATGAGAAATCAAAGATTGTACTATACAAAGTTGACACATATCCTACTTTGAGTACAATCAAGATATCAAGTGATAAAGGGATTAACATAAATAATTGTGAGGTACTTGTCAGATATTGACATTCATATAATTTGGGTAGTCATAATGCCCTGCTAGGGACCGCTTATGATTTGTGTGCTGAAAAGAATTTTCAGCTCACTGCCAACATTATATGAACCTATTGGGTCACACACAAGAACAAGGTTGAAAACAAGTTTAAAATATTTGGCTTTAGTACAAGTGGGAGACTGTTAGAAATGTACTAATAGGCCAGAATATTATGGGCCATATTAATAATTAATATGGATCAGGTCTTAATGGGCTAGGCCCGAATTCTTATTCTGATCTGATCTGATCTGATCTGATCAGATCAGATCACGTTTTCTGAATGGGTGCAATGAATTGGTGCGATTGAACAGGTGCATAGTATTATAAATATACATGCAGAGTTCGGTTTTTAAGTTGTTCCAGAAATTCTGTTATATACACATCAGAAAACGTAAGAGAGAAAGAAAGAGAAAAGACGGGGCTGTTAATTCGGTACTAGCATACCGAATTACAGAAGTTTGTTAACCTATTCGTGTGGATACTGATAGAGGCGTGACTGCTGGGCTGTTGCGTAATCTGACACGAGAAAGGAAAGGAGAAGAAGGCTACTGCTAGACTAGACTTGAAGTTTCCGCTGCACTACGCGTCTAGTGGTAAACTCAATTTAATCTTGGAATTAGTTTTATACATGAATTCTGGTATTCGGGTAGTGAACAAATATTGAAATGATTCGAATTGTTGCACTATAACCTACCCGAATTCCCTTCAAAATTAATGTCAAATGGGTGTTGGGGTGATTAAGTTAATAGTGCACAACCTACAAATTGGAAAAAGGAAGGACCTTTCCTGTGCAAAAATCATGAATTAGTACAATCAGTAAGCAATCAATTAAAGTACCTTTTATTTCCATTCTTTAAAATAGTTATTCTTGTAATCTATGACTAACACTAATTACTATCGTTTATTTTTCTTAAGGGCTTTGTTGAAATACATTTTTTTTTTGAGAAAATAAATGGGGTCTAGCCCTCATTTTCATTAACCATGATCGGTTACAGTGGTTGGGTTTGCTGAAATACATTATAAAAGGAGTACCGCATACTAGAGAGCTTAAATTGAAATGGTCATGGCTCATGGTAAACAAACTAACTTAAATCTAATTTAGTTATGAATACAAAAAACAGTTTAAGATGAGATGGGATGAGAGTTGTAAAGTACCATGCAAAGAGAAAGCTCAGCCAATAGTCTGCTAAGAATTTCAAAGAGAATTGATGATCGATGAGTACTGTCAACATGTAAGTCTAAATATTATTTTAATTTTTTATTGTCAGTTTGTTACTATGATCTATTTTTTCAGAGAGTGTGGCTTAACCATATTATTACCAGTATCAAGCAATATTGTGCACAATTTTGGCAGCCTCTTTTTGGTTACATCATTGGCATTATTTTGTTGTCAAGTAGGGTAACTTGAGATTTGGTTTAAATTGATTTTTATTAAAACATTTTTCGTAGTAGTCACAGTGATTAGAACATTTGCCAGTTGCTGTTCCTTGCCAAAGACGGGATGGGAGCCAAATTCCCAGCTTTGAACACGGCTACAGAGTCGGTTACAAGGTACTAATGTGCCCTCAAAAGTATGAACTTGTCTAAAGTACTTCTGCAGTACTAATGCCTGACATTTATAAATACATTTCTTGTATGTTTCCAGGGTATGGATGATCTGTATTTCATAAAAACAATCTTGAGCTTCAGAGTGATGTACCATAAAGAAGTGTTCTCTTGTATTGCAAAAACTTGACTGATAAAAAATTAGATATTTGAGTTTGATGAGATTTGGAGTCGTGCGAGACATAACGCGGGTGTATTTGCATCGTGGGTGGGACTGGGGGCTAGACACTCTTCTAAGGAAGTTGATACAACTAAAACTGCGCTACCTTCTAGGGTCATTAGGTTGTAGAGAAAGCAATGGATGTCTTGCGTGGTGAACGAGGGTCATGAGGGCCCCTAAACACTCTTCTAAGGCATACTCTATTGAGACGAAAGTTGCAAAGATGGATGTGAGGCACAATAGGAAGAAGAAAGAATTGAAGTACTAGTCTAGGAGAAAGTTGCTCTAACTTGACCAGTATTCAATTTTTTTTTTCTTTATGACAGATTCAAAATTGTTGGTGGTTTGTACAGACAACTAATTTATGATTCAATTTTTCAAATTTTTTATTTACTTGACACAACCAAATCCTTGTTTGATATGTGGGTTGTGTTTATTATTTAATGATCTCTGTAATTTAATTTAATTCAATTAATGAAAAACTTAAATTATTTCAATATTTCTAATTCACATTCTGTATGTATCAGCTATTTAACTAATATAGATAGATCACCTTTACCCACGGCTTCAACCGTGAAGAATTAAAAAGAAAAACTGAAACAGCATTATCCACGTTTGCTCTGGAGTCAACCATGGGTAAAGGAAATCTTGTCACGGTTAAGGAACCGTGGGTGTACTAACTGCACTTTTACAAACGCCAGCAAGAGTCCCGGTAGCAAATCCGTGAGTAATTACAAATTTTGACCGTGACTAATTTGCTATTCTGTACTAGTGATAATTTTCAAATCAAAATATTAATTGTAAATTATTTGTCTCACCACACGCGTACATAGAATAAAAACTTCCAAATACAAAATATGAAATAAAGCATCATACTCTAAAACTTAATTCTAACTGCCAACATCAAACTAATCTTCAAACATAGAATTACTAACATAATTTAAGAAGCAGTTGGCTATTCACTTCTAGATACGATTCACCACCTCTTTCATTGTTGGACGGAGTGACGGGTTATTATTCAAACACTCATATGCAATCTGAATCGTTTTGAGAATTTCATTGATGATTTGCCCAGTTGGTGGTTCAATGCGTTCGTCAAGGATATCTTGGAGTATGATTTCCTCTTCATCAGAAGCTGATAGATTGATCATATCTCCAGGGTGCTTTCCCATAAGCAGTTCCAACATGATTACTCCGAAGCTATATACGTCACATTTTTCAGTCATCCTCATGGTATAAGCTAGTTCTGCATAAAGAAAAAAAATTCAGATTGCAATTATTTCCACCAAAACATAAATTTTTTATACAAGTATAGTGATGGAAATAAAAATATGATAATAGGGTGGTCAAGTATACATGACCTGGTGCTATGTAACCGTAGGTTCCAGCAAGCATGCTCCAATTAGAAGACTCCGGCTTGAGAAATTTGGCAGTACCAAAATCTGAGATACTTGCTGTAAACTCAGAATCGAGCAAGATGTTTTTGGAAGTTACATCCCGATGTACAATTGGTGGATAACAATCATGGTGCAAATGTGAGAGAGCACATGCAACATCTCTCAATATAACCTTTCTCTTTTCCCAACCCAGTTCTATTGCTTCCTCACTATTGAGAATATTATACAAATCTCTCTTTTCATAATACTTGTATACAAGAAATTTATTTTGTGGTGAGGAACAATAACCAAATAATTTAGCAATGTTGCGGTGTCGAATCTGTGTTATAGTGTGAATTTCTTGGTGGAATGGTTCAACATCTATTGAGGTTTCTCCGCCTGCTAACAAGATTTTCTTTACAGCTACTGTGAGGTTGTCTGGCTCTAAAATTGCTTTGTAAACTCTTGAATGGCCTCCACTTCCAATGCAGTATTTCTCATCAAAATTCTCAGTGGCCCTTATAATCTCCTCATAAGCATCTCTTCCATCAAAATTCCATACGGAGAAAATTTCTCCTCTACTAGGATTGCCAATGTGCTCTGGTTTTGCTTTTCTCTTTTTTGAGTATAGTAGGTAAAGTAGCCAGAGTAAGAAAGAGGTTAGTAATGCAGCACAACAAGTTAGAGCTGCAATCAACATAACCATTCGTTGTCTAGTTGAGCCATTCTTATCTTCAACATAACCATCACACAATGGCAAACCTTGAATAGTGCCACAAAGATTTTTGTTGTGTATAAACCATTGTTCTCGGGCTTTATGAAAAATCTTTATATCAGGCACTGGACCGACCAATTGATTGTATGACAAATCCATGGTTGACAAACTTAACATGTCGCCCAACGAAGGTGGAATTTGACCGGATAGATTGTTGTGAGATACATTAAGATTTTGTAACATGATTAAATTCGCTAGTGCTATTGGAATTTCCCCGGTCAAAGAATTAGAGCTTAAATCAAGGAGGTCCACTAAGTGTACTAAATTTCCAAAATGAGAAGGAATTTTTCCAGTCAACTTATTGTTGCTGAGGTTTAATAATTCAAGGTCGACACAATTGCCTAGTTCTTCCGGCATACTTGTCAGTCTGTTTGATGATAAATCAACATATGATAAAGCAGATAACATTCCCAACTCTTTTGGTACATTTCCTATGAAATTGTTGTGGTTTAATTGTAGTCTAAACAATATTTCTAATCTACCAAGCTCTGCTGGTATTACCCCCGATAGAAAATTTGATGAGAGAATAATAATGTTTATTTTACTCAAGTTTCCTAGAGCGGCAGGAATTTCTCCACTCAGAAAGTTTTTTGAAAGGGTTATACTTATCAAATGTGTAAGCTTACCAATTTCAGAAGGGATTGGTCCAGAGAGCTTATTATCCAAAAGATGCAGATAGACAAGATTTGTTAAGTTTTCCAAATTAGTTGGTACTTCTCCACTCAGAAAGTTTTCTGATAGGCTTAAACTTGTCAAATGAGTAAGCTTAGCAATTTCAGGAGGGATCTGTCCATATAGATAATTATCCCAAAGATGCAGAATGACAAGATTAGTTAAGTTTTCCAAATTAGTTGGTATTTGTCCACTTAAAGAGTTTCCTGATAGTTGTAAATTTGTCAAATTTGTAAGTTTACCTATTTCAGGAGGGATCGTTCCGGAGAGATTATTTTTAAAAAGGTACAGAAAGACGAGATTGGTTAAGTTTCCTAAATTAGTAGGTATTTCTCCACTCAGAAAGTTTTGGGATAGGCTCAAACCTGTCAAATAACTAAGCTTACCAATTTCAGGTGGGATTGATCCGGAGAGCTTATTATCAAAAAGACACAGATATGCAAGATTGGTTAAGTTTTCCAAATTAGCAGGTATTTCTCCACTCAGAGAGTTTGATGATAAGTTTAAATCTGACAAATGTGTAAGTTTACCAATTTCAGGAGGGATAGATCCGGAGAGCTTATTAAAACTAAGATCAAGATATGTGAGTTCTGTGAAGAGACATATTGATGGAGGAATTACTCCACTGATTTTATTAGTACTGAGATTAAAGATTCTAATGGATGGAAGAGCAGATAAATTAAGGGCATCTAATCTCCCAACTAGACCCCTATTGTAAAGATAAATTTTAGTAATGACATGCCTTCTTTTGTTTGTGTCACGGCAAGTGATTCCGGTCCAATTGCATGGGTGGACATGCAGATTCCAAGATGAAAGCGGTTCTTGGGTCTGCAGAGTGGATTTCCAATGGAGGAGAGCTTGTGCTTGAGATGTGAGAGAAGATTGAACTAGAGGGAGTAGAAAGAGAGCAAGGAACACGAGAATGATCCTCATTGCTAAAATGCTAAAAGCTCAACTTACAGATTGTGTGTGGTTGCTTATAAGGGTATCAGGGCTGGCCTCTTATATACTCAGTGGTGAGACAGGATGCTACGGCAGCTAGGAATTCAAACTGATTCAATAGACGTGCTTGACCGCCAATTAGAATGCCGAATTACTGAATTTGGTTTTAAATTGAATGCAACATATATAGTTAATGAATAGGGATTTGTATATAAAAAATAGTAGACTTGTGTGTGTGTAACTGCAGTAGTTGGTGTGTAATGACTCCAGCACACCAGCGGAATTAATATGAATAGAGACATGAGGCAAAGTCCAGTTCCTGCCAATTAAAATTGATTGCAACACTGTACCTAAATGGGGATTTGGATGTCAGAAAAGGTTCACTTTTGTGTGCTACCTAGCTGTCATCTTTGAATTACCCACTAGTGGAGAAGAGTGTGTATCCTCTGAGATATCTCATTAATTGCATGACCGACGTGTCCAGTGCCTATTCGGGGACAGCGCTGGGGCAGTATTATTTGAGCTTTGAGATTCGTGCATAATGTCTTTGCACGGTTGAGATTTTACAAAATGTCATGTAGAATATGAGATATCTCAGAGGATGCGAATTCAGTGGAGAAAGGGTTAGAGTTGGGAGGGATATAAGAAGTCTTCATTGAAGAATTTGCGGTGTCATTGGACAGCAACATAACTCTGAATATGTATGAAGTATGAACATGTATATGAATTTTAAAAACATATTTGTTACTTATTTAGTAAATTTGTTTGTGGCAAAAAGAATCTATATTATTGGATTCACAATTCAAACATCTAAATTTGAACCATACTAGTGCTAAGTGTTGATATTTACACAACAAAACTTATCATCAAAACTTGAACAATAATAGGGAGTTTGGCTAGTATAATATCAGTGTCATTTCAGTTTATATAACACCAACTTCAAAATTTATCGAATCGACTTCAAACGGTGAATCCAAACCGTTCAAAATTTATAATTTTTAGAATTTATTTAGTATCAACTTAAACGGTCAAATGTGTGAGTTTTTAAATTAATTTTAATACATTCATTTTTCAGTATTTTTACCGCTTGATTTGATACTAAAATAACTCAAAAATATAAAAATTTTGCATATAAACGCATCACTCATAAAGTAATTGAACTCAAAAATTTGCTTATGGTTGCATCATGGGAATTGAACTCATGTCCTCAAGAACACCAAATGAAACTCTAACAACTAGGCTACATGCACACATCACATAGATCCGCCCCTGCGTCAAACAATCTACGAATGGTGCTAATCTGGCAATTAATCACTATTGAGTGACTCCACAATTTTTTGTTTTTTGCATTAACCTGCTAGACTCAAACATATTACTTGAAGGTAATTAAGCTATTCGATTAACACATTTGTTCGGAGTTTATGATGGTCTGTAAGAATATTTGGTAGATTTCTTTTTTAAATAAGTTTATCTAAGCTCTCAAAGTCCAAAAGGGCTTTTTCTGCATAGAAGGAAAAATCGGAATCGGAATCGAGGTCGGTCTTTTGACCGTAGAATCGGAATCGGGTGAATCAGTCGGCATCGGCCGAATTGGATCGGAAAATCAGAATTTTTTGCCGGAACCTTGTTTTATACTAAAAAAAAAGCAAAAAATTGATAAAAAAAATAATTTATCAACAATTTCTGTTTTGACAAATGATTACAATCAAATAATCTACTAATATAATAGAATACAAGCATTACAACTAAAAACACTCTTTGATATAATACAAATTACAATTGTTATATATAAATGAGTTATGTTTTCTAACAATAAAGGTTGTATGGTGTGGTGGTAATTTGTTTTGGTTGCTCAATTAGAAGTCATAGGTTTGATTCACATAGAGCTCAAAATATTTTGGAGTTTGTTTAATTCACATTTCGGCCGTTTCGGTGGAATCGGTCCATTTTGGCTGAATTTTGGCTAGAATTGGGCCAGAACGGCCGAAATTGGATGAAATCTACACTAACTGCGTAACTCGGCCTGAAATTGAATCGGTACCGACTGATTCCGCTCCAGAACGGCCGATTTTTCCTTCTATGTTTTTCTGTCAGTTCATTATTGTATTGTTGTTATTGTTGGGTTCTTATGGTACTTAAGGCAGCGGAATTTCAAAATTTTGACAAGTCAAACCAAGATCTATTTCCAAATCAATAAGCATCATACCTTTAGTTTCTTGTCTCTAACAAGAAAGGAAGGTCCTTGAGATGTAGGGTTGTAGCCTCCACCTCCTTGTTGATGCTAATGGTGGTTGATGTCTTGCAGCGCCTTGGTGGTTGATGTGTGCGTGACTTAGAACGCCTTGCACCAAGATAAGACTCCAAAGTAGAAGTCCTCCACGGTATCCACCAAGAAATTAATTAGAAACCAAAGTTTCCTCTTGCTAGAGAGTACTAACTTGGTTGCTCCTTAATCCCTATCCTCCAAGAGAACTAGATCTTGAACTTTTAGGGTTTGTGGTTCTCAACACATGAGAGATTAAACAAGAGAGAGAGAGTTTTGGCAGAACTTCAACTCTCAAAACGAATTCTACTCAAAAGGAATGAGAGGGAGAATATATATAGCAAACAAGGAATGTGAATTCTGTTCCCAAAGTTAACCCCACGTTCTACCACGTTTTTTACCATGATCTAATTCGAATTAGATTCTGTCACAGAAGGAGAAGTTATAGATCTTTCTTTTACCTTTCCATCCATATATTATACGCCCAAAACGGACATTGTATGAAAGAGTTATGGTCCAAATACGAAACATGCGCAGCAGTTACAGAACATGGCGGTTCAAATTAACCACCACGTTCTATCGCGTTTTTTACCATGATCTGTTTCTAATTTGGCTTTCCTCCAGAGAGGCAAAGTTCTAGATATTTCTTTTACCTTTCCATAAATATATAGAATGTTAAAAACGGATTTATTATGAAAGAGATATGGTCAAAATAAGAAATGCTGCGCAGCAGTTATCAGAAAACGTGGTAAACTATTTTGGGTAAACTTTTAATTAAGGAAACAATTCATAAAATAAACATGGGCCATAATTAACAACAGCCATTAGGCTTTGTTTATTGGGCCAAGTTCTATTTTTTCTTGTTTGCAATAATCAAATACAATTAATCTAATTAATTGTAGTATCATATATAATTATCTCAAATAATTATATTTCTCATGGTTTGATGGAGAAACCAATTTATTTGTCATGTCATGCATATCAAATAAATTAAGGAGCATTTCTAATTCATTTCTTATTGGTGTGACCCTGTGGGATCTATATCACATGGCAATGGAATCTGAAACTCCTTTCGATTCCATAAACTACAAGCGGCACCTAGCAATATGCATTGTAGTTACCCAAATGACACAGATGATAAGTACCATACTGTATCACGATCCCTGAGCAACAATTGCCTCGTGTCAATTCCATGTCTCATGATATCATGAATAGATCCAAGGTAGGAACGTGTCATCCTTGCAAATCTACTCGTTTCTTGATTCCAAAATAATTCAGTAATTATTATTAACTCCTTAATCATATGTGCACATACTTGTATTATTTCATCAAGGGTCCCAGTGATATCATCACTCATTTACATGAGGGACATTGATATTCTTGATAATTAATATCTCTCCACATGAGAGACACATACTGAGATAGAATCTGTATGACTGTCAGTTACTGACAGCGTTGGATAATACCCACGAATATGTATTCTCATGTGAAAGAAACAATTATCTCATACCTTAGAATTCCAGACACAAATAAAACATTAATGACACAAACACAATTCATATTAAATGTTTTATTTTGGTCACGTCCAATCCCCTGATCTCCATCAGGTATCCATTTGATTAGATTGACAACCCCTTGTCACATGATCTGCAGAACATGATCATCATCTAATCCAAATGCTAATCTTATACCGGTAATTAATGTTCCTTGTTAATTACCAAGACTAGGGACACTTTAGAGTATTTATTAACTCCTTTATAGAGTTCTACAATTCCAAGTCCTCAACTTAAATGATCTATAAGTAATAAAATACTCAAGGAACAAAATGATAAACAAATCATTCAATTACATGAACAAAACTTAGAAAACAATTATCCTATGATTGACTTCTAGATCACAACACTAACAGTTATCACAATATGGAATCTTCGTATAATAACTAGTAAGTCAATGTAAAAAGCAACGCAAGAAACGCTTGGATTATTTGGTATATCAAATATATAATCATGTGGCTCATGAATGCACATGTCTCAAATAAGGGCAATATTTTATCATCATTACTGCTATATTGTTATTATCATAAAATTACTTGGTTTGTTTCTTCTTTACGATTGAGGCCATATATAAACCCCGAATTATGTATCATGTTCTTCACCTGGGCTAAAAATAATTAGGCCTAGTCTTTTATGAGAAGAAGAGAGCCTAATTTTTCTTATCAGCCAACCCAAAATCAATTAAAAAGATTGTTGGGCCAGCTAGAATCAAACCTAATCCCAAAAACTGGAAAATTAAATTTGCCGCATACGCAAAATTAATCCAATTCAAGCTCTTATGTTTTGTTATTGATATGTGAATGTAAATTTCCTACAAATTTGTTATCGTCATGTAAAATTTTGAATCTTTCTTTCTTTATACTAGATCAAGTGAACGAAAAATAAAAACATTAAAATTAATCTATCATATTTTGCTAGATATATTCATTTTTCAACTACTTAATTAACTATAAAATGAAGTAAAAAAAATTAGAAAATTTTACATGAACGTATCTTGCATAATAATATTGAAGATGATTAATAGTTTGAATTTGACATTTGAAATACAAATAAATAAAGTTGTGATATTATGCATGTAATACAGAAAATTTCTTAAGAAAAATAACATATATAATAATCGCATCAGATTTTACTCGAACTATTTTCCGAATTTTGTATCTATAATTCAATCTATACATATACAATCAATTATATTTAAATTCGCAACTTCTCAATTTCCAATCAGTACAATCGATCGGATTAATTTAAATAGTCGGATTTGATCTAGATTCTAAACAAAAAGCAAAACTTAAATCCCCCCTCCCCCCACCTAAGAGAATTCCGATCCAGTGAAGTAACTCAATTTTTGGATTTTAGATCGGGACTGTCCGATTCGAATCTGCGAAAATCCATTCCCGAAGTGAGCACACACATCCGACGACAAATTCGAATCCCGAGACGATCCCAAGCGACGAATTCAAATCAGATGGTCTCGATTCAAAACCCAAAAATTAGGTTACTTTAGGGAATCCGGACCCCACCTAAGGGTGGCACGTGCAGACTCGTGCTACACCGCGTTGGACTCGTAGTGGAAGCGATGTTACAGTGTTGACTTATTGCAGTTTAATAGTATCTGTTGCTGATGATACACATTGACAAACCATCATATATTTATATATATATACATGGTAGCTTGTAAGTAAAATTTGAGGTACGTCACCGAGATTATATATATAGTTTTATTTGTTTTACTGTTTTTTAAGTGAATATTCGTTATATTCCGTTAAAATGAAAATATCAAGATGGATGATTCATGGCAATATGATATATGCATGCTAGTTGTCTCCGGACTCAATTTTAGATCAAATTCTCCAACTATCTATTTTCGATCTTCTAGAAAATTTTGCTAGCGGTGATCTACCTTCTAAAACATTTCTAAATCTAATTAAGTTTTTAAGTCTACAAACATCGGTACATAACTTTGTAAATTGTTGATTTCAAATCCCCCCTAAAAAAATCAATCCCAACTTAAATCCCCCAACTATTGTCTTTTTGTCGGGACCACCTAGAATGTCGAAAGTCATCCAACTCATTCAATTCAAGTTTTCAAATTTGTAAATCTTTGTACACAACTCTGTAAAGTGATGATTTCAACTTTGTAAACCTAACAAGTAATTTATGATTTGTGTGTTAATCTTTTAAGTAATCTATGAATTTAAAGATTTGATATTTTATTTCGGAGTTATTTACAATTTATTATTTCCACAAATAATATATTATCAAGTTCTATGGTTAACGTTTGCTCTTATTATTGACTAATACATGCTGAAGCAATCAAATAAAAATTAATCACATTTAAAGAAAGTTAACAAATCAATATTTCAATCTCTGTTGTAATGGAGAAAAATAATTAGCATCCTCTCCAATATAGATTCTCTATTACCATGTTACTTAATTTTTGAATAATTATTATTTTTGTTGGTATGTTTTTTTCATAAAAATATGTTTTTCCTCTTATAACATGCCCTGTTGCAACGCTAGGAATGATACGGAAGCTAGGAAAAAACAGAGCCAATAGACGTGCTTGACCGCCAATTAGAAAGCCGAATTACTGAATTTGGTTTTAAATTGAATGCAAAATATATAGTTAATGAATAGGGATTTGTATATAAAAAATAGTAGACTTGTGTGTGTGTAACTGCAGTAGTTGGTGTGTAATGACTCCAGCACCCCAGCGGAATTAATATGAATAGAGACATGAGGCAAAGTTGGCCGACTTATCAATTCTATACACTGTAGTTGAGAAAGAGGGCCAACAGACGTGCTGGAACATAGTACATGAATTGGGACTTGG
This sequence comes from Carex kokanica, assembly GCA_025461125.1. Taxonomy (NCBI): domain Eukaryota; kingdom Viridiplantae; phylum Streptophyta; class Magnoliopsida; order Poales; family Cyperaceae; genus Carex; species Carex kokanica. The sequence continues at coordinate 435,765 of JAJGRX010000895.1, read as the reverse complement.
ATGTCAAAAAAGTTGACTTTGGTGTGCTACGTAGCTGTCATCTTTGAATTACCCACTAGTGGAGAAGAGTGTGTATCCTCTGAGATATCTCATAAATTGCGTGATCAAAGTGTCTGGTACCTATTCGGGGATAGCGCAGGGGCAGTATTATTTGAGCATTGAGATTCGTGCATAATGTCGTTGAACGGTTGAGATTTTACAAAAAGTCATGTAGAATATGAGATATCTCAGAGGATGCGAATTCAGTGGAGAAAGGGTTGAGTTGGGAGGGATATAAGAAGCCTTCATTGAAGAATTTGCGGTGTCATTGGACAGCAACATAATTCTGAATCTGTTTGTGAATTTTAAAAACATATTTGTTACTTATTTAGTAAATTTGTTTGTGGCAAAAAGAATCTATATTATCGGATTCACAATTAAAATATCTAAATTTGGGATCCGACTCCAGAGAAAAGCAGGGTCCTGCTTTCCGATCCCAATTATTAAAAAATTTGCATTCGCGTATCTAGATAAAGAAATTTTTTTATACACAAATCTCAACGAATTTGAAAGGTTGGGATCGGAAAAGCAGAACTCTGTTTTTCTCTAAGAAAAGAGGAGAGTCCATTCCCTAAATTTGAACCATACTAGGGAGTTTGGCTAGTATAACATGAGTGTCATTTTAGCCTATATAACACCAACTTCAAAACCTATCGAATCGATTTCAAATGGTGAATCCAAACCATTCAAACCGATATACTTCATTAGTTGTGCGTTTACATGCAAAATTTATAATTTTTATAATTTATTTAGTATCAAGTCAAACGGTCAAATGTGTGAGTTTTTAAGTTAATTTTAATACATTCATTTTTCAATATTTTTACCGCTTGATTTGATACTAAAATAACTCAAAAATATAAAAATTTGCATGTAAACGCATCACTCTAAATCGATTTGAACGGTTTAGATTAGTCGTTTGAAGTCTATTCAATCAATTTTGAAGTTAATGTCATATGACACCGATGTCAAACTAGCCGGGACTCTATACTAGAGCATTAAAAAAAATTAATTGATGGACAATTTTACTCAATTAATCATCCATCTAACTACTTTTCAATTAATCATCCATACTTATGGGTTTCTGTTTAGCATGTTTCCCATTCTTAAGGATTAGCTTGAATCAGATCAGAAACTCGAATATTTCGAAAAAGAATATTTTTGTACTAAAAAAGAACAAAGTTGTAAAAAGGTTGTTTTTCACAGCTATCATTATTTAATTTTTAGGTGCATGCAAGAGGTATGCATCAATATAAATTATTTGATAATTAAGAGGATAAATTTAGGTAGGGTCCACACGTCACTTCTGATATTATCTCCAGTTTTGTCATTGATTTTTTGAGGATGAATGTGTTAATTGCATAAAAATGGATGAAGAACTGGAGTGGAGATTCATAGCCCCCTATAAAATCAAGCCGAATTATCAAAATAAAACAAAACACTGCATGTACACTACATCTATTTAATATTTTCACTAGTGGAAAAACAGGAATCAGGATCGGCCTATCTGGATTGGCTATATGAAACAACCGATGCAAATACCTATCTGGAACGGTTTTCTTAACAAAACCGATCCAAAAAACTAATCAGATCGGGTTTTTTGGTCAACCGATCTTAATATTTCAACTATCAGGATCGGTTGCTAGAAAAAACCGATCCTGATAGTATTAGGATCAGTTCTTGTGTACAACCGATGCTGATAGTTCGTATATTAGGATCGGTTGACAATATAAAACCGATCCTGATACTATCAGGATCAGTTGACTATATAAAACCGATCCAGATAGTATCAGGATCGGTTCTTGTGTACAACCGATGCTGATAGTTCGTATATTAGAATCGGTTGACAATATAAAACCGATCCTGATACTATCAGGATCAGTTGACTATATAAAACCGATTCAGATAGTATCAGGATCGGTTCTTGTGTACAACCGATCTTGATACTATCAGGATCGGTTTTATATAGTCAACTGATCCTAATAGTATCAGGATCGGTTTTATATTGTCAACTGATCCTGATATATGACTATCAGGATCGGTTGTTAGTAAAAAACTGAATCTAATACTATCAAGGTAACTTCTAACAATGAAAACGTAAATAGTTAACAAGTCTGATCTGAAATTAGCCAATAGTATATTGGTCCGAGAGTCAAGGTAACATTAAATGAATCCTTATCTGTTTCTCACATATTTCCAATGTTAGTCAAGAGCTCAAAGCATCTTAATATACATTTTGAGTTGGTTCTGCTCTGACTGGTACTGGTGTGCAGTTATTAGCTGCATACTTGATAAATTAAAAAATTTCCAGAACCTTCTCATTCTATTTGTTTGTAAAGAAAAATGTTAACAAAAAATTGCATTTTAAAGAAAAATGTTAACAAAAAATGTTTTTAAAGAAAAATGTTAATCAATGCATAGTAGAAGGAGAAGCATCTGCTAATTCTATGGGAGCATATATTTTTATTACTTGGATGATTGTCTTTTTATGTTATAAAAATAAATTAAAATTGCATTTCTCTATAATGCGTAGTCGAAAGATAAACGGTGCATCTTGGAATTTTTTTTTTTGGGTCTTTATGTACTATTTTTGGTACAACACCTATGATATAACAAGTACTGTTCTTTGCCTAAGGGCCATTTGTCACAAAAAAAAAAAACCAAAATAAACCGTGAATTAAACATCCAGATCGGTTATTTAACTAAGACCCGATCCAAATAGTGTATCTGGATCGGTTCCTTAACTAGGAACCGATCTAGATACCTATCTGGATCGGTTCTAAGCTAAGGAACCGATCCAGATATGTTATTTTTAATTTTTCAAGTAATTTTTGTTTATTTCATGTTGCAACTAATTTTCAAGTTATTAAGATAATATAAAAAAATAATTTATAAGCTAATATACTAAAATTAAAAATATAGAAATGACATGAATTACACTATCTATTCTAAGTTAATAATTTATAAGATAATATAGAAATGACAAATAACTATGTGACAAATAACTATGTATACATTAATCCTTAATGACGCTAATAATTAAGTTACCGGTCAAAGCTCAAAAAACACCAGTCAATGATAGAAGATAAGTTGAACAGAGCACAGTTAATTAATTTGTTAAAGAATATAATCTGTGTTCTAAATAGCGCGCTATAGCGTTTTTGGACCCCAAACGCTACGCTATGACATCAAATGCGCTACGGCCGCTACAGCGCTATAGCGGTCCGCTATTTACGCTATACAATATGAGTTTTTTTTTTAAGCAATTTATATAGATTTAAAATAAAGATAAAAAAATTCTCAAACCGAAATTGAATTTGTTGCTACTTGCTACAAATAAATCAATTTGAAATTGGGAATAAAAATTGAAATTTGAATAGAAAAAAAGTCCAAACCGAAATTAAAATTTGAATAGAAAAAAAAATAAGATTATGTCATGAATCATGATGCTTAAGATATTTTTAATAGGAAAAATCGATAGTTATGATATTACTATGGATATTTTGAACCGCAATTTGGACTTTGTACGGGTTCAATATGAATATTGTAATTTCTTAATTACTTTGATGTTATTTATTGTTCTATGAGATTTTTGATAATGTTGATATTTAGTACAAATATTGAATATACGAAATGTAAAAAAAAAATGCTATTTCGAATAGCTTCCGCTATAGCGATGCTATTCGCTATAGCTTTTTTTTTAGCCTTCCTGCTACGACGCTATAAACGCTATTTAGAACCTTGAATATAATCGATACAACCAGAACACAAAAGCAACAATACAACAAGCACCCAAATGTAAAGAGCACTACAATATTTATGGAAACTAGACGGAGCTAAAAAGATACAAATTAATCCTCATAGACTACGTACATACAGTAGCATCAGAGAAGAAAAATTTGAATATAAGCAGTGCAAATATTTAGTACAAATATTTAGTACACTATCTGGATCGGGTCCTTAACTTTGAACCGATCCAGATACTTATCTGGATCGGTTCTATGCTAAGGAACCGATCCAGATATGTTATTTTTAATTTTTCAAGTAATTTTTGTTTATTTCATGTTGCAACTAATTTTCAAGTTATTAAGATAATATAAAAAAATAATTTATAAGCTAATATACTAAAATTAAAAATATAGAAATGACATGAATTACACTATCTGTTCTAAGCTAATAATTTATAAGATAATATAGAAATGACAAATAACTATGTGAAATACACTATCTGGATCGGTTCCTTAACTAGGAACCGATCCAGATACTTATCTGGATCGGTTCTATGCTAAGGAACCGATCCAGATATGTTATTTTTAATTTTTCAAGTAATTTTTGTTTATTTCATGTTGCAACTAATTTTCAAGTTATTAAGATAATATAAAAAAAAAAATTATAAGCTAATATACTAAAATTAAAAATATAGAAATGACATGAATTACACTATCTGTTCTAAGCTAATAATTTATAAGATAATATAGAAATGACAAATAACTATGTGAAATACACTATCTGGATCGGTTCCTTAACTAGGAACCGATCCAGATACTTATCTGGATCGGTTCTATGCTAAGGAACCGATCCAGATACTTATCTGGATCGGTTCAATGCTAAGGAACCGATCCAGATATGTTATTTTTAATTTTTCAAGTAATTTCTGTTTATTTCATGTTGCAACTAATTTTCAAGTTATTAAGATAATATAAAAAAATAATTTATAAGATAATATACTAAAATTAAAAAATATAGAAATGACATGTATTACACTATCTGTTCTAAGCTAATAATTTATAAGATAATATAGAAATGACATATAAAATGAATTACACTATCTGGATCGGTTGGTTAACTAGGAACCGATCCAGATAGTGTAATTCATTTAAAAAAAATAAAAAATAACTATCTGGATCGGTTCATTAGCTAAGAACAGATCCAGATAACTATCAGGATCGGGTCTAAGCTAACGAACTGATCCAGAAAGTTATCTGGATCGGTTCCTAGTTATAGAACCGATCCATATAGTGTAATTCATTTGATGTGTCATTTCGCGCCTCTGAGTACTTAGATAAATTTTGAAAACGCCTCTGAGTACTTAGATAAATTTTGAGTTTTCAAGTCATCACCCTTCTTTCTCTCTTTCTCTCTTTCTCTCCTCCCTCTCCTCCTCCGAAAAATAAAAATAATGGTCGGGATTCCGTGGAGCCATCTCCCTCTCCTCCATCGAGCCACCCTAGCCGCCGCCATCGAGTCCGTGGAGCATTCTTCTCTCTGATCGGACCATCTCCGCCCTCTCCTCCGTCGAGCCTGCTAACCCTAGCCGCCGCCAGTGCCCCTCCGTTAACTCTAGTTGCACTTCTCTCTAACGAGGTAACTCTCTTGCTCTTCTTGATTGATTTGTGCTCGATTGGGTTTATGGTAGTATTCGATCCTTGGAAACCGGTTGCTGTCCCGAGTTCTTCGTTATGAAGCTTTCTCGGGTGAGTATCTAAATCAAAACTTGTTATGAAATGGGTTGTTGCGATTTGCTTGTGTCCTTGTCGGGTTGTTGATTTTCCCGGAAGGCACTAGTTCGGAGTGCTTGCTGTGTTGCTAAGCCTCTTTGATTTTTGTCTTTCCTGTTCATGAGTGTATCCCTCTAAGTTGTGCAAATTTCTTTAATTTTTGTAACAATTTTTAATTTTTGTGTGATATTTAATTTTAGATGTGTTTGATATTTAATTTAGTATGTTGTAGTTGATAATTTAGGATGTGATTGTTGTATGCAAAAAAACAATATTTTGCATTTGGGGCCAGCATATATGGAAGCTGGCCAATTAAATAAAAATGTTTTTTTTTACATTTAATAAAACATCAGGATCGGTTCCACTAATAAACCGATCTAGATACCTATTTTTATTTTTAAAAAAACTTACAGATAACAATCAGGATCGGTTCTAAAGCTAAGAACCGATCCTGATAGGTATCTGGATCGGTTGTTAGCTTCAGAACCGATCCTGATTGTTGGATATTAAAAAAAGAGTAAAAAAACTATTAGGATCGGTTCTAATAAACAACCGATCCTGATAATTATCAGGATCGGTTCTTAGCTTCACAACCGATCCTGATAATTATCAGGATCGGTTCTTAGCTTCACAACCGATCCTGATTGTTTGATATTAAAAAAAGAGTAAAAAAACTATTAGGATCGGTTCTAACAAACAACCGATCCTGATAATTATCAGGATCAGTTCTTAGCTTTAGAACCGATCCAGATTAATGCTTATTAGGATCGGATATATTCCAGAACCGATCCAGATTAATGTCTATTAGGATCGGCTATAGTAAACAACCGATCCTAATAGTTACTAAGTTGGATCGGTTATTTAGACAACCGATCCTAATAGTAACTATTTGGATCGGTTATTTAACCGATCCAGATTATTGTAGTATCAGTATCGCCTGGGTCAGGATCGGTTGTATTCCGATACTGATATGCGTATATAACCGATCCTGATTCCTTATTTTCCACTAGTGTTTATAATATCTTAAATTCCATTTTCTTTTTTAGAAACTTGCCTATTTTTTCCCTCAAATTCCTTTGACTACCCATGCAAAAAAAAAAAAAAAAAATTTGGTCCATCGACGAGAGAATCACTTCAAATGATTCCATTGATTTTCATGATTAAACTTGTTATCTGTGTAATTCGGGCTTAACTCACTAGTGGAAAAACACACATCAGGGTCGGTTATATACGCACATTAGCATCGGACCCCGAGGCGATGCTGACCCAGGCGTCGCAAATGCGGTACTAATCTGGGTCGGTTGAACAGGCGATGCTAAAAGTTTGAATTAGCATCAGTTATCTACAGTAACCGATGCTAAAAGTGTCAATTAGCATCGGCGAGAGAATCGCTCCAAATGATTCCATTGATTTTCATGATAAAACTTGTTATCTGTGTAATTCGGGCTTAACTCAGCTCGGTTTGGCCGATTCCAGTCCGACTCGACCGAGTCAACTCAAAATCGACCGATTTTCAGAGGTATGGGTGAAACGGTCAAAATCATCTCTCTCTGTTTTTTCTTTTTCTTTTTTGAGAAAAAATCATCTGTTTTTTCTTCCAAGGAAAGAATACCGGAGACGATTAAAACCATTAGCTAGATCTTTGACGCAAGGATCCTTGACGTATATTGGGCCTTGCTGAATATTGGGCTCGCCACTTTAAGGATTAGTGGAAAAATAATTAACAACTGGAATTTTGCTACTTTGGGCCTGATTTCAAATTTGGGCTGAGACTAAGAATGCTACAATGTGATTATTGTTTTCGAAATTTTGAGTTGAGGTAGTCTGGTTTTTTTGCTCCCAACATATTATATTAGGTTTATTCATTATAAGGTTCTTAATTCTTCTTCTTTGGTTCAATCAAACATTTCCAATTTTTTCTACTTGTTTCAATCATGCACTTCCTATCATTAAGAAGATGATGTGGTACGGTGTCTGCGAAGTTGTGACCGGGCCTCGAGTTGTCGACCTTTGAGTAACCACAGTCTTAGGACATTTTCTCCTAGCCAAATTTGCTACCGCCCCATCTCAACGGTGTCATGTTATCAATGCCTTAAATCCTAAACTTGTGATCGATTGACTGTCATATCAGTACTGAATCACAATCTAGTTAAGTATCAAATCAGGTTGCATCATGGGAATTGAACTCATGTCCTCATGGACACCAAATGAAACTCTAACAACTAGGCTACATGCACACATCACATAGATCCGCCCCTGCGTCAAACAATCTACGAATGGTGCTAATCTGGCAATTAATCACTATTGAGTGACTCGACAATTTTTTGTTTTTTTCATTAACCTGCTAGACTCGAACATATTACTTGAAGGTAATTAAGCTATTCAATTAACACATTTGTTCGGAGTTTATGATGCTCAGTGAGAAAATTTGGTAGATTTCTCTTTTAAATAAGTGTATCCGAGCTCTCAAATTCCAAAAGGGCTTATTCTGTCAGTTCATTATTGTATTGTTGTTATCACAATCTGGAGTCTTCGTATAATAACTAGTAAGTCAATGTAAAGCAACGCAAGAAACGCTTGGATGATTTGGTATATATATCAAATATATAATCATGTGGCTGAATGCACATGTCTCATATAATAATACTAATTTTCTGAAATTTGCACTCTACAAATAAGTGCAATATTTTATCATCATTACTGCTATATTGTTATTATCATAAAATTAGTTGGTTTGGTTCTTCTTCATTTTTCCTACATGTACATGTCCGGCCCATCTGATTCAACCCTGGTTTGAAAGATTATAAAGGCAGGTAAAAAACACTTTCGACAAACACAACACTAAAAATTCTGAGGCAATTCAGAGAGAAATTGAAAGATTCTTTAGGATTGAGGTGATTAAGGTAGTCATAAACCCCGAATTATGTATCATGTTCTTCACCTGGGCTAAAAAAAATTAGCATATACTATTTTATTGGAAAATAGTTTTCAACTCTACAAGAATAGGAGTTAGTAATTTTAGAAATGAACTATTCACTTCAAAATTTTAATAAGATATATATATTTTAAATACCATCATGTACATACATAGATCAATTATTTATATTATTCCAATAAAGAAAGCAGATTCGAAATAATTAAAATACTAATCATACTATTAGCTAGTTTAGACTAGCTATTTAGAGTTGTCAAACACGACAAAATATACATCATATTCTAAGTTATAATAGTTTTAGAATTTTTATAACTAAAGGAATTATTATAAACTAGAAAATTTTCAGATTATAATATCATAAGAGAGATAGATTTTCAGATTATAATTTAAATGAATAAAATCATAAATCCCTACAATCTAAGAACAATACTTGATTCGAATCAACATCTCTATTATCATATCCTAATCGAATGCATCAACTTATAAAGAAAATATCATAATTTAGAGTACCTTAAATGTAGAAAATTTTCGGTTAAGGGCCCTTATTTTTGGTGGTTGTGAAGAATAGATGAGAGAGAGAGTGCGGCAGCCAGCAGAGAATTGAAAAGGGTATTACTCTTTGATTTTTAGCAAGGTCTAGCTCATTGCTAATTTTACTTTTCAATTAAAATATTCAGAGATGGGGGAGGTCTTGAGACAAAGAAGGTTTATTGTTTTAATTAAAAGGGGATGAATCGGGATAATATTATAAGGAACAGGGATTTGATCAAGGGTGCGGAGTTTAAGAAAAATATAGGGGGACGGTTATATCTGAAAGGGTGGTTGTTTAAGGGTGTGAGTTATTGGTAGTTATTTAAAAGAAAGAGGTTATTTAAAGCGTAGCTGATATTTGATCATATAGAAGAGGAGATGATATTTATTTATAATAAGACAGTTATAAAATTATACCTTAGTGAATCACATTGTTACTGATATTTGTCACGTGGAGATATAGTAGTGAATAGGAATAAATTTGATCAGTAATTGGAAAGAAAGAAAAGAATAATGAAAATAATTTTGATCAAACTAATGATTTAGAAAATTTCATGAAAAAAGATAAGTTTACTATTTTTTTTTCCAAGTGTAAATCAATATCTCCTAAAAATGACTATAATCTTCATTATATTATGAAAATATCTTGTAAGCATAAATAATAATTACTAAATTTTTGAAGATATTATTACATTCTTCCCTTCTTCAAAAAGAATTTTGTCCTCAAAATTCAAACGTTATATTACATTTATACATTGAAAATATAACTAATTTGACAAAGTATTACATGCTCTACTGGTTTTCTTTCATCGTCTCCTAACTGTCTTTTATGTTCTACTAGTTGTGTTTCTCAAGTTCTGTTGGTTGTCTTTTTTCTACTACTTGTTGTTTTTCATCTTCTTTTATTTATCTTTCATCTTGTGTTGATTGTCTTTGATGTTCTACTGGTTGTCTTTTATCATCTTTTTGTTGTTTTTCATATTCTACTAGTTGTGTTTCTCATGTTCTACTGATTGACTTTCATTTCTACGTGTTGTCTTTGTTCTATGACTTGTTGTTTTTCAAATTCTTCTAGTTGTCTTTCATCTTGTACTATTTCTCCTCCGTGTCTGTTTGTTGTCTTCCATCTCCCACTAGTTGTGTTTCCTTTTGTACTGGTTCTCTTCCACGGTCTATTGTTTGTTTTTCTTCTACTTATTGTTATTTTTCATCTTCTTCTAGTTGTCTTTTATATTAAACTGGTTATCTTTCGTGTTCTGCTGATTGTCTTTCATCAATTATAAGTTGTATTTCATCTTATTCCAGTTGTCTTTCTTGTTCTACTGGTTGTATTTCATCTTCTTCACAGTGTATTTTTTGTTCTTGTAGTTGTATTTCATCTTCTTCTAGTTGTCTTTCATCTTGTACTGGTTGTCTTTCATGTTCTATTGGATGTCTTCCATCTACTTCTAGTTGTGATTCGTTTTGTACTGGTTGTCTTTCATGTTCTACTAGTTGTCATTTCTTCTTCTACTAGTTGTTTTTCATTTTCTTCTAGTTGTCTTTCATCTTGTACTAATTGTCTTTAATTTTCTACTGGTTGTTATTCACCTTTTTCTAGTTGTCTTTTATGTTCAACTGGTTGTTTTTCATCATTTTCTAGTTGTCTATCATCTTGTACTGATTGTCTCTCATCTACTTCTTGTTGTTTTTCTTCTTCTTCTGGTTGTCTTTCATCTTTTCCTAGTTGTATTTCAACTTATCCTAGTTGTCTTTCATGTTCTACTAGTTGTATTTCATCTTCTTCTCGTTATCTTTCATGTTCTGTTGGTTGTCCTTCTTCCACTACTTGTTGTTTTTCTTCTTCTTCTAGTTGTCTTTCAACTTGTACTGATTGTCTTTCATATTATACAGGTTGTCTTTCATCTAAAACTAGTTGTATTTCATCTTCTTCTAGTTGTCTTTCATGTTATACTGGTCATATTTCATCTTCTTGTAGTTGTCATTGATCATCTCCTAGTTGTCTGTAATGTTCTATTAGTTGTGTTTTTCGTGTTCTATTGGTTTTCTTTGTTCTACTACTTGTTGTTATTGATCACCCAAAAGTGAGCGATGTTATCTTTTAAAATTTATAAACTCAGAAATGCTATCGGTTCGGATCGCAAGCGCACAATCCTATCGAGTAGTATAATCGAGGTCGATCCACAGGGAATATTGGTTTAGAGTCTTAAGCGATCAAATCACAATCTTTCGAAAGGCTAGACAAAATCTGAAAATTTAAGAGTTGAAGTTGTGATCAATGTAAATTTGGCAACAATTAAAAGTAATTAAAATAGAGATAGAGATGAGAATTCATAGGGTTTCGGCACACCATTGCTACTCAATCCTCTTTGATATTATACTTCTGTCGGGTCTGATTTCCTGTTGTTTTATATGGAAGATACTACATAGGACACTACGAGTTACTTACGCAAATGACGGGACTTCCATCGAGATACTACATAGAATACTGCAAGTTACTTACGCAAATGACAGATCTCTAAATACACAAGTTACTACATAGGACACTGCGAGTTACTTATGCAAATGACAGAACTTGGTTCGCATTTTGTTGTTCTGATTTATGGTTTCCCCACTAAGGTTTTCTTCACATAAATCTAATGGCTCCCAACGAGGCTGACTCGTCCATCATAGTTTCTCTTACCATTAAAGCACTGTCACTACTCTAACGGATTAAACTAGATCATCAAAATCAGGTGAAGGGAGAATAAAGTACAAAAGCATTTCAATCAACAACAAGAAATCATAATCAACATAAAATATATATATCAAATCATCATGAGTAACAAGGTTTACTGCCTAGCCCCTAAGAAAAGAACTGAGCTATGGAACGGCATCATTACAATACTCCTCTCTTTCTCACTTAATCAAATTTAACCAAAATTACAAATATATCTTCTTCTTCTGTCCAGAGTGGTTATATAGGAGTGAGGGGACGTCTAGAGATGAGTGGAGGCCAAGAAAACTGATCTGGATACAGCTGGAGAAGTTATTCCCCAAAGAGCGCCTTGGTTATGGACCGTATTGGCTGATACGGTCCGTATCCAGACCATGTCGCTGAGGGGTTTAATGCGTATTGCGCTATCTCCTGGTCCGTGTCCAGCTAGGTCTGTATCAATCAGTACTAGCCGTAACAGTGACTTAGTCGATGAGCGTCGCTTATCCGATTGACTTGATTCTTACTCCATTTGATGTGAAATAGTTCCTAAATGTGTTTCCTGCAATAACAGATAAAGAAGGGTGACAGTAGCCTTTTTCTCTAATTAATTAAACATAAGTGTGAGATAATATGCAAAACCTAAGCCAAAACCCTACGTAATTTATCATCATTTTGACTCTGATCAGTTATTCATCTTCTTTTAGTTTTCTTTCATCTTGTACTGGTTATGTTTCATGTTCTATTGGGTGTCTTCCATGTTCTCCTAGTTGTCTTTCGTTTTGTACTGGTTGTCTTTCATGTTCTACTTGTTGTCTTTCATCTACTACTTGTTGTATTTCATCTCCTTATAGTTGTCTTTCATGTTATACTGCTTGTATTTCAATTTTTTCTAGTTGTCTTTCATCTTGTACGGGTTGTCTCTTATCTTCTTTTAGCTTTCTTTCATCTTGTTCTAGATATGTTTCATGTTCTACTGGTTTTCTTTCATCGCCTCCTAGTTGTCTTTCATGTTCTACTAGTTGTGTTTCTCAAGTTCTTTCGGTTGTCTTTTTTCTACTACTTGTAGTTTTCATCTTCTTCTATTTGTCATTCATCTTGTGCTGATTGCCTTTCATTTCTACAGGTTGTCTTTCATCATCTTTTAGTTGTTTTTCACATTATACTAATTGTGTTTCTCATGTTCTGCTAATTGTCATTCATTTCTACGTGTTGTCTTTGTTCTCTGACTTGTTGTTTTTCATATTCTTATAGTTGTCTTTCATCTTGTACTAGCTCTCCTTTGTGTCTATTTAGTGTCTTCCATCTTCCACTAGTTGTGTTTCCTTTTGTACTAATTCTCTTTCACAGTCTATTGTTTGTTTTTCTTCTACTGATTGTTGTTTTTCTTGTTCTTCTAGTTGTCTTTTATATCAAACTAGTTATCCTTCATGTTCTACTGGTTCTATTACATCTTTTTCTAGTTATCTTTCATCTTGTACTAGTTATCTTTCATTTTCTTTTAGTTTTCTTTCATCTTGTACTGGTTGTTTTTCATGTTCTATTGGGTGTCTTCCATCTACTTCTAGTTCTGATTCGTTTTGTACTAGTTGTCTTTCATATTCTACTAGTTGTCATTTCTTCTATTACTTGTTGTGTTTCATCTTCTTCTAGTTGTCTGTTATCTTGTACTGATCGTCTTTCATGTTCAATTGGTTGTTTTTCGTGTTCTTCTAGTTGTGTTTTGTTTTGTACTAGTTGTCTTTCATGTTCTATTTGTTGTCCTTCTTCTTCTACTTGTTTTTCATTTTCTTCTAGTTGTCTTTCATCTTCTACTGATTGTCTTTAATTTTTTACTGGTTGGTATTCACCTTTTTCTAGTTGTCTTTTGTGTTCAACTGGTTGTTTTTCATCATTTTTTAGTTGTCTATCATCTTGTACTGATTGTCTCTCATCTACTTCTTGTTGTTTTTATTCTTCTTCTAATTGCCTTTTATCTTTTCCTAGTAGTATTTCAACTTCTCCTAGTTGTTTTTCATGTTTTACTAGTTGTATTTCATCTTCTTCTCATTGTATTCCTTTTGTACTAGTTGTCTTTCACGTTCTTTTAGTTGTCTTTCATGTTATGTTGGTTGTCCTTCTTCCACTAGTTGTTTTTCTTCTTCTTCTAGTTGTCTTTCATCTTGTACTGATTGTCTTTCATATTATACTGGTTGTCTTTCATCTAAAACTAGTTGTATTTCATATTCTTCTAGTTGTCCTGCATGTTATGCTTCTTGTATTTCATCTTATTGTAGTTATCTTTCATCATCTCGTAGTTGTCTTTCATGTTCTATTAGTTGTGTTTTTCGTGTTCTATTGGTTTTCTTTCCTGTACTACTTGTTGTTATTTATCTTCTTCTAGTTTTCTTTCATCTTTTACTGGATGTGTTTCATGTTCTATTGGGTGTCTTCCATGTTCTCCCAGTTGTGTTTCGTTTTGTACTGGTTTCATGTTCAACTTGTTGTCTTTCATCAACTACTTGTTGTATTTCATCTTCTTAGAGTTGTCTTTCATCAACTACTTGTTGTATTTCATCTTCTTAGAGTTGTCTTTCATGTTATACTCGTTGTATTTCATCTTATACGGGTTGTCTCTTATCTTCTTCTAGTTTTCTTTCCATCTTGTTCTAGATATGTTTGATGTTCTACTGGTTTTCTGTCATCGTCTCCTAGTTGTCTTTCATGTTCTACTTGTAGTTTTCATCTTCTTCTATTTGTCTTTCATCTTGTGCTAATTGTCTTTCATGTTCTACTAGTTGTCTTCCATCATCTTTTAGTTGTTTTTCACATTCTACTAGTTGTGTTTCTCATGTTCTACTGATTGTCTTTCATTTTAACGTGTTGTCTTTGTTCTACGACTTGTTGTCTTTCATCTTGTACTACTTCTCCTTCATGCTCTATTTGGTGTCTTCCATCTTCCACTAGTTGCATTTACTTTTGTACTGGTTCTCTTTCACGGTCTATTGTTTGTTTTTCTTCTACTGATTGATGTTTTTCATCTTCTTCTATTTGTCTTTAATCTTAAATTGGTTATCTTAAATGTTCTACTGGTTCTATTTCATCTTCTTATAGTTGTCTTTCATGTTATATTGCTTGTATTTCAATTTCTTCTAGTGGTTTTTCATCTTGTACAGGTTGTCTCATATCTTCTTCTATTTTCTTTCATCTTGTTCTAGATATGTTTCATGTTCTCCTGGTTTTCTTTCATCATCTCCTAGTTGTCTTTCATGTTCTACTAGTTGTGTTTCTCAAGTTCTTTCGGTTGTCTTTTTTCTACTACTTGTAGTTTTCATCTTCTTCTATTTGTCTTTCATCTGGTGCTGATTGTCATTCATGTTCTACTGGTTGTCTTTCATCACTGTGGTCCCGCGTTCCTGCGGTATATGTATCCATTCGAGAGATTCATGGGTATTTTGAAAAGTTACGTAAGGAACCGACATTGTCCCGAAGGTAGCATTGTGGAGGGATATTCCACAGAAGAGGTAATTGAGTTTTGCACCAACTACATGACCGGTGTGGAACCTATTGGCGTTCCAAAATCTCGATACGAGGGAAGGCTACAAGGAGTAGGGACAATAGGGTTGAAAGCCATAGTTGCTGATAACGATGACCTGCGAAAGGCACATTTTATTGTACTGCAGCACATGGCTGATGTTGCTCCATATATAGATGAGCACATGACGATCCTTCGACAACAGAACTACACGAGAAGTCAGAAGTGGCTTACTGACGAGCATAACCGTTCTTTTATAGGATGGATGAAAGACAGTGAAATCACACCTCGAAATGTCCCCCGTAAATGAAACTGTTAGATTGCTGGGCGAAGGACCCCAAATGGTTGTTAGAACATTCCAATGATACGAGATTAACGGATATACATTTTACACTAAATTACAGTGTGATAAGAGCACGATGCAAAATAGTGGGGTGACGTTGGTGGCGACGTCCCAAGAATTCAGTAGATCGGGGGATTCCCGGCCTGTAATAGCTTCAAAGTCTTATTA
This sequence comes from Carex kokanica, assembly GCA_025461125.1. NCBI lineage: Eukaryota > Viridiplantae > Streptophyta > Magnoliopsida > Poales > Cyperaceae > Carex > Carex kokanica. The sequence continues at coordinate 420,045 of JAJGRX010000895.1, read as the reverse complement.
CGGCGTTATTGAAGAAATTTGGGAGCTCGTTTACAATCCTCACCTTAGCATTCCCTTGTTTCGGTACCAATGGGTCGAAGACCGGGGTGTTAAAGTTGATAACGACGGGTTCACCCTCGTTGATTTTGACAAAGTCGGGTATGTGGATGATCCGTTCATACTTGCCAAGCAAGCCACCCAAGTCTTTTATGTCACTGACCCGAGTGATGATAGGTGGAGTGTCGTCCTATCCGGAAAAAGAAGGATTGTTGGGGTAGAAAACGTCACCGACGAAGAAGAGTACGACCAGTTCGAAGAGATACCTCAATTTTGTACCGATGTGCAAGCTGAGATAGCAACAATTGCAGAACAAGACGAAGCAAATTACATGAGATCTGACCACAATGAAGGATTATGGGAAGATGTTCAAACAGTGGAAAAAAAGAGAAAAAGGAAAAAAAAATCCAATGTATAATATTTACTCCTTTTAAACTTAAAAATTTTAATATTTCTTATTTGGAAAAAAAAAATTCAATGCATAATATATATTTCTTTTATAATATTTCAGAGAGCCCAATGAAGCTAAAGACTCAAGGCCGGTTTATATCTGGATATTTCTGTCTCATTGTAATGTTTTTATTTCGTTTCTAATATTTCTTTGTTGCATCAGGAGCAAGAACCAGATAGATTATTTTAGATATGTGGTCAGAGTGGTTTCAACAGTAATTTTTGTAAACTAGAAATATGGATTTGTATAATTTAGTGTAGGTTTTTTTGTATTAATTTTTGATATAATCTAGACATGAATTTTTGTATAATTTCTGATATAATTTAATTAGTACGTGAAATTTATATTTTATTTGTTTAAATAAAAAACACCGTGTACAAATACAAAGGGAGCAACACGGACATTTAATTAAACATCCGTGTACAAATACATTTATACGTTTCATAAAATGTCTGTGTAGAAATTCAAAGGGAGCTACACGGATATTTCATTACACATCCGTGTAGGAAGGTATTTTTTCCCCTAAAATTATTTTCAGAGAAAAAGTAATCGAAACGGGGGAGTGATTATTTGAATTCGTTTTCGTCTTTTCAGAATTAAAAAGATAAGGGAACGTCTCGAATTAAACGTTTTCTATAGTTGGACACGGACGTTTAACTAAAAATCCGTGTAAGAAAAGTTTTCTCTACGATCGTTTAATTTTCAATAGTTATTTGCCCTTCTAAGAAATGTACACGGGCGTTTAATGAATAATCCGTGTACAAAAGGTTTCCTACACGGATATTTAATTAAACGCCCGTGTAGAAATTGAAATATTCAAATTACATTATTCTTGAAATACTTTACTTGAACAACAGGGACTAAATTGCATGTTATTTTGAAATATTTTTTTGTAAAAAATATTTTTAAATAATTACTTGAACAGAAGGTATTTTTTTTTCCGAAAAATTATTCTATGGTTGTTTTATAAATTTGTAAACCCAGATAAGGTCATATCAAGTAAAGTGTTCATTTATGTTTTCAAATCGGATTATTTAGAGAGCATTAGGCATTCTATGATATTATTTAGACAGATTATTTAAGTTAATTTTAAATAATTTACTTTTTAGTGATTATCCATGAATTAATTATTTGTTGGTTGTTTTGTACTGCTAATTCATATCTATAACAGTATTTATTTAGATAGCATGAAGTATTTAACAAAATAGTTAAACGGAAAGAAAACAAAATGCTGATTAAATTAAGAACAAAAATATATTACATCAAAACAAAACGAAAAAAAAAGCTAACTTAATTAAACGCTCCTTCACTGGCCTGGCTGGATTGCTCCTTGGCCTGACCCCCTCCTTTTAATCCAGGGTCTCTTTGGCCTGATCCAGGGATTGCCCCTCCTTTTGTAGGGCTTTGGTGGTGGGTGCTCCCTTGGGCTTCGTCGTGGCACATTTGAGGGCGGCCATGGCCATGTCCTCCTGTAGTTGGGAGGAGGCATTTCATAGCCGGGAGGGACTTCGGGAGCATCCTCGGGAATGACATAGCCGGGGGGCAATGGCCATGGCACATTTGCGTCTTCTTCCGGTGGCACCGAAGCGGCCATTTCTTCTTCCAAATTCTCAGAGAAAAGTAATCGAAAAGGGGAGTTTCTCAGATTATATTGAATTTTGAAGTCTTTTCGTCTTCTTAATTAAAAAGATAAGGCAACTTCTCAAATTCCGTGTACAAAAGGCTTTTGAAGGTCGTTTAATTTTGAATTTCGTCTTATAAGAATCATACACGGTCGTTTAATTAAAAATACGTGTACAAAAGGCTTTTAACACGGCCGTTTAATTTTCAAGAGTTGTTTCGCCTTATAAGCAACGTACACGGGCGTTTAATAAAAAATCCGTGTACAAAATGTTTTCTACACGGATATTTAATTAAACGCCCGTGTAGAAATTGAAATATTTATTTGATTTTATTATTAAGTTCTGCTAGATACTCGAAGATATAAAATAATTTTCAAGCTAAATAAAACTGAAATCAGGTTCCTTTTTATTTTTGAAGTTTTCCATTTTGAAAAATATGGAATTTGAAAAATATGAAACTTTGGAATTTGAAAAAATTAATCTAGAAAACCATATGTAGGCGCGCATTTCATAATTTCGCGTAACCTAATTATACACGGGTGTTTAATTAAGCGTGTAGCTCTCTTACGTTTCTACACGGGTGTTTATTTAAATGTCCGTGTATATTTAGTTTACGCGAAATAAAGTGCGCGCCTCGTCTCTGTCGCTCGATGTCTTTTCAAAATCTCCTCGTCTCCCCTAAAACCTAAACCCCCTAGTCTCCTATCTCTTTCTGTGGTGCTGCCATCGTTCTCTCTCTCGGTGCTAGCTCGGTCTCCTCTGTCGCTCTCCTCTGAACTCGCCAATTGAATCTCGAAGCTCCTCTCGCGCGGTTGCTGTTCTGTCCTTGAAAGGCTCTCTCTCTCTCTCTCTCTCTCTCTCTAAGTTGCAATGCTCCCTGTATCTTGGTTAAATCAAAACCCTTATCTCTGATTGTATTTTGGTTAAGTGAAAAGTTTCCTCAACTGACCTATTCTGGTGACATGGACACCTAATTAATGTTACAGGGACTAAATTGCAAAACCAACACTATGATTGAACAAAGGACCCAACAACACATAAGTTAGACCTAAATTTTACATTTCATAGCATTTGTAATAATGTTTCTTTTTTGTAGAAAGAACCATGTCACAGCCAGGTGAGAATGCAGATATGATTTTGGAAACAGTTGAACCGCAGGTAGATATGATAGTGGAAGAAGAGGACCAGCAGTCTCAGACAGAAAAGAGGAAAAGAGGTCCGACAATGTGCACGAAGACCTCAGAGGCGAAGGATTTGCAAATCGAGTTCGACAAAACCGGATGTCCGAAGGGTCCACGTAGGGCAGAGTACACAAATTGGTGTAACAATTTGGTGAAGCAGAAGGCATCTATCTTGGTTGAGAGGTGGGACAAATTCGATGACGAAGATAAGAACGAATGGTGGAACATTGTGAAGGTAAAAAAAAAAACTGTACATGCATTATATATTCATTTTTCGTATTCTGTTTGTTATTTCTTTTTTTGTTGGATACAAGTTTTCTAGCATGTCTTAACCTTTGGTATATTTCTAGGGGTGTAGGTGATAATTCTTGCTTTGTAGGACTATATCCCAAATTCTATCATTTAGCAGTTATATATACAGAGAAAAATTCAAAACCAAATATATATTACCTGCTGAATGAAATTAATCAATGTAGCTAGTGTAGTGCACCATGCTTGAACTGGGTACCGCCACCAGGAAAGGTAAGGTAATCGCCAGACACCTTGACCCAATTCTGGTGCCCTACACTATTATCATGACAGATAGCAATATCAGCAAAGAAATATCACTAACAAACTCAGCTAAATACAACACATTATTTCACTTTGATTTGGTCATAAAGGTTAGATTGCATGTACGTAGTGACATAGGTTGTGCCCCAAAGTTTCCTAATATACAGAAAACAATTTGGTAGAGCAAGTGAAACACAAATTATTTTCAAGCTACTTATTCCCCGTACTTTGGTTAAGTGCAAGTTATATATGTCTATACCTGACCTGAAAACTTGAATGAACTTACATGCAGTAATTTTGTTGTCAATCATGCAGGCTCATTGGAACATCCAGGATGACGACCCAAAGTCCGCGAAAAAGAAAAAGACTCTCAGGAAAATGAATGAAACTTGGAAGCAATTCAAGAGCACGTTGAAGACGGATTTCATGGAGGAAGGGAGAAATCCGGTAGGCTACTATAAATGGCTGAAACAAGAGGACTGGGAGGCGTTTCAAGCTTTGAAGTCCACATCAGAGTTCAAGGTATATAAATTCAGCCAACTTTGTCTCTGTTCTTTCTCGATATGTACTTATCTTCCTTAAACTAGCTAATTGATGTGCCTTGATGTGTGAAGATAAAAAGTGACGAGGGCAGGAGGATCGCGAAATTGAACAAGTACCCGCACAAATTAGGGTCAGGTGGTTACGAGGGTAAGTCGGCCGAATGGGCTAAGGTATTGGACCAAAACAAAGATTCTGACTCACCTGTGGTTAGGATCCAAAATCCTAGGGCCCAACACTGGCTCATGGGAAGATCTGAGGTAACCGCTGACGAGACGATAGTACTCCCAAGTGACGTGCAACCCGTGGCTCAGAAAATGGTAAGAGTCTTTGTGGTAACTTCGTGTACATTACTTTGTCTTTTGCTATAACTAATTTTTTTTAACAGTTGGATGTGGAGGAGGAGGTAAATTCGGGCTCCATGACTGTCGAAAGAGTGGATGATTCATTGTCCGCAGCGCTCGGGATAAAGAACACACGGGTCGAGTTAGGGGTGTCTCGGTCTACTGTGGCTGGAAGGATGTATACAACGGACCAAAACCAAAAAGAAGACCGCATGCCAAAGTTAGCACGGAAGAGATGGAATCAAGGTTGGCGTAGGTACGCCAGGAGGTATGCGAGGAGTTCAGAACGGAGTACGATGGAAGGATTGCTGAATTCGAATCAAGGTGGATCAACGAAATTACATCTCTTACGCAGCAATCCGAGCAACAACCTCCCGTTTCGCCGGGATTTCGGCGAAGCAGTCAAGCATCCGGGACCGAAGTTCTGGGTGTGTTGGACAATCTACAGGTAATCACTACTTGTTCATAATCTACCCGTAATTGTGACTTGTTCATTAACTAATTTCTGATAATTATTGCAGGAGGCCACATCATGCGACCTCGTCATGTGGCACGACAAAACTCCTCTGACCCTTGCTAAGGGTATTGTACATCCTCCAGCCGGTTCTCAGCTAAGGCCCAACCACCTCCCCGTAACGGTTGACATGATTGTGGCCGATTGGGCTGCCCGCATACCTCTTCCTGTCCCTACCGACGGCATGGTGGTGCTTGATGATGCCCGTAGACAGATCATCCAATGGCCCAAGTGTCAGATTATTTTGGATCAGGTAATCTCTAAATAAAACACGGATATCTTATGTTACGTTCAAATGATTATTTTGAAATACTTGAAAAAAGGTTCAAAATCTGATACAGACCCGAAGAGGCGTTGGAAACGCTGCGGACGAAGCTTTGTCACTGGTACGGCGAGGCTTGGAAGTAGTAGTCGGGGCTGATGCGCAAGAATCTCCTGCTGCGCCAGCGGCGGCACCAGCGGAAGCGCCAGCGGATGCGCCAGCGGATGCGCCAGCGGATGCGCCAGCGGATGCCCCAGTAGACCGTACGGGGCTCTCTGAAGAAGAGGTTAGCCGTTTGCCCGAGGATTTGCGGAATCTCCACGCCTGCCTGGTTAAGGCACCAGATTATATGGAGCACATAATGTTCGATATCCCCCCCGAGGTTCTCCTACACAAAGGCAGGACGGTCGTGCTGCCTTTCAAAGAATTCAAGGACTTTCTACATGCCTCATCAAGCGATAAATGTCTCGATGTGGGAGTCGTCACCGTTTTCCTCTTGTTAGTGACCAAAAAATCATATATATCATGTGTATAGCACTCAAATATATATTCTAATGTGAAATGATGATTTTTCAGGATGATACAACGAAAACAGTCTGTGGCTTGTGGGAAAGATAAGGTGAACTCCTGTGCATTCTTGGACCCCGCTTTTACTAGTGGTACGATGGTGCAATATCAGGAGGAAGATACTGTCCAGTACATGTGTTCAGCGATGCATAAGGCTCTTTCGGAGAATAAGAAATTTATTCTCGTGCCATACCACCAGAGGGGCCACTGGTGTTTGATTGTGATTGTGCCACTTGAGAATTTGGTTTTCCTCATGGATTCTTCACATCCCGGACCGGGCGTCACTCCTCAGGAATCCAAAATGATCTGCATTCCAATAAGAAAGTAAGCAATAGTAATTCACTTGGTTTGATTTTTTCCCAATTACATATAACAAATTGTGGAATTGCTAATTATATTCACTCAATTTTGTAAGGGCTTTTCTGCAATATCTTAAAGATGGAGGAATGCAAAGCACGAATCCGAAGCATAAAAATAAGTTGTGTTTCAGGTGGCAGCCGGTGAGCACATGCACTATAATTTTTATAATTTCATATTTTTTGTTCTAAAATTAATTGTCATTCTAACATAGGCCGCTAAATGAAAATTTCAGTGCCCGCAACAGTTTCAGGGTTGGGAATGCGGTTATTACACGATGATTTTTATGTATCACTTTGTTGAACGCTTACAATTCGATTGGCCAAAATATCCAGTATGTAATTCATATGTTTGCCTTGACTTGTCCATATAATTAATATTGATTTCCTCTAATATTTTATTCTACTAAATTTGTTTTATTAGTTGCATTGTTATAATTACAATATTTATTTTTATAAAGCAAAACAGAGATGCAGTTGTTATATTGTATTTTTCTAATAACCTACATATTTTGAATTTTTGGCAGCATAAATCGAACAAAAAGGCAGGGCATTACAGCAACGAAGATATAGATTATTTTAGATGTATGTGGGCAAGGTGGTTTCAAAATGAATTTTGTAAACCAGAATATGGATTTGTATAATTTAGTGTGCATGAATTTTTGATATATTTAGTGTACATGAATTTTGTTTAGGGGTTGTATTCTGATATATTGGAAATTCTTTGTTTGGAATTGATTTTTAATGGCTAGCAAACTGGAGGCTAGCCAAAACATAAAATAAAAATTGAAAAAAAAAATATAACCATTCTACACGGATGTTCCACATAAGTCCGTGTGGAAAGCCAAATAAAGAGCAATAAAAATATAAGATAGGTACACGGCTGCTTATGTAATGATCCATGTAGAAATAGTTATGCTACACGGATATTTTGATAGACATCCGTGCAGGAAAATGATCGTACACGGCCTTTTAGTTAAATATCCGTGTATAGATCTCCACTAATGTACACGGTTGTTTATGTAATGAGCCGTGCAGAATAACTATGTCTACACGGATATTAACCTAAAAGTCCGTGTAGACAGAGAAATCGTACACGGCTGTTTATGTTCCAATCCGTGTACCTCTGCTTTGGAGAGCGCCACTTGGCAAGGAATTGGACACGGTTGTTTATGTAGTGATCCGTGTAGCTCGGCTTTGGAGAGCGCCACTTGGCAAGGAATTGGACACGGTTGTTTATGTAGTGATCCGTGTAGCTCGGCTTTGGAGAGCGCCACTTGGCAAGGAATTGGACACAGTTAATTATGTAGTGATCCGTGTAGCTCGGCTTTGGAGAGCGCCACTTGGCAAGGAATTGGACACGGTTAATTATGTATTGATCCGTGTAGCTCGGGTTTGGAGAACGGCACTTGGCAAGGAATTGACCACGGTTGTTTATGTAATGATCCGTGTAGCTCTCAGGAATTGCACACGGTTAAATATCCGTGTATAATTTATTCAGGGGATTATACACCCTCGCACTCCACACGGCAGGAAATCCGTGTAGCTCCCCTGTTTATGTCCGTGTACAATGACCATTTCTGTAGTAGTGTAGAATGATAGAAAAATATCCTTCAAATATTAGTACTTAATTTTAAGATGTTGGTTTATTGTCAAATTAAATTTTCTGATGAATATTTAATGGGCCATTTTGGAATGAACACTACTACAGAAATGGTCATTGTACATGGACATAAACAGGGGAGCTACACGGATTTCCTGCCGTGTGGAGTGCGAGAGTGTATAATCCCCTGAATAAATTATACACGGATATTTACCCGTGTGCAATTCCTGAGAGCTACACGATCATTATATAAACAACCGTGTTCAATTCCTTGCCAAGTGGCGTTCTCCAAACCCGAGCTACACGGATCACTACATAAACAACCGTGTTCAATTCCTTGTCAAGTGGCGCTCTCCAAAGCCGAGCTACACGGATCACTACATAAACAACCGTGTTCAATTCCTTGCCAAGTGGCGCTCTCCAAAGCCGAGCTACATGGATCACTACATAAACAATTGTGTTCAATTCCTTGCCAAGTGGCGCTCTCCAAAGCCGAGCTACACGGATTGTAACATAAACAGCCGTGTAGGATTACTCTGTCTACACGGCCTTTCTAGGTTATTATCCGTGTAGAAATAGTTATTCTGCACGGCTTATTACTTGAACAACCGTGTCCAATTCTTTGCCAAGTGGCGCTCTCCAAAGCCGAGCTACACGGATTGGAACATAAACAGCCGTGTAGGATTACTCTGTCTACACGGACTTTCTAGGATAATATCCGTGTAGAAATAGTTATTCTGCACGGCGTATTACATAAACAACCGTGTCCAATTCTTTGCCAGGTGGCGCTCTCCAAAGCCGAGCTACACGGATTGGAACATAAACAGCCGTGCAGGATTACTCTGTCTACACGGACTTTCTAGGATAATATTCGTGTAGAAATAGTTATTCTGCACGGCGTATTACATAAACAACCGTGTCCAATTCCTGGAGATCTACACGGATATTTAACTAAACGGTCGTGTACAATCATTTTTCTGTACGGACGTCTATCTAAATATCCGTGTAGAATAACTATTCTACACGGATTGTTACATAAGCAGCCGTGTAGCTATCTTATATTTTTATTTTGCTTTTTGTCTGGCTTTCTACACGGGCTTTTGTGAAATATCCGTGTAGAATGGTAATATTTTTTTTTAATTTTAATTTTTTGTTTTGGCTAGCCTCCTGTTTGCTAGCCATTAAAAATCAATTCCATAACAAAGAATTTCCAATATATCAGAATACAACCCCTAAACAAAATTCATGTTACACTAAATTATATCAAAAATTATACAAAAATTCATGTACATTAAATTATATCAAAAATTCATGCACACTAAATTATACAAATCCATACTCTGGTTTACAATATTCCTGTTGAAACCACCTTGCCCACATACATCTAAAAAAATCTATCTGTTCCATGTCGTAATGCCCTGCCAGTTTCTTCGATTTATACTACCAAAAATTCAAAATATGTAGGTTAATTATTAGAAAAATACAATCTAACAACTACATCTCTGTTTTGCTTTATAAAAATAAATATTGCAATTATAACAATGCAACTAATAAAACAAATTTAGTAGAATAAAAATATTAGAGGAAAATCAATATTGATTATATGGACAAGTCAAGGCAAACATATGAATTACATACCGGATATCGTGGCCATTCGAATTGCAAGTGTTCGACAAAGTGAAACATATAAATCATCGTGTAATAACCGCATTCCCAACCCTTTAACTGTTGCGGGCACTGAAATTTTCATTTAGCGGCCTATGTTAGAATGACAATAAATTTTTGAACAAAAAATATGAAATTATAAAAATTATAGTGTGCTCACCGGCTGCCACCTGAAACACAACTTATTTTTATGCTTCGGATTCGTGCTTTGCATTCCTCCATCTTTAATATATTGCAGAAAAGCCCTTACAAAATTGAGTGAATGTAATTAGCAATTCCACAATTTGTTATATATAAATTGGGAAAAAATCAAACCAAGTGAATTACTATTGCTTACTTTTTTATGGGAGTGCAGATTCTTTTGGAGTCCTGAGGAGTGATGCCCGGTTCGGGCTGTGAAGAATCCATGAGGAAAACCAAATTTTCAAGTGGCACAATCACAATCAAACACCAGTGGCCACTCTGGTGGTATGGCAGGAGCATAAATCTCTTCTTCCCCGAACGAGTCTTATGCATCGCTGAACACAAGTACTTGACAGTATCTTTCAGCTGAAAATCCACCATCGTACCATTAGCTTTGCCGGGGTCCAAGAATGCACATTTGTTCACCTTATCTTTCCCACAATCCTTAGATTTTCTTTGTTGTAACATCCTGAAAAATCATCATTTCACATTAGAATATATATTTGAATGCTATACACATGATATATATGATTTTTGGTCACTTACATGATGAAAACGGTGAGGACTCCCTCATCGAGCCATTTATCGCTTGACGAGGCATGCAGAAAGTCTGAGAATTCTTTGAAAGCCAGCAGGACCGTCCTGCCTTCGTGTAGGAGAATCTCGGGGGGGACAGCGAATACTACGTCCTGCATATCATCTGGTACCTTAACCAGGCAGGCGTGGAGATTCCGCAAATCCTCGGGGAAACGGATAACCTCTTCTTCGGAGAGCCCCGTACGGTCTACCCCTGCAGCGGCTGGGGCAGCGGCTGGCGCAGCAGGAGATTCATGCACATCAGCCCCGAGAAAGCCTTGCAGTACCGGTGACAAAGCTTCGTCCGCAGCGTTGGAAATGCCTCTTCGGGTCTGTATCAAATTTTGAACCTTTTTTAAATTATTTCAAAATAATGATTTGAATGTAACATAAGATATCCGTGTTTTATTTAGAGATTACCTGATCCAAAATAATCTGACACTTGGGCCATTGGACAATTTGTCTACGGGCGTCATCAAGCACCAACATGTCGTCGGTAGTGACAGGAAGAGGTATGCTGCCAGCCCATTCGGCCACAATCATGTCAACCGTTACAGGGAGATGGTTGGGCTTTAGCTGAGAACCGGCTGGAGGATGTACAATACCCTTAGCAAGGGTCAGAGGAGTTTTGTCATGCCACATGACGAGGTCGCATGCTGTGGCCTCCTGCAATAATTATCAGCAATTAGTTAATGAACAAGTGACAATTACGGGTAGATTATGAACAAGTAGTGATTACCTGTAGATTGTCCAACACGCCCAGCACTTCGGTCCCGGATGCTTGACTGCTTCGCCGAAATCCCAGCGAAACAGGAGGTTGTTGCTCGGATTGCTGCGTAAGAGATGTAATTTGGTTGATCCACCTTGATTCGAATGCATCTATCCTTCCATCGTACTCCATTCTGATCTCCTCGCGTACCTCCTGGCGTACCTACGCCAACCTTGATTCCATCTCGTCTGTGCTAACTTTGGCACACGGTCTTCTTTTTGGTTTTTGTCCGTCGTATACATCCTTCCAGCCACAGTAGACCGAGACACCCCTAACTCGACCCGTGTGTTCTTTAGTCCCGAGCACTGCGGACAAGGAATCATCCACTCTTTCGACAGTCATGGAGCCCGAATTTACCTCCTCCTCCACATCCAACTGTTAAAAAAAATTAGTTATAGCAAAAGACAAAGTAATGTACACGAAGTTACCACAAAGACTCTTACCATTTTCTGAGCCACGGGTTGCACGTCATTTGGGAGTACTATCGTCCCGTCAGCGGTTACCTCAGATCTTCCCATGAGCCAGTGTTGGGCCCTAGGATTTTGGATCCTAACCACAGGTGAGTCAGAATCTTTGTTTTTGTCCAGTACTGCCGCCCATTCGGCCGACTTACCCTCGTAACCACCTGATCCTAATTTGTGCGGGTACTTGTTCAATTTCGCGATCCTCCTGCCCTCGTCACTTTTTATCTTCACACATCAAGTTATATCAATTAATTTAAGGAAGATAAGTACATATCGAGAAAGAACAGAGACAAAGTTGGCTAAATTTATATACGTACCTTGAACTCTGATGTGGACTTCAAAGCTTGAAACGCCTCCCAGTCCTCTTGTTTCAGCCATTTATAGTAGCCTACCGGATTTCTCCCTTCCTCCATGAAATCTGTCTTCAACGTGCTCTTGAATTGCTTCCAAGTTTCATTCATTTTCCTGAGAGTCTTTTTCTTTTTCGCGGACTTTGGGTCGTCATCCTGGATGTTCCAATGAGCTTGCATGATTGACAACAAAATTACTGCATGTAAGTTCATTCAAGTTTTCAGGTCAGGTATAGACATATATAACTTGCACTTAACCAAAGTACGGGGAATAAGTAGCTTGAAAATAATTTGTGTTTCACTTGCTCTACCAAATTGTTTTATGTATATTAGGAAACTTTGGGGCACAACCTATGTCACTATCTACATGCAATCTAACCTTTATGACCAAATCAAAGTGAAATAATGTGTTGTATTTAGCTGAGTTTGTTAGTGATATTTCTTTGCTGATTTTGCTATCTGTCATGACAATAACCTGACCAAATTATTCTATTCTTTTGATAAACTCAAGTTTTATGTGATTGCAAATACAATGTGGTGCAGATATGGTATAGCAATGTTCCTCATACCAAGCTGGCAGAAGTAAAGGGGCACCAGAATTGGGTCAAGGTGTCTGGCGATTACCTTACCTTCCCTGGTGGCGGTACCCAGTTCAAGCATGGTGCACTACACTACATTGACACTACTACAGAAATGGTCATTGTACACGGCACATTGTACACGGATTTGGCAATTTTATATAAAAACCTTGTAGAAGTTGTAATTTTTTGGATGCCTGAAATATCTGTATTGTTTCTACACGGATATTTACGAAAGAAGAAGTGTAGAAAGACGTGAGAGAGCTAGACGGACGTTTACCAGGAACTGTACACGGCTTATTGTTTAAATATCCGTGGAGAAAGCCTTGAGAGAGCTACACGGATTCTTAATTAAAGAACCGTGAAGATAGGCAAGAATTGTACACGGATAAATGTTTAAATGACCGTGTAGATAACATGTAGGAGCTACACGGATGTTTAATAAAGAGCCGTGTAGAAATGTCGAATTTGTACACGGTTTTTTGTTTAAATGACAGAGTAGAAAGCCTTGAGCGAGCTACACGGACGTTTAATAAAGAGCTGTGTAGAAAGGATATTTTAGGTTTTTTGTTATATAAAAGGCCTTCTCCCCAGCGCCGTTTTGATCAATTTATACTCTCCCCTCTCACAGTTAACAATTGGGTTGAGATGTAGGTTTATCAATTGTTTCAGATCGCAAAATTAGATCGATATGAGCTACTGTTTTGGGAGCTCACAGATGAGCGATCTGGTATAATTGATAACCTACATCTCGAATTCCCATGCGAAGTGCTTCATTTCCCCAATTTTTTCGAGATGTTATAACTGGAGGCCGGATCTGAGATTTGGAAGTTAATTTGTATTTCTCCTCTATATCTTGCTAAGGTGTTTAGTTTAGGACATATAACCAAAAGGCTACTTAGATTAATGTAACTAGTAGTCCTTACTTTGGTTACATTAACCTAGCTAGGTAGTCTTTTGGTTAGTTCCTTGCATGTCCTAACTAATTCGGGCAAGCAAGATCCAGAGGAGAAATTATCTCTATTTTTCCGATCAATTTTACTGGACGAAGAGTTGGCCGGTAAGAGTTGGGTGAAAGACCTTCAGAAAGAGGTGAATGTGACCCGGATGAAGAGGTGAATGTGACCTTCAGAGCCGGGTGAAGAGCCGGGAGATCATCCGACTCTTCATTCGTCTCTTCATCCGGCTCTGAAGGTCCTTCATCGACCTCTTCCATTTTTTTTGAAGGTCCTTCATCTAACTTTTAACTCAACTCTTTAGTAAAACATATCTTCATATCACCCCTCTGTAAACCCTACCGGCACCAAAAGGAAAGAACCACCCTATTCTACTCCTTAATGGAAATGTTTAGTTTACAATATGACTTTTTATTCCAACTTTTGTAATGCTTTAATTTTGTATAATTTAGGGTACATGAATTTTTAGTTTAAATGTCTTCCTCTGTTTTGGAAATTATTTGTTCTGAAAAACATAGGGAAAAAAAACTAGCTGACAGCCAAAAAAAAAAAAAAAAAAACAATGCTACACGGACGTTTAATAAAGAGCCGTGTAGAAACGAGAAATAGTACATGGATTTTTGTTTAATTAACAGTGTAGAAAAATAATTTACACGGCTGTTTATATAAAAGTCTGTGTGTCTTTCTACACGGATTTATAGCTAAATATCCGTGAAAACAAAGATACTTGCTCGAAATAATGGAAGGCTAAACCAAAAAAAATAAAACAAAAATTAGGAAAAAAAAAGAATTCTATTTGTCCGTGAAGAAAGTTTATCTTTTATATTACACACGGCTGTTTATATAAATGTCCGTGTATAAAGGTTATCTTTTATAAACGGCTACATATGTAAAAGTCCGTGTAGCTCTCGTAATGCTTTTTTTACACGGATTTATAGATTATCATCCGTGTAGAAAGGTTATTTTAGGGTTTGGAACTATAAAAGGCCTTCTTCCGGCGCCGTTTTGATCAATTAATACTTCTCTCTCTCTCTCTGTATTGAATTGGTCTGATTTCTGCACACAAGGAACGAGGCCGGATCTGAGATATAGCTTGGAAGTTAATTCGCATTCTCCTCTCTATTGCCAAGGTTAGTCATACATATATATATATTTCCCTCTTCTTTATCTAATTTTCTGTTACTGATTAATATTGCTTAATTATTTCTGTCAATTATTATTTAATGCATGCGTGCTTGATTTGTTAAGATAATGTAAATAATTAGTGTATTGTGGTCCAATAACCGACCTACTGATGCTTTTAGGTCCATGCCCGTTCAAAATTAATCCAATAGGGATTAATTTTGGATAGTCCCCCGTTTGGGACTGCTCTTTGAATATTGTGTCTCATTTAGGATGTGAACACGTATTAGCGGGATTTAATTAGTATTTGAGGAAAGTTCGACAGTATTTCTCCTTATTGCTCCTACGAGTATGTGGTTTTTACGCATACTTGGGGAGTTAAGGAGAAATGCTGCCGAATTTTTCTCAAATACTAATTAAATCCCGCTAATATGTGTTCACATATGAGGCATAATATACAAAGAGTGGGTTAGGATTGTAAACCGGCCCTTTATAAGCCAAGAATTTGGAACAATATATATGCTGACCACCATATATGTTTAATTGGAATTTTTTTTTTACTTTAATTTACAGATGGATCGAAGTTGGATGTACGAATTGCTACGTGATAGTGCAGAATACTTGGCTCGCGTTGATGAGTTCCTAAAATTTGCTGAGAGTTATAGAGTGGACACAAAAGATAACGACATCTTGTGTCCTTGTAGAGATTGTAAAAATTATATAAGATTTGGGGATTCGAAAGAAATTAGAGCTCATTTGATTTGTCGGGGATTTAAGAAAAAATATACATGTTGGTTTATGCATGGTGAGAAAATTGGGGAATGTAGTGGAACCAATATAAATTTTGTTTTGGACGAGAATGATGATAATGTAGAAACTGTTGATAATTTTGAATTTGAATGCAACGATGATTTTGAGAATGTCGAAAATTTCGATAATGCTGGGCTTGATTGCAACGAGGATGATGAGTTGAAGATTGATGAAAATGCAGAATATAATTTTACTGAGAATCTAGAGGACATGTTACGTGATGTGGAAGATGAAATTAGTGATAAAAATTTTAAAAAATTTCAGTATCTGTCTAATGAATCTAAAAAGCCGTTATACCCCGGGTGTAACAAATTTACAAAACTATCAGCTGTGTTGAAATTATTAAACTTAAAAGCAGACAACGGTTGGAGCGATAAGACTTTCACGTCCTTATTAAAGCTTTTACTAGAGATGCTCCCAGATAACAACGAGTTACCCTGTACAATATATCAGGCGAAGAAGTTGATCTGTCCAATGGGTTTGAAGATTGAAAAAATACATGCATATCCGAATGATTGTGTATTGTACCGTGGCGAGTACGAGGCCATGCATGTTTGTCCTAAATGCGGTGTTTCACGGTATAAACGCAAGGACCAGGACACTGATGATTGTGATGGAGGAAAAAAGGCAAGGCCTCCGGCTAAGGCGGTGTGGTATTTCCCGATAATACCGAGATTCAGACGGTTATTTGCAAATCTCAAAGATGTGAAATTGTTGCGTTGGCATGAAGAAGAGCGCAAAAGAGATGGTAAACTAAAACACCTTGCTGATTCAATTCAATGGAGAAACATTGATAGACATTTCGAAGGATTTGGTGGCGAATCACGAAACCTTAAGTTAGGGGTGAGCACAGACGGAATGAGTCCGTTTGGAAGCATGAGCAGTCAGCACAGCACTTGGCCAGTTCTTATATGCATCTACAATCTTCCTCCTTGGTTGTGCATGAAACGCAGGTACATAATGATGTCATTACTAATCCAAGGACCCAGACAACCCGGAAATGACATAGATGTGTATCTCGCACCATTAATTGAGGACCTCCAGAAATTGTGGAGGGATGGCGTCCGGGTGTGGGATGCGTACGGCAAAGAGCAATTTAATTTGCGGGCCATGGTATTCTGCACCATAAATGATTTCCCCGCGTACGGGAATTTATCGGGTTACACTTGTAAAGAAGCAAAGGCGTGCCCCATCTGTGAAGATGACACGCAGGTGCTGAGGTTGAAAAATTGTAAAAAGAATGTTTTCATGGGGCACCGTAGGTTTCTTCCTGTTAATCACCCATACCGTAAGAAGAAGAAGGTATTCAACGGGAAAATTGAGCATGGAGTGGCACGTCGTCCGTTAGATGGGAAGAATGTCTTCATGCGGGTTAAAAACCTTGCTGTTGTTTTTGGAAAACGTGCCAAACTACCACCGAAAGATATTTGGAAAAAGAAGTCCATATTTTAGGAGCTACCATACTGGGAATATTTAGAAGTGAGACATTGCTTACATGTCATGCATGTTGAAAAAAATGTCTGTGACAGTTTGATTGGCACATTATTGAACATTTCGAGGAAGACGAAAGACGGTCTTAAAGTTTGAGAAGACATGAAATTAATGGGAATACGACCCGAGCTTGCATCGCAGGATAAAGGGAAGCAAAAGGCATACCTCCCCCCGCAATGTGCACAATGTCGAAGATCGAGAAAACGAGCTTTTGTAAGTGCCTTCAAAGTATTAAAGTCCCATCAGGGTATTCTTCGAATATTTATAAGAAGCTGGTGTCGATGAAGGACCTGAAATTGATTAGTCCGAAATCCCACGACTGTCATGTTTTAATGACACATATGATTCCTGTTGCAATTCGGAGAATTTTACCAAAGCCCGTGCAGCAAACCATTACGAAGCTTTGTTTTTTGTTCAATGCAATTAATTCCAAAGTGATAGACCTGCTCAAATTGGACGTTTTGCAGAAGGAGGTCATCGTTACCCTTTGCCATCTTGAGATGTATTTTCCGCCATCTTTTTTCGATGTTATGGTTCACCTTGTTGTTCATCTCGTGAGGGAAATTCAGATCTGTGGTCCCGCGTTCCTGCGATATATGTATCCATTCGAGAGATTCATGGGTATTTTGAAAAGTTACGTAAGGAACCGACATCGTCCCGAATGTAGCATTGTGGAGCGATATTCCACAGAAGAGGTAATTGAGTTTTGCACCAACTACATGACCGGTGTGGGTCCTATTGGCGTTCCAAAATCTCAATACGAGGGAAGGCTACAAGGAGTAGGGACAATAGGGTTGAAAGCCATAGTTGCTGATAACGATGACCTGCGAAAGGCACATTTTATTGTACTGCAGCACATGGCTGATGTTGCTCCATATATAGATGAGCACATGACGATCCTTCGACAACAGAACTACACGAGAAGTCAGAAGTGGCTTACTGACGAGCATAACCGTTCTTTTATAGGATGGATGAAAGACAGAGTGAAATCACACCCCGAAATGTCCCCCGTAAATGAAACTGTTAGATTGCTGGGCGAAGGACCCCAAATGGTTGTTAGAACATTCCAAGGATACGAGATTAACGGATATACATTTTACACTAAATTACAGTGTGATAAGAGCACGATGCAAAATAGTGGGGTGACGTTGGTGGCGACGTCCCAAGAATTCAGTAGATCGGGGGATGCCCGGCCTGTAATAGCTTCAAAGTCTTATTACGGCGTTATTGAAGAAATTTGGGAGCTCGTTTACAATCCTCACCTTAGCATTCCCTTGTTTCGGTGCCAATGGGTCGAAGACCGGGGTGTTAAAGTTGATAACGACGGGTTCACCCTCGTTGATTTTGACAAAGTCGGGTATGTGGATGATCCGTTCATACTTGCCAAGCAAGCCACCCAAGTCTTTTATGTCACTGACCCGAGTGATGATAGGTGGAGTGTCGTCCTATCCGGAAAAAGAAGGATTGTTGGGGTAGAAAACGTCACCGACGAAGAAGAGTACGACCAGTTCGAAGAGATACCTCAATTTTGTACCAATGTGCAAGCTGAGATAGCAACAATTGCAGAACAAGACGAAGCAAATTACATGAGATCTGACCACAATGAAGGATTATGGGAAGATGTTCAAACAGTGGAAAAAAAGAGAAAAAGGAAAAAAAAATCCAATGTATAATATTTACTCCTTTTAAACTTGAAAATTTTAATATTTCTTATTTGGAAAAAAAAAATTCAATGCATAATATATATTTCTTTTATAATATTTCAGAGAGCCCAATGAAGCTAAAGACTCAAGGCCGGTTTATCTCTGGATATTTATGTCTCATTGTAATGTTTTTATTTCGTTTTAATATTTCTTTTTTGCATCAGGAGCAAGAACCAGATAGATTATTTTAGATATGTGGGCAGAGTGGTTTCAACAGTAATTTTTGTAAACTAGAAATATGGATTTGTATAATTTAGTGTAGGTTTTTTTGTATTAATTTTTGATATAATCTAGACATGAATTTTTGTATAATTTCTGATATAATTTAATTAGTACGTGAAATTTATATTTTATTTGTTTAAATAAAAAACACCCATCTTTCTAAGAATAATTTTTAATTTCATTAGAAATTCAAAGGGAGCAACACGGACATTTAATTAAACATCCGTGTACAAATACATTTATACGTTTCATAAAATGTCTGTGTAGAAATTCAAAGGGAGCTACACGGATATTTCATTACACATCCGTGTAGGAAGGTATTTTTTCCCCTAAAATTATTCTCAGAGAAAAAGTAATCGAAACGGGGGAGTGATTATTTGAATTCATTTTCGTCTTTTCAGAATTAAAAAGATAAGGCAACTTCTTGAATTAAACGTTTTCTATAGTTGGACACGGACGTTTAACTAAAAATCCGTGTAAGAAAAGTTTTCTCTACGGTCGTTTAATTTTCAATAGTTTTTTGGCCTTCTAAGAAACGTACACGGGCGTTTAATGAATAATCCGTGTACAAAAGGTTTCCTACACGGATATTTAATTAAACGCCCGTGTAGAAATTGAAATATTCAAATTACATTGTTCTTGAAATACTTTACTGGAACAACAGGGACTAAATTGCATGTTATTTTGAAATATTTTTTTGTAAAAAATATTTTGAAATAATTACTTGAACAGAAGGTATTTTTTTTCCGAAAAATTATTCTATGGTTGTTTTATAAATTTGTAAACCCAGATAAGGTCATATCAAGTAAAGTGTTCATTTATGTTTTCAAATCGGATTATTTAGAGAGCATTAGGCATTCTATGATATTATTTAGACAGATTATTTAAGTTAATTTTAAATAATTTACTTTTTAGTGATTATCCATGAATTAATTATTTGTTGGTTGTTTTGTACTGCTAATTCATATCTATAACAGTATTTATTTAGATAGCATGAAGTATTTAACAAAATGGTTAAACGGAAAGAAAACAAAATGCTGATTAAATTAAGAACAAAAATATATTACATCAAAACAAAACGAAAAAAAAAGCTAACTTAATTAAACACTCCTTCACTGGCTTGGCTGGATTGCTCCTTGGCCTGACCCCCTCCTTTTAATCCAGGGTCTCTTTGGCCTGATCCAGGGATTGCCCCTCCTTTTGTAGGGCTTTGGTGGTGGGTGCTCCCTTGGGCTTCGCCGTGGCACGTCATTTGAGGGCGGCCATGGCCATGTCCTCCTGTAGTTGGGAGGAGGCATTTTGTTGTGTATTTTGGGTATAGAAATAAATGAGTCAATTTGTAATACACTTTATGCTTTAAATTTATAAAACCTTAATACACAATGATAGATTGGTTGCAAGCATACAACCTATCCTTGTAGTAAAACAGGTATCGATCCAAAGATAACGGGAGAAATTACTTTATACTAAATGATTAATTCTAAAATAATGCAATTTAAGTAAATGGAGGATTTTTGTTGAAAACTGAAATTGTGGGTTCAATACCCGAATTGGAGTTGAAACAAGACAAAACAATTCTAAACAAATAATAAAAAGGAGTTTGTAATCAAAGAGATGGAATCTAAGGGCTATCGGCTCTCAATCCCTTGATCAAATTCACACTTACTTGGTTTCTAAATTCATGTTTGTAATTTTGGGGTTTCTAAACCTAATATGTCAAGAAGGGTCACTTTCGTGAATTAATGACGTGTCTAGATAATTCGGATTTCACGATTAAGTTCTTCACCCTAATTATCTAGACCATAAGCACATGTTTAGCCTAATTTATTCCCAAATATCGACACTTCACGATTAAGTTCTTCATACCAAAATTCAGTTCAATTTTAGGGGTCCCAATCGAATATGAGGCTTCACGATTAAGTCCTTCACCTCAATTCGATCATTGTTCTTGTGGTTCCGGACTAAGAAGTAGATTTGGTCATTTCTAATCTCAATCCTAAAGTTATTCATGCAAGTAATTTGGCTCTATCAATTCTTTGATCCTAACACCTTAAGTTGGTTAAACCTAAGCGGGACACTAATTAATAAATCGCAAATCACAAAAGCACATGAATAATTAAATTAACAAAACCAATCAAGCATCAAACAATCATTATCTAGAACAAATATCCAAGTAAGCACAAATCTAATACAAGTTCATGATTCTAGCCTAAGCCCCTAGAGAGGAATCTAGCCTCTCATGGGTGCAATAACATCCAAGAGATACAAAAGAGAAAACATGACTAAAAACTAGATAAACAAATAAGAGAAGAGAATACACCAATCTCCTAGTTTGCTGCTCCTTGTCTTCAGTATTTTCTCGCTCGAATCAGCCTTCAATCCTTCAATCCAAAAGCCTTGATTTGTGAAGAGGAGGGAATAAAAATTGGAGAAGTTGTGTAGAATAGAACCTAGGAACAAGGTGGAAGATGAGATCCCCTTCTCCTGCTGCCTCTCCCCTATTAAATAGCCAATTTCGTGCTTTAGGAAATGAATCTCCGAAATCTGGCAGCAAATCTGAGAAGATCCCTCAAAATCAGGCTTAATTGGCATTGGTGCGGCCTTTGTGCGGCCCGCACAAAATCTCTGTGACTGGAATTTGTTAAGGAAAAAGGATTCCTGCGGCCTATACAAAATTCCTGCGGGTCGCACAAAAAATTCCTGCGGCCCGCACAAAATTCCTGCGGGTCACACAAAAACTTCCTGCGGCCTATACAAAATTCCTGCGGGTCGCACAAAATTCCTGCGGCCCGCATAAAATTTCCTTCAGGCCGCACGATGACCCGCAAAACTCTCTGACTCGACTGGAGCAAAACTTGTGAATTCCGAATTTTATTTTTCGGCTGAATTAATTTTGTGCGGCCCGCACAAAATTCCTGCGACCCGCACAAACCCGCAGAATTGCTCCTTTTGCTCGATTTCTGCAATTTAGACAAGGCAAAGGCAGTAACTTGGTTCTTGGATGTATTCTATACTAAACTAAGCTAAAATACAAGGGATTTGGTGCAGATTTAGAGGTAAAACCCTAACCGAAAGAATATATAATTGAGGCTTATCACATTTCATAGCTGGGAGGGACATCTAATTTCACGGGAGCATCTTCGGGAGGGACATAGCCGGGGGGCCATGGCCATGGCACATTTGCGTCTTCTTCCGGTGGCACCGAAGCGGCCATTTCTTCTTCCAAATTCTTAGAGAAAAGTAATCGAAAAGGGGGAGTTTCTCAGATTATATTGAATTTTGAAGTCGTTTCGTCTTCTTAATTAAAAAGATAAGGCAACTTCTCGAATTCCGTATACAAAAGGCTTTTGAAGGTCGTTTAATTTTGAATTTCGTCTTATAAGAATCATACACGGTCGTTTAATTAAAAATGCGTGTACAAATGGCTTTTAACATGGCCGTTTAATTTTCAAGAGTTGTTTCGCCTTATAAGCAACGTACACGGGCGTTTAATAAAAAATCCGTGTACAACATGTTTTTTACACGGATAATTATTTAAACGCCCGTGTAAAAATTGAAATATTTATTTGCATTTATTATTAAGTTCTGCTAGATACTCGAATATATAAAGTAGTTTTCAAGCTAAATAAAACTGAAATCAGGTTCTTTTTTATTTTTAAGTTTTCCATTTTGAAAAATATGGAATTTGAAAAAATTAATCTAGAACACCATATGTAGGCGCGCATTTCATAATTTCGCGTAAACTAATTATACACGGGTGTTTAATTAAACGTGTAGCTCTCTTATAAATACGTTTACAAAAGGCTTTAAAACACGGCCGTTTAATTTTCAAGAGTTGTTTCGCCTTATAAGCAACGTACACGGGCTTTTAATAAAAAATCCGTGTACAAAATGTTTTCTACACGGATATTTAATTAAACGCCCGTGTAGAAATTGAAATATTTATTTGCATTTATTATTAAGTTCTGCTAGATATTCGAAGATATAAAATAATTTTCAAGCTAAATAAAACTGAAATCAGGTTCCTTTTTATATTTTGGAATTTCCATTTTGAAAAATATGGAATTTGAAAAATATGAAACTTTGGAATTTGAAAAAATTAATCTAGAAAACCATATGTAGGCGCGCATTTCATAATTTCGCGTAACCTAATTATACACGGGTGTTTAATTAAACGTGTAGCTCTCTTACGTTTCTACACGGGTGTTTATTTAAATGTCCGTGTATATTTAGTTTACGCGAAATAAAGTACGCGCCTCATCTCTGTCGCTCGATATCTTTTCAAAATCTCCTCGTCTCCCCTAAAACCTAAACCCCCTAGTCTCCTATCTCTTTCTGTGGTGCAGCCATCGTTCTCTCTCTCGGTGCTAGCTCGGTCTCCTCTGTCACTCTCCTCTGAACTCGCCAATTGAATCTCTAAGCTCCTCTCGCGCGGTTGCAGTTCTGTCCTTGAAAGGCTCTCTCTCTCTCTCTCTCTCTCTCTAAGTTGCAATGCTCCCTGTATCTTGGTTAAATCAAAACCCTTATCTCTGATTGTATTTTGGTTAAGTGAAAAGTTTCCTCAACTGACCTATTCTGGTGACATGGACACCTAATTAATGTTACAGGGACTAAATTGCAAAACCAACACTATGATTGAACAAAGGACCCAACAACACATAAGTTAGACCTAAATTTTACATTTCATAGCATTTGTAATAATGTTTCTTTTTTGTAGAAAGAACCATGTCACAGCCAGGTGAGAATGCAGATATGATTTTGGAAACAGTGGAACCGCAGGTAGATATGATAGTGGAAGAAGAGGACCAGCAGTCTCAGACAGAAAAGAGGAAAAGAGGTCCGACAATGTGCACGAAGACCTCAGAGGCGAAGGATTTGCAAATCGAGTTCGACAAAACCGGATGTCCGAAGGGTCCACGTAGGGCAGAGTACACAAATTGGTGTAACAATTTGGTGAAGCAGAAGGCATCTATCTTGGTTGAGAGGTGGGACAAATTCGATGACGAAGATAAGAACGAATGGTGGAACATTGTGAAGGTAAAAAAAAAACTGTACATGCATTATATATTCATTTTTCGTATTCTGTTTGTTATTTCTTTTTTTGTTGGATACAAGTTTTCTAGCATGTCTTAACCTTTGGTATATTTCTAGAGGTGTAGGTGATAATTCTTGCTTTGTAGGACTATATCCCAAATTCTATCATTTAGCAGTTATATATACAGAGAAAAATTCAAAACCAAATATATATTACCTGCTGAATGAAATCAATGTAGCTAGTGTAGTGCACCATGCTTGAACTGGGTACCGCCACCAGGAAAGGTAAGGTAATCGCCAGACACCTTGACCCAATTCTGGTGCCCTACACTATTATCATGACAGATAGCAAAATCAGCAAAGAAATATCACTAACAAACTCAGCTAAATACAACACATTATTTCACTTTGATTTGGTCATAAAGGTTAGATTGCATGTAGGTAGTGACATAGGTTGTGCCCCAAAGTTTCCTAATATACAGAAAACAATTTGGTAGAGCAAGTGAAACACAAATTATTTTCAAGCTACTTATTCCCCGTACTTTGGTTAAGTGCAAGTTATATATGTCTATACCTGACCTGAAAACTTGAATGAACTTACATGCAGTAATTTTGTTGTCAATCATGCAGGCTCATTGGAACATCCAGGATGACGACCCAAAATCAGCGAAAAAGAAAAAGACTCTGAGGAAAATGAATGAAGCTTGGAAGCAATTCAAGAGCACGTTGAAGACGGATTTCATGGAGGAAGGGAGAAATCTGGTAGGCTACTATAAATGGCTGAAACAAGAGGACTGGGAGGCGTTTCAAGCTTTGAAGTCCACATCAGAGTTCAAGGTATATAAATTCAGCCAACTTTGTCTCTGTTCTTTCTCGATATGTACTTATCTTCCTTAAACTAGCTAATTGATGTGCCTTGATGTGTGAAGATAAAAAGTGACGAGGGCAGGAGGATCGCGAAATTGAACAAGTACCCGCACAAATTAGGGTCAGGTGGTTACGAGGGTAAGTCGGCCGAATGGGCTAAGGTACTGGACCAAAACAAAGATTCTGACTCACCTGTGGTTAGGATCCAAAATCCTAGGGCCCAACACTGGCTCATGGGAAGATCTGAGGTAATATATATGGCTCATCAAGCGATAAATGGCTCGATGTGGGGGTCGTCACCGTTTTCCTCTTGTTAGTGACCAAAAAATCATATATATCATGTGTATAGCACTCAAATATATATTCTAATGTGAAATGATGATTTTTCAGGATGATACAACGAAAACAGTCTGTGGCTTGTGGGAAAGATAAGGTGAACTCCTGTGCATTCTTGGACCCCGCTTTTACTAGTGGTACGATGGTGCAATATCAGGAGAAAGATACTGTCCAGTACATGTGTTCAGCGATGCATAAGGCTCTTTCGGAGAATAAGAGATTTATTTTCGTGCCATACCACCAGAGGGGCCACTGGTGTTTGATTGTGATTGTGCCACTTGAGAATTTGGTTTTCCTCATCGATTCTTCACAGCCCGAACCGGGCGTCACTACTCAGGACTCCAAAATGATCTGCATTCCAATAAGAAAGTAAGCAATAGTAATTCACTTGGTTTGATTTTTTCCCAATTAGATATAACAAATTGTGGAATTGCTAATTACATTCACTCAATTTTGTAAGGGCTTTTCTGCAATATCTTAAAGATGGAGGAATGCAAAGCACGAATCCGAAGCATAAAAATAAGTTGTGTTTCAGGTGGCAGCCGGTGAGCACATGCACTATAATTTTTATAATTTCATATTTTTTATTCAAAAATTAATTGTCATTCTAACATATGCCGCTAAATGAAAATTTCAGTGTCCGCAACAGTTTCAGGGTTGGGAATGCGGTTATTACACGATTATTTTTATGTTTCACTTTGTTGAACGCTTACAATTCGATTGGCCAAAATATCCGGTATGTAATTCATATGTTTTCCTTGACTTGTCCATATAATTAATATTGATTTCCTCTAATATTTTATTCTACTAAATTTTATTTATTAGTTGCATTGTTATAATTACAATATTTATTTTTATAAAGCAAAACAGAGATGCAGTTGTTATATTGTATTTTTCTAATAACCTACATATTTTGAATTTTTGGCAGCATAAATCGAACAAAAAGGCAGGGCATTACAGCAACGAAGATATAGATTATTTTAGATGTATGTGGGCAAGGTGGTTTCAAAATGAATTTTGTAAACCAGAATATGGATTTGTATAATTTAGTGTGCATGAATTTTTGATATATTTAGTGTACATGAATTTTGTTTAGGGGTTGTATTCTGATATATTGGAAATTCTTTGTTTGGAATTGATTTTTAATGGCTAGCAAACTGGAGGCTAGCCAAAACATAAAATAAAAATTGAAAAAAAAATATAACCATTTTACACGGATGTTCCACATAAGTCCGTGTGGAAAGCCAAATAAAGAGCAATAAAAATATAAGATAGGTACACGCCTGCTTATGTAATGATCCGTGTAGAAATAGTTATTCTACACGGATATTTTGATAGACATCCGTGCAGGAAAATGATCGTACACGGCCTTTTAGTTAAATATCCGTGTATAGATCTCCACTAATGTACACGGTTGTTTACGTAATGAGCCGTGCAGAATAACTATGTCTACACGGATATTAACCTAAAAGTCCGTGTAGACAGAGAAATCGTACACGGCTGTTTATGTTCCAATCCGTGTACCTCTGCTTTGGAGAGCGCCACTTGGCAAGGAATTGGACACGGTTGTTCAAGTAATAAGTCGTGCAGAATAACTATTTCTACACGGATATTAACCTAAAAAGGCCGTGTAGACAGAGTAATCCTACACGGCTGTGTATGTTACAATCCGTGTAGCTCGGCTTTGGAGAGCGCCACTTGGCAAGGAATTGAACACGGTTGTTTATGTAGTGATCCGTGTAGCTCGGCTTTGGAGAGCGCCACTTGGCAAGGAATTGGACACGGTTGTTTATGTAATGATCCGTGTAGCTCTCAGGAATTGCACACGGGTAAATATCCGTGTATAATTTATTCAGGGAATTATACACCCTCGCACTCCACACGGCAGGAAATCCGTGTAGCTCCCCTGTTTATGTCCGTGTACAATGACCATTTCTGTAGTAGTGTGATTTCATTCAGCAGGTAATATATATTTGGTTTTGAATTTTTCTCTGTATAACTGCTAAATGATAGAATTTGGGATATAGTTCTACAAAGCAAGAATTATCACCTACACCCCTAGAAATATACCAAAGGTTAAGACATGCTAGAAAACTTGTATCCAACAAAAAAAGAAATAACAAACAGAGAGAGAATAGGAAAAATGAATATATAATGCATGTACAGTTTTTTTTTTTTTTTTACCTTCACAATGTTCCACCATTCATTCTTATCTTCGTCATTGAATTTGTCCCACCTCTCAACCAAGATAGATGCCTTCTGCTTCACCAAATTGTTACACCAATTTGTGTACTCTGCCCTACGTGGACCCTTCGGACATCCATTTTTGTTGAACTCGATTTGCAAATCCTTCGCCTCTGAGGTCTTCGTGCACATTGTCGGACCTCTTTTCCTCTTTTCTGTCTGAGCCTGCGGGTCATCTTCTTCCACTATCATATCTGCCTGCGGTTCCACTGTTTCGAAAATCCTATCTGCATTCTCACCTGACTGTGACATGGTTCTTTCTACAAAAAACAAACATTATTACAAATGCTACGAAATGTAAAATTTAGGTCTAACTTATGTGTTGTTGGGTCCTTTGTTCAATCATAGTGTTGGTTTTGCAATTTAGTCCCTGTAACATTAGGTGTCCATGTCACCAGAATAAGTCAGTTGAGGTAACTTTTCACTTAACCAAAATACAATCAGAGGTAAGGGTTTTGATTTAACCAAGATACAGGGAGCATTGCAACTTAGAGTGAGAGAGATGAGAGAGAGAGAGAGAGAGAGAACCTTTCAAAGAGAGAACAGCAACCGCGCGAGTGGAGATTAGATATTCAATTGGCGAGTTCAGAGGAGAGCGACAGCAGAGACCGAGCTAGCACCGAGAGAGAGAACGATGGCAGCACCACAGAAAGAGATAGGAGACTAGGGGGTTTAGGTTTTAGGGGAGACGAGGGGATTTTGAAAAGATGGAGCGACAGAGACGAGGCGCGCATTTTATTTCTCGTAAACTAAATCTACACGGACATTTAATTAAACAACCGTGTAGAAACGTAATAGAGCTACACGTTTAATTAAACACCCGTGTATAATTAGTTTACGCGAAATTATGAAATGCGCGCCTACATATGGTTTTCTAGATTAATTTTTTCAAATTCCAAATTTCATATTTTTCAAATTCCATATTTTTCAAAATGGAAAACTTAAAAATAAAAAGGAACCTGATTTCAGTTTTATTTAGCTTGAAAACTATTTTATATCTTCGAGTATCTAGTAGAACTTAATAATAACTGCAAATAAATATTTCAATTTCTACACGGTCGTTTAATTAAAAATCCGTGTAGAAAACCTTTTGTACACGGATTTTTCATTAAACGCCCGTGTACGTTTCATAGAAGGCGAAACAACTCTTGAAAATTAAACGGCCGTGTACAAAGCCTTTTGTACACGGATTTTTAATTAAACGCCCGTGTACGTTTCTTAGAAAACGAAACGACTCTTCAAAAGTAAACGACCGTGTCCAATTTTAAATTAAAACGTTTAATTCGAACAGGTTTCATACGGAATTCGAGAAGTTGCCTTATCTTTTTAATTCTGAGAAGACGAAACGACTCTTCAAAATTCTATATAATCTGAGAAACTCCCCCGTTTCGATTACTTTTCTCTGAGATTTGGAAGAAGAAGTTTTGGAAGAAGAAATGGCCGCTTCGGTGCCACCGGAAGACGCAAATGTGCCATGGCCATTGCCCCCCGGCTATGTCATTCCCGAAGATGCTCCCGAAGTCCCTCCCGGCTATGAAATGCCTCCTCCCAACTACAGGAGGACATGGCCATGGCCGCCCTCAAATGTGCCACGACGAAGCCCAAGGGAGCACCCACCACCAAAGCCCTACAAAAGGAGGGGCAATCCCTGGATCAGGCCAAAGAGACCCTGGATTAGAAGGAGGGGGTCAGGCCAAGGAGGAATCCAGCCAGGCCAGTGAAGGAGTGTTTAATTAAGTTAATTAGCTTTTTTTTTTCGTTTTGTTTTGATGTAATATATTTTTGTTATTAATTTAATCAGCATTTTGTTTTCTATCCGTTTAACTATTTTGTTAAATACTTCATGCTATCTAAATAAAAATTGTTATAGATATAAATTAGGAGTACAAAATAACCAACAAATAATTCATTTATGGATAATCACTAAAAAGTAAATTATTTAAAAAATTATTTAAAATTAACTTAAATAATATGTCTAAATAATATCATAGAATGCCTAATGCTTACTAAATAATCCGATTTGAAAACATAAATGAACACTTTACTTGATATGACTTTATCTGGGTTTACAAATTTATAATGTAACAGGGACGCTGTTGTAACATGCAATTTAGTCCCTGTTGTTCAAGTAAAGTATTTTCAAGAATAATGTAATTTGAATATTTCAATTTCTACACGGGCGTTTAATTAAATATCCGTGTAGAAAACCGTTTGTACACGGATTTTTCATTAAACGCCCGTGTACGTTTCTTAGAAGGCGAAAAAACTCTTGAAAATTAAACGACCGTGTAGAAAACTTTTCTTACACGGATTTTCAGTTAAACGTCCGTGTCCAATTTTAAGTTAAAACGTTTAATTCGAACAGGTTATTACGGAATTCGAGAAGTTGCCTTATCTTTTTAATTCGGATGAGAAAGACGAAACGAATTCAAATAATCACTCCCCCGTTTCGATTACTTTTCTCTGAGAATAATTTAAGGGGAAAAATACCATTCTACACGGATGTTAATTAAACATATATGTAGAAATGTATTTGTGCACGGATGTGTAATGAAATATCCGTGTAGCTCCCTTTGAATTTCTACACGGACATTTAATGAAACGTATAAATGTATTTGTACACGGATGTTTAATTAAATGTCCGTGTAGCTCCCTTTGAATTTCTAATGAAATTAAAAGTTATTCTTAGAAAGATGGATTTTTTTATTTAAACAAATAAAATATAAATTTCACGTACTAATTAAATTATATCAGAAATTATACAAAAATTCATGTCTAGATTATATCAAAAATTAATACAAAAAATCCTACACTAAATTATACAAATCCATATTTCTAGTTTACAAAAATTACTGTTGAAACCACTCTGCCCACATATCTAAAATAATCTATCTGGTTCTTGCTCATGATGCAAAAAAGAAATATTAGAAACGAAATAAAAATATTACAATGAGACAGAAATATCCAGAGATTGTAAACCGGCCTTAAGTCTTTAGCTTCATTGGACTCTCTGAAATATTATAAAAGAAATAAATTATACATTGAATTTTTTTTTTCAAATAAGAAATATTAAAATTTTCAAGTTTCAAAGGAGTAAATATTATACATTGGATTTTTTTTTCCTTTTTCTTTTTTTTTTCCATTGTTTGACATCTTCCCATAATCCTTCATTGTGGTCAGATCTCATGTAATTTGCTTCGTCTTGTTCTGCAATTGTTGCTATCTCAGCTTGCACATCAGTACAAAATTGAGGTATCTCTTCGAACTGGTCATACTCTTCTTCGTCGGTGACGTTTTCTACCCCAACAATCCTTCTTTTTCCGGATAGGACAACACTCCACCTATCATCACTCTGGTCAGTGACATAAAAGACTTGGGTGGCTTTGTCAAAATCAACGAGGGTGAACCCGTCGTTATCAACTTTAACACCCCGGTCTTCGACCCATTGGCACCGAAACAAGGGAATGCTAAGGTGAGGATTGTAAACGAGCTCCCAAATTTCTTCAATAACGCCGTAATAAGACTTTGATGCTATTAGAGGCCGGGCATCCCCCGATCTACTGAATTCTTGAGACGTCGCCACCAACGTCACCCCACTATTTTGCATCGTGCTCTTATCACACTGTAATTTAGTGTAAAATGTATATCCGTTAATCTCATATCCTTGGAATGTTCTAACAACCATTTGGGGTCCTTCGCCCAGCAATCTAACAGTTTCATGTACGGAGGACATTTCGGGGTGTGATTTCACTCTGTCTTTCATCCATCCTATAAAAGAACGGTTATGCTCGTCAGTAAGCCACTTCTGACTTCTCGTGTAGTTCTGTTGTCGAAGGATTGTCATGTGCTCATCTATATATGGAGCAACATCTGCCATGTGCTGTAGTACAATAAAATGTGCCTTTCGCAAGTCATCGTTATTAGCAACTATGTCTTTCAACCCTATTGTCCCTACTCCTTGTAGCCTTCCCTCGTATCGAGATTTTGGAACGCCAATAGGACCCACACCGGTCATGTAGTTGGTGCAAAACTCAATTACCTCTTCTGTGGAATATCCCTCCACAATGCTACCTTCAGGACGATGTCGGTTCCTTACGTAACTTTTCAAAATACCCATGAATCTCTCGAATGGATACATATACCGCAGGAACGCGGGACCACAGATCTTAATTTCCCTCACGAGATGAACAACAAGGTGAACCATAACATCGAAAAAAGATGGCGGAAAATACATCTCAAGATGGCAAAGGGTAACGACGACCTCCTTCTGCAAAGCGTCCAATTTGAGCGGGTCTATCACTTTGAAATTAATTGCATTGAAGAAAAAACAAAGCTTCGTAATGGTTTGCCGCACGGGCTTCGGTAAAATTCCCCGAATTGCAACAGGAATCATATGTGTCATTAAAACATGACAGTCGTGGGATTTCGGACCAATCAATTTCAGGTCCTTCATCGACACCAGCTTCTTAATATTCGAAGAATACCCTGATGGGACTTTAATACTATGAAGGTATTTACAAAAGCTCGTTTTCTCGATCTTCGACATTGTGCACATTGCGGGGGGTAGGTATGCCTTTTGCTTCCCTTTATCCTGCGGTGCAAGCTCGGGTCGTATTCCCATTAATTTCATGTCTTCTCGAACTTTAAGACCGTCTTTGGTCTTCCCCGAAATGTTCAATAATGTGTCAATCAAACTGTCACAGACATTTTTTTCAACATGCATGACATTTAGGCAATGTCTCACTTCTAAATATTCCCAATATGGTAGCTCCCAAAATATGGACTTCTTTTTCCAAATATCTTTCGGTGGTGGTTTGGCACATTTTCCAAAAACAACAATAAGGTGTTTAACCCGCATGAAGACATTCTTCCCATCTAACGGACGACGTGCCACTCCAAGCTCAATTTTCCCGTTGAATACCTTCTTCTTCTTACGGTATGGGTGATTAACAGAAAGAAACCTACGGTGCCCCATAAAAACATTCTTTTTACAATTTTTCACCCTCAGCACCTGCGTGTCATCTTCACAAATGGGGCACGCTTTTGCTCCTTTACATGTGTAACCCGATAAATTCCCGTACGCGGGGAAATCATTTATGGTGCAGAATACCATGGCCCGAAAATTAAATTGCTCTTTGCCGTACGCATCCCACACCCGGACGCCATCCCTCCACAATTTCTGGAGGTCCTCAATTAATGGTGCGAGATACACATCTATGTCATTTCCGGGTTGTCTGGGTCCTTGGATTAGTAATGACATCATTATGTACCTGCGTTTCATGCACAACCAAGGAGGAAGATTGTAGATGCATATAAGAACTGGCCAAGTGCTGTGTTGACTGCTCATGCTTCCAAACGGACTCATTCCGTCTGTGCTTACCCCTAACTTAAGGTTTCGTGATTCGCCACCAAATTCTTCGAAATGTCTATCAATGTTTCTCCATTGAATTGAATCAGCAGGGTGTCTTAGTTTACCATCTCTTTTGCGCTCTTCTTCATGCCAACGCAACAATTTCGCATCTTTGGGATTTGCAAATAACCGTCTTAATCTCGGTATTATCGGGAAATACCACATCGCCTTAGCCGGAGGCCTTGACTTTTTTCCTTCATCACACTCGTCAGTGTCATGGTCCTTGCGTTTATACCGTGAAACACCGCATTTAGGACAAACATGCATGGCCTCGTACTCTCCACGGTACAATACACAGTCATTCGGACATGCATGTATTTTTTCAATCTTCAAACCCATTGGACAGATCAACTTCTTTGCCTGATATATTGTACAGGGTAACTCATTGTTATCTGGGAGCATATCTCGTAAAAGCTTTAATAAGGACGTGAAAGTCTTATCGCTCCAACCGTTGTCTGCTTTTAAGTTCAATAATTTCAACACAGCTGATAGTTTTGTAAATTTGGTACACCCGGGGTATAACGGCTTTTTAGATTCATTAGACAGATACTGAAATTTTTTAAAATTTTTATCACTAATTTCATCTTCCACATCACGTAACATGTCCTCTAGATTCTCAGTAAAATCGTATTCTGCATTTTCATCAATCTCCACCTCATCATCCTCGTTGCAATCAAGATTATCGAAATTTTCGACATTCTCAAAATCATCGTTGCATTCAAATTCAAAATTATCAACAGTTTCTACATTATCATCATTCTCGTCCAAAACAAAATTTCTATTGGTTCCACTACATTCCCCAATTTTCTCACCATGCATAAACCAACATGTATATCTTTTCTTAAATCCCCGACAAATCAAATGAGCTCTAATTTCTTCCGAATCCCCAAATCTTATAAAAATTTTACAATCTCTACAAGGACACAAGATGTCGTTATCTTTTGTGGCCACTCTATAACTCTCAGCAAATTTTAGGAACTCATCAACGCGAGCCAAATATTCTGCACTATCACGTCGCAATTCGTACATCCAACTTCGATCCATCTGTAAATTAAAGTAAACAAAAAAAATTCCAATTAAACATATATGGTGGTCAGCATATATATTGTTCCAAATTCTTGGCTTATAAAGGGCTGGTTTACAATCCTAACCCACTCTTTGAATATTATGCCTCATATGTGAACACATATTAGCGGGATTTAATTAGTATTTGAGAAAAATTCGGCAACATTTCTCCTTAACTCCCCAAGTATGCGTAAAAACCACATACTCGTAGGAGCAATAAGGAGAAATACTGTCGAACTTTTCTCAAATACTAATTAAATCCCGCTAATATGTATTCACATCCTAACTGAGACACAATATTCAAAGAGCAGTCCCAAACGGGGGACTATCTAAAATTAATCTCTATTGGATTAATTTTGAACGGGCATGGACCTAAAAGCATCAGTAGGTCGGTTATTGGACCACAATACACTAATTATTTACATTATCTTAACAAATCAAGCACGCATGCATTAAATAATAATTGATAGAAATAATTACGCAATATTAATCAGTAACAGAAAATTAGATAAAGAAGAGGGAAATATATATATGTATGACTAACCTTGGCAACAGAGAGGAGAATGTGAATTAACTTCCAAGCTAGATCTCAGATTCGGCCTCGTTCCTTGTGCGCAGAAATCAGACCAATTCAATACAGAGAGAGAGAGAGAAGTATTAATTGATCAAAACGGCGCCGGAAGAAGGCCTTTTATATAGTTCCAACCCTAAAATAACATTTCTACACGGATAATAATCTATAAATCCGTGTACAACAAGCATTACAAGAGCTACACGGACTTTTATATAGGTAGCCGTTTATAAAAGATAACATTTCTACACGGACATTTATATAAACAGCCGTGTGTAATATAAAAGATAAACTTTCTTCACGGACATTTAGAATTCTTTTTTTTTTCCTAATTTTTGTTTTATTTTTTTTGGCTAGCCTTCCATTATTTCGAGCAAGTATCTTTGTTTTCTGTTAATAACCTTTGTGCACGGATATTTAGCAATAAATCCGTGTAGAAAGACACACAGACTTTTATATAAACAGCCGTGTAAATTATTTTTCTACACTGTTAATTAAAAAAAAAATCCGTGTACTATTTCTCGTTTCTACACGGCTCTTTATTAAACGTCCGTGTAGCATTGTTTTTTTTTTTTTTTTTTACTAATTTTTTTTTTCAATGTTTTTCAGATAGCAAAACAAACACTTTCCAAAACAGAGGAAGACATTTAAAATCCAGAATTCCAAAACATAGCAATTTAAACTAAAAATTCATGTACACTAAATTATACAAAATCATTACAAAAGTTGGAATAAAAATTCATATGTAAACTAAAAAATTCCATTAAGGACTAGAATAGGGTGGTTCTTTCCTTTTGGTGCCAGTAGGGTTTACAGAGGGGATGATATGAGAAGATACATGTTTTACTAAAGAAAGAGTTGAGTAAAAAGTTGGATGAAGGACCATCAAAAAAAAAAAGGGAAGAGGTCGATGAAGGACCTTCAGAGCCGGATGAAGAGACGAATGAAGAGTCGGATGATCTCCGACTTCATTCGACTCTTCACCCGGCTCTGAAGGTCACATTCACCTCTTCATCCGGCTCTGAAGGTCCTTCACCCAACTCTTACCCAACCCTTCATCCAGTAAAATTGATCAGAAGAGAGATAATTTCTCCTCTGGATCTTGCTTGCCCGAATTAGTTAGGACATGCAAGGAACTAACCAAAAGACTACTTAGGTTAATGTAACCAAAGTAAGGACTACTTTAGTTACATTAACCTAAGTAGCCTTTTGGTTAATATGTCCTAAACTAAACACCTTAGCAAGATCTAGAGGAGAAATACAAATTAACTTCCAAGATCTCAGATCCGGCCTCTAGTTATAACATCTTTACCCTCGAAAAACACTTTAGCGCAGAAATCAGATCAATTAATTGGAGAAATGAAGCACTTCGCATGGGAATTCGAGATGTAGGTTATCAATTATATCGGACCGCTCATCTGTGAGCTCCATAAACAGTACCTCATATTGATATAAGTTGCGATCCGACATAATTGATAAACCTACATCTCAACCCAATTGTTAACTGTGAGAGGGAGAGAATTGATCAAAACGGCGCTGGTCGGGAGAATGCCTTTTATATAACCAAAAACCTAAAATAACATTTCTACACAGCTCTTTATTAAACGTCCGTGTAGCTCTCTCAAGGCTTTCTACTCTGTTAATTAAACAAAAAATCGTGTACATTTACGACCTTTCTACACGGCTCTTTATTAAACATCTGTGTAGCTCTTACAGGTTATCTACACGGTCATTTAAACATTTATCCGTGTACAATTCTTTCCTTTCTTCACGGTTCTTTAATTAAATATCCGTGTAGCTCTCTCAAGGCTTTCTCCACTGTTATTTAAACAATAAGCCGTGTACATTTCCTAGTAAACGTCCGTGTAGCTCTCTCACGTCTTTCTACACTGATTCTTTAATAAATATCCGTGTAGAGATCCTACAGATATTTCAGGCATCCAAAAAATTACAACTTCTACACGATTTTTCTATAAAATTGCCAAATCCATGTATAATGTGCTGTGTACAATGACCATTTCTGTAGTAGTGGAAAAAGAAGAAGAAAACTACATAAATGTTGAGTATCAAAAACTACAACTGATTCCGTTATCTTCCTAGGGTCATATGTTTTGTCGATCCTCCGTCTATTTCTGAATTGTGGTCATACACTGAAATCTGAGTTTCTACCGATAGTTATCGCCGTTTAATTGTTAGAAAGAATGCATCTATGTTTATTGCAAAAACATCAATGATGCGTTGATGTTTTATATCCTAAGTTAATTCCGACAGTAGTGCATGGATATTTTATGAAAAAAACATCGGTGATGTGCCAATGTTTAATTTATACCCTGTACCTACTCATCCTCAGAATTAACCTAGGAGTGTCAATGCGTACAATACGAATCGGGGGAAACATTTTTGTACCCTTACCTGTTACAAAGTTACCATAGCCGTTACAAATTAACCTTATTCGTACCCTACACTTACCCATTGTGGTCATCAGATAACGGAACTGTAACAGGTAAATAACAACAGGTAATGTTAATATAATAATTATTTTTAAATTTTCTTCGCAAATTAATTAGGAGATTTATATAACTGGATGCGGCAAAGACAATTAATGAATTAAAGCTCTGAAAAAAATAATCACCAAATAAAGGTTCAATCTGAACCATTCATTATTAACGAGAAAATTATGTTCGGTAGCCCTAAATTTTATTGTGATTTTGTTGGAATTTATTTAAGTATTTTAATAGTTAATTAAGTGCAATCCAATTATATAAAATAGTCAATTGTCCAAGTTCAAAAAAATTAAATAAAATGCATTTTTCGAAAATACCAACAGTTGCTCATTAATGTATATATATAATTTATTTTTTTATAATATTTCGATCGGCGCCAAAAATCTTGTTGTGTATTTTAGGTATCGAAATATAGGGCAATTTTAATACACTTTTAACTTTTAAAATTTATAAACCTTCGTACACAATAAATAGGTTAGTTGCAAGCGCACAACCTATCGATTGTAGTATGTAGGTGTCGATCCAAAGGGAAGTTGGGAAACACTAATTTTTATTAAAGTAAACTACTTTTAAAACTAAATAATAAAAGTAAAAAGGGGGGTTTTGTGTAATTTTGGTTTTAATGAAAATTAAAAGATCGTAGCAAAGCAATTAAAATTCGGATGTGATTCGAATTGGAGAAGTCTAGGGGCTTTTGGCTCACAATTCCTTGGTTAATTTCTCATTTGTTTGGTCTCTAAATTCATGTTTTCTTTGATGGGGTTTCTAACCTTATGATGTGCCCAGATAATTCGGATTTCACGATTAAGTACTTCACCCTAACTACCTAGATTTAAGTGCATGTTAGCCTATTTCAACTAAGTATTGATACAACTAATTTGGTGCGATGAGTTAACGTTCCTCTAGTTTTAGGGCTGTCACGATCCTAATAGGGATATTTAACATTACATACACACAAAATAATATATCAATGTCTAATCTAATCTAGGGTTCCCAATTAGGTTTTAGGCTTCACAACTAAGTCCTTCACCCTACACTACTACAAAAAAAGAGATTATACACGGACAAAAATGAAGGAGCTACACGGATTTCCTACCGTGTTTAAATCGAGGGTGTATGAATAGTTCAATAACTACACACGGACATTTGTCCGTGTGCAATTTCAACGATTCTACACGGATAACTACACAAACAGCCGTGTAGAAAGCCCAGAATGTGTCGCTCTCCATGTTACCGAGCTACACGGATATTACCTAAACAACCGTGTACGATTCTTTTTGTACACGGACTTTTAACTAAAAAACCGTGTAGCTTGACTCTTTCTACACGGACATTTAGTTAAATGTCCGTGTAGCTCTCCTCTTTCTACACGGACATTTAACTAAATGTCCGTGTAGCTATCTTATTTTCTACACGGACTTTAGTTAAATGTCCGTGTAGAAAGAACATTTTTTTTTTTTTGTATTTTTTGTTTTTGGGCTAGCCTCCAGTTTTGTTACAGAACTATTTCAGATTTTCCATATTTTCCATATTTTCCAGATTTCATATAACAAGAAATCCATATTTTCCAGATTAGCAATAAATCCATATTTTCCAGATTAGCAAGAAATTCATATGTTTCAGATTATCCTGAAATCCATATGCAATAAATTATACAATATTCATATACACCAAATTATACAAAATTATGGAAATCCATGTTGAGCATTGCAAAATTCCGTTAGAAACCACCTTGCCCACACACACCTGATATCGTCGATCTGCTCCTTGGTGTAATGCGGTTCCTTTGGCACATTCTACAATTACAATTTGGTATTAGTTAGTAACAAGAAAAGGTAGATGAAATAGAGTTGCAAATATCAATTGCTATTATATAGGAACTGTTACACCAAAAGGTATAGTACAAAGTTTCAGTACAGTAAACTGCACTTTTTAACCTTCAATACACTTTTCGGTTCAGACTGCAAGTATACAATCCTATCGAGTAGTATAAATTCGGGTATCGATCACAGGGACGGTTCAAGTCTTAACTAGAATTCTACCTAAATTAAATAAAGACTAGAAGTTGGAAAGGTTGGTTTTGGTTTTTATAGTTCCTAACAATTCAATGACAGTAATTAAATGCAAGAAAGTAAATCAACTTGGTTTAAATAAGAAGTAAAAGGCGTTTCCAGGGTTATGACTTCATCTCAGTTTTGCCTCGAGGTACCCCGTCCGTGTAGTGTCCTACACGGGCCGTGTCCAATGTACACGGGCCGGGTACTGTCGTACACGGTCCGTGCGGCCCTCGAGTGAATGCAGCAGTTATTGTTTCTTAGTGTTGTTCCTTTATGTAGGGTTCTACTGACCAGACCTAATGTTCCTAAACCTCAACTGTCGTCTGTTGGTTCATTAACTTGGTATGGAATTGCAATATGTGCCCTCGTCGGGTTCTAGACCTCAACTGTCGTATGTTGGTCTGAATTACCTAGTTGCTTGTTTGGTATACTAAAGGTAACCTCATTCCGTCGATATGAGGAAATGTTCACCTGTCGGCTACTACTTGGTTTCATCTTCCGGATCACTAATCCTACCTCATGTACTTAGTTTGGTTGAGAGATTATAAGGGCCAAAGTACCTTCTAGATGTGCGCATTCATCTAGTGGTAAACCAATAAAAATCAAACAACTTAGACTAAGCAATTGAAATCAAACACAATCAAGCAAACACAAATTTCAACAAAAGAATCCAATAACTAACATGCAAGACAAAACATTCGATTACATCACAACCATAGAAACTAAAAGTCTACTCTAACATGATTAAAAAGCAAATAAAACAAATAGAGATAAAGGAGTTCATAGAAAAACTCGAAGAACAATGAAGATCCGTCAAAAACTCGCGTCTTTCGCTTCTCAACTTCGTCTCCAAGCTTAGCCGCCAAGTCCAAACCCTAGGAATTGCTTCTCTGCTCCAGAATGAATCCTCTGGTGCAAGAAATCCCGCTTATATGCTTTTCTGGCTGACCTTCCATCAATTAGCCTTGTTTCCAAATTCTGAATCTGTTTCCAGAAATGCTTGACACGGCCCGTGTGAAATTCTGCACGGACCGTGTACCTGTGTGTCTTCTGTGGTCGAGTCAGCGGTTGAAAATGCTTGACACGGCCCGTGTGAAATTCTACACGGACCGTGTACCTATGTCTCTAGCTCAGATTGTAGATCTTCTCACAAGCTTTCCGAAAAGTGGTTATACACTCAAAACGGAGTTACGAGTCAAAATCTATGACGGTTTTAATTTCAGGTGCTGAGATTGATGTCCTGGTCGTGTCTGTGGTCGAGCAGAGGGTTGTATGGTCCGCATAAGAAGGTACACGGACCGTATATAAACCTTCAAATTCCATATTATTCCTCGGTTTCGCCCGTTTTCTGCAAAGTAAGAACAAATGCACAGCAGTACCACATTCTATAGATATTTAATGAAATAAACACGATTTGACAGTTTTAGGCACAGGTTTTGGTACAAAGTTTGGTCGGAATATAGATACGAAAGCGAGATATCAAATTCCCCCAAGCTAAAGTCTTGCTTGTCCTCAAGCAAAAACCCCAACTTAGGTACCGGGTTGGTCTTTTAAACTTTCCTAAATGCAAGTTAAGATCCTAATTGTGAAAAACTCACATGAACTGCTATTATCATTAACCTCGAGAATCATTTTGGATAACAACTTGGACTTTCCTCGATTAATTTTGATTCACCCCACAAATTGACTAGTCAAACTTCAAATTCTGAGATGCTTTGATATTTGCAAAAACTAGTTACCCGAATTGATCAATCTTTCATTCTTACATTGAAACTATGCCCTCATTTGTGGTGATTTTCCTATTTGCCCCCCCAAGCTTGGAACAAGCTTAGGTTAGAAAGTTGCGGACTTCGTGTGTTGATATATGCAAAAGTTTTTGAAAGTTTTCGAGCTCAAAGGCATCCCGTCGGATTGTGCCAGTACTCTTTTTTTTTCTTCTAAATTTGGGAGACGAGCTCAAAGGCGCCCTGTAGGACTTATTGCCAGTACTCTTATTTTCTCCATCTTTTCGTTTGTTTTTAATTCATTTGCATATGTCATGAATACACACATCCAAAGGTATTCTTTCATACCAATAGATATCCCAATCTTTCTATTGTTTAAAATCCCCAATTTCCTAATTTAAAAGGCACAGTTCGGTTTCAAAATGTTTTTTTTTTCAGTACAATTCAAGTTTTCATCTTTTCAATTTCTCAAAACATCCCATCCTAAGCAGTTCTTTGATCAATTATGGGGTTATTTCCAATTTCTCAAAGTTATCCAAATCATAACCAAAAATTTTCAAACAAGTCTTTAATCCTAGCAATCACACAAATTTATCACCTAAAAATGCAAAATTTGCGAAAAAATAAACATGAACTAAATGCAGATACAATTTTCTTCTATTCAACCCCCCAAGCTTGAATGAAGCATTGTCCTCAATGCTTGAATTCACACAAGAAAAAGTAAATAGAAGAAAACATGAAAACTTACAGACATGAAGCGAGAGGTGGGTCGGGTGGAACTGGGAGGAGCACCCACTTCTGAGGTACACGGACCACGCGATTAAACTCTTGCATCAGAAGAATCCACATGATTTCTCTAAAGACCTTGATCGAGCACCCGATCGCGCCTATGTGAACTTTCAATTTCTCCAAGAGCATGGCAATCCGATCAGGTTTGAGATCTGCACTTATGATCACAGGACAAGATTTATCTGGGTCCAGGAACTCATACCTGAGGTTAGCTGGGAGAGGCTTGAGCTCAGGAGTCGGCTGCTCTGTCTGGGATGTTGCACGGCCTGTGTGAGCTTTGTACGCCCTGTGTGCTATCTCCAGCTCCTCTGGCTGTGTTGCACGGTCCATGCAAGATGCATGCGGTCCGTGTGTCTATTCCTTCAGGTTGTCAGTCTCTTTTTGCACGGTCCGTGTAGATTCTGCACGGTCCGTGTTCTCAGTAGTCTCATTGGTCTCGGCTGGTCGTGTGGGCTCTGCACGGTCAGGGTGCTTAGTTTCTGCCACAGGTGGGGTCGGCACGGTCCGTGTAGAGTCTGAACGGTCCGTATGCTTGGCAGTTGAGTCAATGGCCATGACAAGTCCCGGTAATGGGTCCCACTTCGCAAAGTTATAGCTTTTTCCTCTCCTATGGGGTTGATCTCTGGTTGACTTGGCATCCTTCCAGGAGATGGTTGACTAGAGGTAGCTTGGCGACTGAGGTCCATCAACAACTTACTCCGAGCAGTCAGTTGAGCATTCATTGCTTGCATTTGCTCGAATATCATCTGGTTCATCTTCCGTTGCTTGTGCATGAAGTCGCTCACAGCGGGAGCAATGTACGGCTCGGGTGGATCGGATTGAAATGCGTGGTTGTTCGAGTTGTAGAAGTTGCGATTGTTGATGCTGCTCGAGTAATTGTTGAAGGGTGGTCTCGAAAAGTGAGATGATTCGTTGCTGAGATAGTTGACCTGCTCAGTTTCCTCACCCCTTCCTTGATTGACATCTGCCTTCACACTCATCTTGTCCAATGCCCTTTGCATGGCATCCAGTTTGGCAGACAGCGCAGTGATTTGATCAACCTCGTATTTGCCGCCTCCTCCTCCTCGAGAATTGTAGCGGCTGGACCACTGTTGGTTTGTCATGTTGTAAATCAAATCCATGGCAGCTTGTTCATGTAGAGAGAGAAAAATAAAAGAAAAAGATACAAGTTAAAATCTAGATTAAATAAAGTAGGCAAAAATCCAGAAAATAAATGAAGCCGTCCCCGGCAACGGCGCCAAAAACTTGTTACACCAAAAGGTATAGTACAAAGTTTCAGTACAGTAAACTGCACTTTTTAACCTTCAATACACTTTTCGGTTCAGACTGCAAGTATACAATCCTATCGAGTAGTATAAATTCGGGTATCGATCACAGGGACGGTTCAAGTCTTAACTAGAATTCTACCTAAATTAAATAAAGACTAGAAGTTGGAAAAGGTTGGTTTTGGTTTTTATAGTTCCTAACAATTCAATGACAGCAATTAAATGCAAGAAAGTAAATCAACTTGGTTTAAATAAGAAGTAAAAGGCGTTTCCAGGGTTATGACTTCATCTCAGTTTTGCCTCGAGGTACCCGGTCTGTGTAGGTCCTACACGGGCCGTGTCCAATGTACACGGGCCGGGTACTGTCGTACACGGTCCGTGCGGCCCTCGAGTGAATGCAGCAGTTATTGTTTCTTAGTGTTGTTCCTTTGTGTAGGGTTCTACTGACCAGACCTAATGTTCCTAAACCTCAACTGTCGTCTGTTGGTTCATTAACTTGGTATGGAATTGCAATATGTGCCCTCGTTGGGTTCTAGACCTCAACTGTCGTATGTTGGTCTGAATTACCTAGTTGCTTGTTTGGTATACTAAAGGTAACCTCATTCCGTCGATATGAGAAAATGTTCACCTGTCGGCTACTACTTGGTTTCACCTTCCGGATCACTAATCCTACCTCATGTACTTAGTTTGGTTGAGAGATTATAAGGGCCAAAGTACCTTCTAGATGTGTGCATTCATCTAGTGGTAAACCAATAAAAATCAAACAACTTAGACTAAGCAATTGAAATCAAACACAATCAAGCAAACACAAATTTCAACAAAAGAATCCAATAACTAACATGCAAAACAACTCGCGTCTTTCGCTTCTCAACTTCGTCTCCAAGCTTAGCCGCCAAGTCCAAACCCTAGGAATTGCTTCTCTGCTCCAGAATGAATCCTCTGGTGCAAGAAATCCCGCTTATATGCTTTTCTGGCCGACCTTCCATCAATTAGCCTTGTTTCCAAATTCTGAATCTGTTTCCAGAAATGCTTGACACGGCCCGTGTGAAATTCTGCACGGACCGTGTACCTGTGTGTCTTCTGTGGTCGAGTCAGCAGTTGGAAATGCTTGACACGGCCCGTGTGAAATTCTACACGGACCGTGTACCTGTGTCTCTAGCTCATATTGCAGATCTTCTCACAAGTTTTTCGAACAGTGGTTATACACTCAAAACGGAGTTACGAGTCAAAATCTATGACCGTTTTAATTTCAGGTGCTGAGATTGATGTCCTGGTCGTGTCTGTGGTCGGGTAGAGGGCTGTACGGTCCGCATAAGAAGGTACACGGACCGTATATAAACCTTCGAATTCCATATCCTTCCTCGGTTTCG
Organism: Carex kokanica; assembly: GCA_025461125.1. Classification (NCBI taxonomy): domain Eukaryota; kingdom Viridiplantae; phylum Streptophyta; class Magnoliopsida; order Poales; family Cyperaceae; genus Carex; species Carex kokanica. Next base: position 375,892 of record JAJGRX010000895.1, on the reverse strand, counting down.
CCCGTTTTCTGCAAAGTAAGAACAAATGCACAGCAGTACCACATTCTATAGATATTCAATGAAATAAACACGATTTGACAGTTTTAGGCACAGGTTTTGGTACAAAGTTTGGTCGGAATATAGATACGAAAGTGAGATATCAGGAAAAATTAATATGAATTACATACCGCGGTTGGGAATTGGAATTGTATTCTTTCGACAAAGTCAAACATGAAAATCATCGTGTAATAAGCGCATTCCCAACTCTGCAACTGTTGCGGGCCCTGAAATTTGCATTTAGCGGCCTATGTTAGAATGATAATATTTTTTTGGACAATATATGAAATTAAAAATTTATAGTGTGCTCACCAGCAACCACTTCCAACTCAACTTGGTTTTCTGGCGCTTGTTATGCAATTCTCCCTTTTTAACATATTTCGCAAAAGCCCCTACAAAAGACCAAGTGAATGTTTATAGCAATTTTATAATTTGATATAATTGAAAAAAATTCAAACCAATTAAATTATTATTGCTTACTTGTTGACATAAGGGAAGATATCTTTGCACTTGTTAGCTGGGATATTTCGTTTGGACTTACAAGAATCAACGATTATGCTCGTATTTAGGTAAGGCACAATGATTATCAGACACCAGTGCTTGCTGTGGGAGGATAAAAATTAAAGTACTTTAGCATATAATAGTGACACGAGTGTTTGCTAATATGAACAATACATAAGCTAAGGTTAGAATTAACCTCTGGTGGTACGGCACGATAATGAATTTCTTCTCCTCCTCCATAGCACGATGCAGCGCTGAACACATGTACTCGATACCCATATCCGAATAACATCTCAGGGACGTGGCACTCACTCTCTCGGGGTCCAGAAATATGCACAAGTTCTTCCTTTGTACCATCTCATTACAGTTTCGGATTAGCTTCCTGAAAACTCAAAATTTTACATTAGAATATATATTTGAGTTGTATACAATAATGAAAATAATTTTGAGTCACTAACATGAGGAAAATGGAGATGAACGACACATCGAGCCATCTATCGGATGACGAGTGGTGGAGAATGTCCTTGAAGTCTTTGAACGACATAATGATAATACTGCCTTCATGTAAAAACATCCCAGGTGGGACAGGGATGATGATATCCTTCATGCCTTCGGGTGCCGACATCAAGCGGTCGTGGAGAAGGCGCAAATCACCGGGCAAACGGCTGTATTCTTCTTTGGTGACCATAGGACGGTCTGGTGATCCTGGCGCGTCAGCCCCGACGTCGCAAGCCACAACAGTCCGTACCGGTGACATCATCTCCTGTGCACCGATGACATCATCTCCTCGTGTCTGCATTAAAATTAACATATCTTCTTCAAGCCTTTGAAAAAGAATGATTTGAATGTAACAAAAGAAATGGATTATTTAGAGATTACCTGATGCAAAATAATCTGACTCCTGGGCCATTGGACAAATGACTTCCGGGCATCATCAAGAACAAACATATCGCCGGTAGGGGCAGGAAGAGGTACGCGCCCCCATCCCTCCACGACTGAGTCAACCTGCACGCATGCATAGTCGGGCCTGAGCTGAGCATGGTGTACACTTGGGGCTCCTAGAAGTACAATGCCCTTGGCAACGATCAAAGAACTACCCTGCCACAGGACGAGGTCGCATGCTCTGGGGTCCTGCAATTATCAAAAAGTTGTTACTTTTTAATGGTGCGATATTGTCTAACAATGTTACAAACAGGTATGAATTACCTTTAGACTATAAAACAGTAGTGATTACCTTTAGATTTTCCAAATCATCTAAGGCCCAAGTCCCGGATGCTTGGCTACTTTGCCGAACTCCCGGCGAAATAGGAGGTGGTTGCTCGGATTGCTGCGCAAGAGATGAAAACCGGTTCAACAACCTTGATTCCATCTCAGCCAGCTTTGCGTCGTACTCTTGGCTGACCTCCGCGCGTACCTGCGCAACTATCTCGTCTTTATTTACTTTGGCACGAGGTTTTCTTCGAGGTTTTTGTCCCTCAACTCGGAACACCTCCTTCCAGCCCCTGTAGGCCCCTACACCCCTGACCCGGCCCGTGTGTTCTGGATTCTCGAGCGCTGCGGCCAAGGAATTATTTTGTCGTTCGACCGTCCGGGCACCTGAACTGACATCCTGCTCCACCTCCAACTGTTAATAGAAAAATTAGTTATAGCAAAAGACCAAGTGATGTACATTCGGAGTTATAATTTCGTTTGAATGACACAAAGTTATAACAAAGGACTCTTACCATTCTCTGAGCCACGGGCTGCAATTTCTGTGGGAGTACTATCTTCCCGTCAGCGGTTAACTCGGATCTACCCATGAACCAATCTTGGCCCCTAGGATTTTGGATCCTAACCACGGGTGAGTCGGAATCTTTGTTTTGCTCCAGTACTGTCCTCCACTATGTCGACTTACCCTCGTAACCACCTGACCCTAAATGGTGCGGATACTTGTTCATGGCAGCGATCCTCCTGCCTTCGGCACTTTTTTTCTTCACATGTGCAAGAAAATCAATTAGTTGTAGATAAATAATTGAAGATCGAGAAAAAACAAAAACTACTTTGGATAATGTTACATACCTTGAACTCTTCTGTGGACTTCAAAGCTTGAAACTCCTCCCACACCTCTTGTGTTAGCCAAGAATAGTACCCTACCGGATTTCTCCCTCTCTCCATGAAATCCGTCTTCAGCGTACTCTTGAATTGCTTCCAACCTTCGTTCATGATCCTCAGAGTCTTAGTCTTTGGGGTATCGCTCTCGATGTTCCACTGAGCCTGATTGACACCAAATTCACTGTATTTAATTTCATGTGCAACAATGAAAATAAAGTAAAGAGTTGTTCGGTACTTTACCTTCACCATGTTCCACCAGTCGTTCTTCTCCTCTTTATCAAACTTATTCCAACTCTCTACAAGGATACTTGCCTTTCGCTTCACCAAATTGCAACACCAATTTGAGTACGCCATTCGGTTTGGACCTTGCGCACGCCCGTCGTCCGTGAACTGGATTTCCAGCTGCTTCTTCTCGGACGTGCTTGTGCACATTGTCGAACCTCTTTTCCTTCTTTCTGATGAGGCAGTAGCTTGCTGATGCTCTTCTTTCATCACATCTATGTGCTCACCCTCAGCCGACATGGTTCTGCCATACAAAGAAATATTAAAAGAAATATTATATAAACACCAAATAGAAAGAATTAGTTTATTCATATATGCACATTAAGTTATGCACATTAAGTAATGGACCTATGTGCAAAACAAACACCACAGTAAAATGGAGGACTTCAAAACACACAAAATGGACCTTAATTTCATATTTTTCTGATTTTAATTCGATTTTATATGATTTTCGAAAGTTCAGCCTCTCAAACTGAAAATTCTGCACCTTTAAACATCAGATTTTACCATTTGAAAATGTGAACTTTAAAAAATCATATAAAATGGAAAAAAAATCATAAAAATATGAAATTTGTGTCCATTTTGTGTGTTTTGGAGTCCTCTGTCTGTTGGTCAAGTTATAATCTTGTTTTGGTCATGGCATTGATCTGCACTGATCAATTTACCAGAAGAGGTCATTTTGGCCGTTTAGAGTACATTTCACTACTTTGCACAGAGGTCCTCAAATAATGTTGAGATAAAAAAATAAATCAAATAGGTCACTACTTCATAAATTAACAGATATGTCACTACTGCAGAAATTAAAGTGGCACCAGCACAGAGGTCATTTTTTTTTTTGTCTTAGGGATATGTTAACAGAAATTAACAGATATGTTCACAGATATGTTAACAGAAATTAACAGATATGTTCACAGATATGTTAACAGAAATTAACAGATATGTTCACAGATATGTTAACAGAAATTAACAGATATGTTACACAGAGGTCATTTTTTTTTGTCTTAGGGATAGTAAAGTGGCACCAGCACAATTAACTATATCCACCAGAAATTTAATAGGTTTTGAACTATAGGCACAGCACAGCAAAGCAGCACAGCAAAGACAGCACAACAAAGGCAGCACAACACAGCAAAATAAGCAAAAAAAACTTGCAAATCAGTAGTGAGAACATCAGGCGGTGACAATGAGCACAGCACCATGAGCACAGCAGAGGTGGCGACAATGAGCACAGCAAGGCAGAAGAGGCGGCTAAGAGGGAGGGTGATAGAGGCGGAGTAGTGAAAAGGATTTTGAAAGAGAAGAGAAGGATTTGAAGCGGCTCGTTTTCAGAAAAAAAATTGGAAGAGAAAGCTTTTGAAAAACATTGTACACCTCTTTCTACACGGACATTTAGTAAAAGTCCGTGTACAAATCCCCGGTTTTTCTACACGGACTATTTAGTAAAAGTCCGTGTACAATTAGTCTTTCTACACGGACATTAACTAAAAGTCCGTGTACAAATCCCCTTTCTACACGGACTATTAAGTAAAAGTCCGTGTAGCTCTCTGAACCTTTATACACGGTTTTATCGTAAAATCCGTGTACAATGACTATTTATACACGGGTTATTAACTAAAAGTCCGTGTACAAAAAGTTCAAACATATTAAATTATGTTTCTTTTATTTTTTATATTATTTAAACTAATAATAAATTAACTAAAATATATAGTATATCACATCTAATATTTAAAACTTATACTAATATTAACAAATACCCGGTTTTTTTATTATTATTAAAATTTGAACTATAAACATTTAATATTTGTACTAGTAATTAAAAACTAATACTAATATTTTATATTTTATTTTTATTATATAATATCTTAACTAATATTTTGAAAACTAAAACTAATATTTGAAATAGAAATTTTGTACCATTATTATAAAAAATGAACTAACATTTGAACCAGAGCGCTACAAATATTTTATTTTTGACCTACAAATATTTTATTCGTAATATTTAATATTCATACTAATATTTAAAAACTAATACTAATATTTTATTTTTTATTTCATTATTTCAGAATTCACTAATATTTTAAAAACTAATACTAATATTTGAACTAGAAATTTTTTAATATTATTAAAAAAAATGAACTAATATTTGAACTAGAGGAATCTAATATTTGATATTTGAACTACAAATGTTTTATTATTACAAAGTTGTTTCTAAAAAAGAAATATTACAAGTTTAAAATTTAAACAAAAAATAAATATTACACACCGGGTTTTTTTTTTCCTTTTTCTCTTTGTTTTCTCCTTTTCAACAGTACTCTCGGCCCATATTCCTTCATTGTGGTCGAATAGCATATAGTTTGCTTCGTCGTTTTCTTCAATTGTTGCTACCTCAGGTTGCATGTCGGCACAAAATGGAGGTATTTCGTCGAACTGGTCATACTCTTCTTCGTCGATGACATTTTCTACCCCGACAATCTTTCTTTTTCCGGATAGGACGACGCTCCACCTATCATCACTCGGGTCAGTGACATAAAAGACTTGGGTGGCTTGCTTGGAGAGTATAAACGGATCATCGACATACCCAACTTTGTTAAAATCAACGAGTGTGAACCCGTCGTTATCAACTTTAACACCCCGGTCTTCGACCCATTAATACCGAAACAAGGGAATGCTCAGGCGAGGATTGTAAACGAGCTCCCAAATTTCTTAAATGACGCCATAATATGACCCCGATGCTATTACAGCCCGGCCATCTCCAGATCTACTGAATTCTTGAGACGTCGCCACCAACGTCACCCCACTATTTTGCATTGTGCTCTTCTCACTTTGCCGTTTAGTGTAAAAAGTATAACCGTTAATTTTGTATCCTTGGAATATTTTGACAACAATTTGGGGTCCTTCGCCCAGCAGTCTAACAATTTCGGGTACGGGGTGTGACTTCACTCTTTCTTTCAGCCATCCTATAAAAGAACGATTATGCTCGTTAGTAAGCCACTTCTGACTTCTCGTGTAGTTCTGTTGTCGAAGGACTGTCATGTGCTCATCTATGTAGGGAGCAACATCTGTCATGTGCTGTAGTACAATAAAATGTGCCTTCTGTAGATCATTTATATCAGCAACTACGGCTCTCAACCCAATTGTCCCGACTCCTTGGAGCCTTCCCTCGTATCGAGATTTCGGAACGCCAATAGGATCCACACCGGCCATGTAGTTGGTGCAAAACTCAATCACCTCTTCTGTGGAATATCCTTCTATAATGCTACCTTCGGGCCAATGTCGGTTCCTCACGTACTTTTTCAAGATGCCCATGTATCTCTCGAATGGATACATATACCGCAGGAACACGGGACCACAGATCTGAATTTCTCTCACAAGATGAACAGCAAGGTGAACCATAACATCGAAAAAAGAAGGCGAAAAATACATCTCAAGTTGGCAAAGAGTAACGACGACCTCTTTTTGCAAAGAATCCAATTTTAGAGAGTCTATCACTTTGGAATTGATTGCATTGAAGAAAGTACAGAACTTCGTAATGGTTTCCCGAACCTCCTTTGGTAAAATTCCCCGAATTGCAACAGGAATCATATGTGTCAGTAAAACATGACAGTCGTGGGATTTCAGACCAAGCAATTTCAGGTCCTTCTTCGACACCAGCTTCTTAATATTCGAGGAATACCCCGATGGGACTTTAATACTATGAAGGCATTTACAAAAACTTTTTTCTCTTTCTTCGACATTGTGCACAGTGCGGGGGGTAGGAACGTGCGCTTCCCTTTCTCCTGCGGTGCAAGCTCGGGTCGTATTTCCATTTCTACCATGTCTTTCCGAACTTTAATACCATCTTTAGTCTTTCCCTTAATGTTCAATAGTAAACCAATCAAACTGTCGCAGACATTTTTTTCAACATGCATGACATCTATGCAATGTCTCACTTCTAAAAATTCCCAGTACGGTAGCTCCCAAAATATGGACCTTTTTTTCCAAATATTCTTCGGTGGTGCTTCGGCACATTTTCCAAAAATAACATCAAGGGTTTTTTACCCGATTAAAGACACTCTTCCCGTCTAATGGACGACGGGCCACTCCAAACTCAATTTTCCCGTTGAATGCACTCTTCTTCTTACGGTATGGGTGATTAACAGGAAGAAACCTACGATGCCCCATGAAAACATTCTTCTGACAATTTTTCAGCCTCAGCACCTGCGTGTCATCTGCACAGATAGGGCACGCTTTTGCTCCTTTACAAGTGTAACCCGATAAATTCCCGTACGCAGGAAAATCATTTACTGTGCAAAACACCATGGCTCGCATTTGAAATACCTCTTTGCTGTACGCATCCCAGACCGGGACACCATCACGCCACAATTTCTGGAGGTCCTCAATTAATGGTGCGAGATACACATTTATGTCATTTCCGGGTTGCCTGGGTCCTTGGATTAGTAATGACATCATTATATACCTGTGTTTCATGCACAACCAAGGAGGAAGATTATAGATGGATATAAGAACTGGCCAAGTACTGTGCCGACTGCTCAAGCTTCCAAACAGAATCATTCCATCTGTACTCACCACAATCCTAAGGTTTCTCATTTCGGAACCAAATTCTTTGAAGTGTCTATCAATGTTTCTCCACTGAGGAGAATCGGCCGGGTGCCTTAGTTTACCGTCTTTTTTGCGCTCTTCTTCATGCCAACGCAATAATTTTGCATCCTTGGAATTCGCAAACTACCGTTTGAATCTCGGTATTATCGGCAAATACCACAACACCTTAACCGGAGGTCGGCCCTTTTTGTCCTCATTACAATCATCAGTACTGTCCTGGTCCTTACGTTTATACCGTGAAACACCACATTTAGGACAGACATGCATGGTCTCGTACTCGTTACGGTACAATACACAGCCATTCGGACATGCATGTATTATTTCGATCTTCAACCCCATTGGACATATCAATTTTTTCGCCTGATATATTGTACCGGGTAACTCGTTATTATCTGGGAGCATTTCTCGTAAAAGCTGTAATAAGGACGTGAAACTCTTATCGCTCCAACCATTGTCTACTTTTAAGTTTAATAATTTCAACACAGCTGACAGTTTCGTAAATTTGGTACACCCGGGATACAACTGCTTTTTGGAATCATTAGACAAATTTTGGAATTTATCATAATTTTTATCACTAATTTCATCTTCCGCGTCACGAAACATTTCCTCCAGATTTTCAATAAACTCGTGTTCTACATTTTCACCAGAATTCATCTCCAGCTCATCATCGTCGTTTCCGGGTTCAACATTATCAAAAATTTCGACATCCTCATAATCCTCGTTCCAATCAAGCCCAAAATTATCAGAAATTTCTACATTCTCATCATTCAATTCACAACGATTAAAATCTTTATTGGTACTACTACTTTCACCAAATTTCTCACCGTGCATGATCCAACATGTATATCTCTTCTTAAATCCCCGACAAATTAAATGACCTCTAATTTCTTCAGAGTCCACAAATCTTAAAATATTTTTACAATCTCTACAAGGACACAAAATGTCTTCTTCTTTTTTCTTCACTCTATACCTCTCAGCAAATTTTATAAACTCATCAACGCGAACCAAATATTCTTCACTGTCACGTCGCAATTCATACATCCAACTTTGATCCATCTGTAAATTAAATTATAAAAATGATTTGATCAATTAATCATGCATGGTCAACATATAAATTGTACCAAATTTTGGGCTTACAAAGGGCCGGTTTACAATCCTAACTCACTCTTTGAATATTATGTCCCATATGTGAACACATATTAGCGAGTTTTAATTAGTATTTGAGAAAAATTCGGCAGCATTTCTCCTTAACTCTCCAAGTATGCGTAAGAACCACATACTCGTAGGAGCAATAAGGGAAAATACCGTCGAACTTTCCTCAAATACTAATTAAAACCCACTAATATGTGTTCACATCCTAAATGAGACACAATATTCAAAGAGCAGTCCCAAAACGGGGACTGTCCAAAATTAATCCCTATTGGATTAATTTTGAACGGGCATGGACCTAAAAGCATTTATAGGTCGGTTATTGGACCACAATACACTAATTATATATTTACATTATCTAATTAATAATTAAATCAAGCATGCATGAATATATTACACACCTAATTAAATAAGCAATAATAATTAATGAACAGAAAATTAGAGAGGAAAAAGGAAAATATGTATATACTAACCTTCGAAAGTTAGAGAGGAGAAAATAAAGACTTCTAATTCCAGCTGCTAGCCTTTAATTTGCAGAAATCAAATCTCAGTTCAATACAGAGAGAGAGCGTATTAATTACTTGATCAAAACGGCGCTGGAAGGAGAAGTCTCTGGAAGAGAAGGGGCCCTTTTATACTGCATAAAACCCTACACGCCTTTTCTACATGGATTTATACTTAACAATCCATGTAGCTCTCGCACAAGTTATACACGGTTATTTATTAAACAATCCGTGTAGCATTACCCTTTATACACGGATATTTGATAAAAAAACCGTGTAGCTCTCTAACTATTCTACACGGACATGTAACTAAAAAACGTGTAGCTCTCTTACTATTTCTACATGGTTATTTAATCAAATATCCGTGTAGTTATTCATACACGGATTTTAGTTTAATATCCGTGTAACTCTCTCAATCCTTCCACACGAATTTTTGATCCCTAATAAACCGTGTAGCTCTCTCAAACAATTATACACTGATTTATAACTAAGTGTCCGTGTATAATTCCCCTATATTTTTTGGCCTTTCAAAATTTCATATTTGACACACGGTTTTTATATAAAATTAGAAAAACCATGTACAATGTGCAGTGTAGAATTAGCTTTTTTGTAGTAGTGCTAACCTAACCATTAATTCCTGTGGTTCCGGATAAAGATTAGAATGGTGTTTGCTAATCTTAAACCCTAAAATAATTCAAGCACATAGTAAGGTACCGTCAAGTAATTGTTCCTAGCAATTCAAGTTGTAAAACCTAAACGGGATACTATCAAGTACACAGATTATGCAATTAGCGAGAATTTATCAATCAACAAGAATAAATCATGCAAGCAAAACAATCATCATAAAGAGAGAATCAAACAAACTAGAAATTAACGCAAGTTCATGTTTAACGCCTAAGTCCCTAGAGAGGAAATCTAGTCTCTCATGGGTGCTTTAGCATCCACAAGAAAATACAAAATAAACATGGTAAAAACTGAGAAAATACGTAAGAGAAAAGAATATAACCAATCTCCAAGTTTCTGCCCAATTTCTTCCCTTGTCGCTCAAGCAAAACCTCGATTTCTTCCTTCTCTTCCTTTGAAATTCGCAACTTTGATCACCACTGGAAAGTGGAGTAGAATGACTTTAATTAAGCAATAATGAGCAGTGATGAGCAGTGATGATTTCTCCTGTGGTCTTCTTAACCTTGTATAGCTTTTTCTAAACTTGGAGATCAAGTCATTTTATTTTCGGCTCCCACTAAGCCTACTAACTTCTATATTTCCAATTCTGTGATTCTGAACTTGGAGACCAAGTTATTCTAATTTTGGCGCCCACTAACTTTCCAAATTTAGCAGCTTTTCAGGCTGGTGCGGCCATTAGTGTGGTTGTACAAAATTCTACATTCCGAATCTGGATTTGTTTCCTTCATTAAAGTTGTAGATATGTTTGTCCTGGTTCTGTCAAGCTTTGATTCACTCAAATCGGGGTACGTATGACCAATATATGGTCAAAATACAAACTGTGTGTCGTAGCTGTGATTCTGTGCGGCTTTGAGTGCGGCCTTTTCTTGTGAACCGAACTTCAAACGGGCATAAATCATGATCCGTAACTTCATTTTCAGTGTTCTACCACTTTTCAGAAAGCTTGCGAGAAGATCTACAATTTGCTCCATTTTCTATCATTTAAATAGACTTTGGCAGTAACTTGATTCTTGGATATATTTGACACAAAATTATACTAAAATACAAGGAAATTAGTTAAGTTTTTTAGATTAAACCTTAATCAAAAGTATATATAATTTAGGCTTATCAAAATCCCCCAAGGTTAAACCTTGCTTTTTCTCAAGCAAAAATCTAAACTAAGAATCAGGTTGGTCTCTAACTTAACCAAATTACCTTGATAACTCTAATTATTGAAAAATTCACATGATTTGCTAAAATTCCTTTGAATCTTTTTGAACAATAATATGGATTTTATTAAATCAATCGTGATTCACCCCACAATTTAATTAAATTGAACTTCATACTAAAAGATATCTTATTATTCGTAAAAACTACTTCTTTTAGACTTATCCATATTTTGTTTTTCTACCAAAAATATGCCCTTATTTTGTGGTGATTTTCTGAAATTTTAACCCCCCAAGCTTGAAACAAGCTCGGGTTAGAAAGTTGCGGACTTCGTGTGTTAATACAATGCAAATTCACATTTTTGTTGTTGCTCATTTTGATTTTTTGATTTTTCTTTTATTTCATGGCACTATTTTCCCAATCCTCATTTAAGCACCGGTTAGTTACAAGTAGTTAACCGTACCTAACCGTTCTAATTCAATGGTGCTTTGCATGCTCATAGTCTAACCCTTCCACGAACACGAATGTCAATTTTATCGGGAGACTAGTGGAGCAAGAGTGCCAATGACTCATAATCATAAGTACGTCATGACACCGTAACATAGGTTATTGGAGTCGCATTTATTTTCATCACCCACTCGGAAAGAAATCTTTCCATCACGCACATTTATGATTGCACCTACTATGATTAGGAAATCACGTCCCAATAGAAGGGGAGTTTAAGTGTCCTCTTCCATTTCCACCACAACAAAATCTACCGGTATGAAAAACTTACCAATTTTGACAATCGCATCTTCCATAATTCCTACCGGGTATCTAATGGATCTGTCCGCTAATTGTAACGACATTTTTGTTGGTTTCAATTCTCCTAGACCTAGCCTTTCATAAACCGTTTTTGGCATTAAACATACGCTAGCACCTAAATCACACAAACATCGATTGAACTCGGTCTCTCCAATTTTGCATGGAATAGTAAAACTACCGGGGTCCTTAAGTTTAGGGGGTGGTTTGGTTGAGAAAAGTGCACTACATTGCGCATTTAGGGAGATGGTTTCGACCTCTTTAAGTTTCTTTTTGTTTGATAACATTTCTTTGAGAAACTTGGCATAGGTTGGCATTTGTGCAATTGCCTCGATGAAAGGTATGGTAATGTTCAATTTTTTCAATTGTTCAATGAATTTGGCATATTGTTGGTCTAGTTTGTTCTTTACCAACCACTGTGGAAAAGGTATGAACCTATAAGGAGGAACATACTTTGGAGTTTCAGATTTTTATACCTTTGTTGAGTTAGAATTATCTGTTTTGTGAGGCTCTTTCGGAATTGTCGCAATTGGTGGATCAATTGGTGCAACTGAAATCGGTTTAGATTGTGTGGTTTGAGGGGGTTCTTGTGGTTGGTTTGGTTTATCGTCGGCTGGAATCTTTGGTCCATCATAGCGTGTCCCGCTCCTTAGCATTATGGCTTGCGCCTCATGTCTATGTTCATCTCCAAGTTTCACGGCATTGGTGTGTTCTCTTAGATTGTGCTCCGATTTTCCCGGGAGTTGGCCTTGTGGGCGTGAAGATGAGGCGCTAGCTTGCTGCGCCATTTGAGTTTCAAGCAACCTTGATTTGGTCGTCAAAAGTTCGACCCTATCGTTCAAGTTTCTCAAAGAATCAGAAAATTCATTTTGTTTATCAAAAATTTTACCTTGAGAGTTGACCATATTTTCCATCATCTTTTCTAACTTGGACAATTGAGAGGGGCCTTGGTTTTGGTTTGAATAGTTTTGGTATTGTTGACTACCCCCTTGATTTTCAGTTTCATATTTCCAACTAAAATTTGGGTGGTTCCACTTATTATTTTGGTTGTAGTTGTTGGAATTATAATTCGGGTTGGATTGAGTATTTCGTTTATCCCCCTCATTATAAAAAAAACCATTCAGTTGTTCAATATTCTCCTCACCCATGTCATATAGACAATTGGTTGTTTCATGATCGATGTCTCCACAAATATCACAAGGCAATGATTGGACAGATTTTTAACATTTTGCATATTCTTAATCGCGATTTGGAGAGATTCTACCTTGGCTTGCAAAGCGGTTACATCATCTACCTTTAGTACGCCGGGTGATGCAATGCTCTTCCTTTCATCTCTCCTGGATGTCCATTCGCGTTGGCTAATCGCCATGTCCTCAATCATCTCCATTGCCTCCACCGAATCCTTGTTAGCGAGGTTTTCTCCTGCAGCCGCATTGAGTTGAGACTTCGTGGCGTACGTACAACCTACATAAAACAATTGAAACAACAACCAAACATCAATCCCATGATTGGGGCGCAAACGCAATAATTTATGTCATCTATCCCATGCCTCACTTAATGATTTATCTTCACCTTGTTTAAAGGTGGTGATTTTCTGCCTAAAATGTTGGGTTTTAGATGGAGGGAAGCATTTGCCTAAGAATAACCTTTGTACCTCTTGCCAAGTTTGTGTCATATTAGGGTTTAACAATCTTAACCAAGCTCTAGCATCATCCATGAGAGATAAATGGAAACAATTCAATTTTAGGGCATCTAATTCGTCCCCTTTCGGTGCAAATGTAACACAATGCTCCTAAAATGTTGCTAGATGTTGGTGAGGATCCTCATTCAACTTAGAGTTGAATTAGAGTTGGTTTCAGATTTGGGTTTGTCCCCCCATGTGCAATATAACCAAATTGTTTTCCAGGTTCCATTTGATTTACAAAATCTCTTATGGGTCGGCGGTCATTTGGATTGCGGCCATAGAGATGATTGTTGTTGAGAGGAGGTGGATCGTTGTTGTTAGGAGAAGGTTGATTGTGATTTTGATTAAGAAGACCTTCCGTCAAGTCTTCCTCCTCAAATCGTGGCATGCCTTGTCAAATGTTGCCTAAACCCGCCATTTGTTGTGAAGAAGATGCACCGGCTTTGATCTTTGCGGTTTGACTCCTTGTGATGGGTGCCAGTGCTCAAGTAGACAAGATAGAAAAAATGAGATGAGATATGAAAGAGAGAAAATAAAATGAAAGTAAAGTGAAGAAATTAAATAAGGAAAGAAAATATTTTTGATTTTTTTTTTTTGAAAAGGTAAATAAGGAAAGTAAATATATATATATATTTTTTTGAAAAGGTAAATAAGGAAAGTAAATTTTTTTGGAAAGTAAATTTCAGAAATTGTAAAAAAGAAAACAAAATATTTTTGGGTTTTTATTTTCTGAAAAAGAAACAAGGTAAATAAAAAAAAGAATTAAAAGTACTTTCCTAAAATAAAAACTAGTATCTATCCTACTTTCCCGGCAACGACGTCAAAAATCTTGTTGTGTATTTTAGGTATTGAAATATAGAGCAATTTTAATACACTTTTAACTTTTAAAATTTATAAACCTTCGTACACAATAAATAGGTTAGTTGCAAGCGCACAACCTATCGATTGTAGTATGTAGGTGTCGATCCAAAGGGAAGTTGGGAAACACTAATTTTTATTAAAGTAAACTACTTTTAAAACTAAATAATAAAAGTAAAAAGGGGGGTTTTGTGTAATTTTGTTTTAATGAAAATTAAAAGATCGTAGCAAAGCAATTAAAATTCGGATGTGATTCGAATTGGAGAAGTCTAGGGGCTTTTGGCTCACAATTCCTTGGTTAATTTTTCATTTGTTTGGTCTCTAAATTCATGTTTTCTTTGATGAGGTTTCTAACCTTATGATGTGACCAGATAATTCGAATTTCACTATTAAGTACTTCACCCTAACTACCTAGATTTAAGTGCATGTTAGCCTATTTCAACTAAGTATTGATGCAACTAATTTGGTGCGATGAGTTAACGTTCCTCTAGTTTTAGGGCTGTCACGATCCTAATAGGAATATTTAACATTACATGCACACAAAATAATATATCAATGTCTAATATAATCTAAGGTTCCCAATTAGGTTTTAGGCTTCACAACTAAGTCCTTCACCCTAACCTAACCATTAATTCCTGTGGTTCCGGATAAAGATTAGAATGGTGTGTTGCTAATCTTAAACCCTAAAATAATTCAAGCACATAGTAAGGTACGGTCAAGCAATTGTTCCTAGCAATTTAAGTTGTAAAACCTAAACGGGATACTATCAAGTACACAGATTATGCAATTAGCGAGAATTTATCAATCAACAAGAATAAATCATGCAAGCAAAACAATCATCATAAAGAGAGAATCAAACAAACTAGAAATTAACGCAAGTTCATGTTTAACGCCTAAGTCCCTAGAGAGGAAATCTAGTCTCTCATGGGTGCTTTAGCATCCACAAGAAAATACAAAATAAACATGGTAAAAACTGAGAAAATACGTAAGAGAAAAGAATATAACCAATCTCCAAGTTTCTGCCCAATTTCTTCCCTTGTCGCTCAAGCAAAATCTCGATTTCTTCCTTCTCTTCCTTTGAAATTCGCAACTTTGATCACCGCTGGAAAGTGGAGTAGAATGACTTCAATTGAGCAATAATGAGCAGTGATGAGCAGTGATGATTTCTCCTGTGGTCTTCTTAACCTTATATAGCTTTTTCTAAACTTGGAGATCAAGTCATTTTATTTTCGGCTCCCACTAAGCCTACTAACTTCTATATTTCCAATTCTGTGATTCTGAACTTGGAGACCAAGTTATTCTAATTTTGGCGCCCACTAACTTTCCAAATTTAGCAGTTTTTCAGGCTGGTGCGGCCATTAGTGTGGTTGTACAAAATTCTACATTCCGAATCTGGATTTGTTTCCTTCATTAAAGTTGTAGATATATTTGTCCTGGTTCTGTCAAGCTTTGATTCACTCAAATCGGGGTTCGTATGACCAATATATGGTCAAAATACAAACTGTGTGTCGTAGCTGTGATTCTGTGCGGCTTTGAGTGCGGCCTTTTCTTGTGAACCGAACTTCAAACGGGCATAAATCATGATCCGTAACTTCATTTTCAGTGTTCTACCACTTTTCAGAAAGCTTGCGAGAAGATCTACAATTTACTCCATTTTCTATCATTTAAATAGACTTTGGTAGTAACTTGATTCTTGGATATATTTGACACAAAATTATACTAAAATACAAGAAAATTAGTTAAGTTTTTTAGATTAAACCTTAATCAAAAGTATATATAATTTAGGCTTATCATCAGCTGAGAGTAAATCTGGTCCGTCCGTTTCAATTGTCTTGAGTCAGGTACATGGGACGATACGGATCCCTATACAACAGGAAACCCAAGAGAATATTAACAAGTAAGATTACATTCCATATCAGCAATTATGCCACTATCTTTAACAACCCCTTTTTTGTTTAAAATATTAAATATGCAGAGTATAATAAAAGCCGTTAAATTTCAGCGTCGTAACTTTCTAAAGAAAAAGGGTTCTACTATAAAAGGACAACCTTGTTAACCAGAGTTATGCTAAAAATTTATTGAGGACGTGCCATTATGACATCATTAGCTACTAATAAGTACCGAACCCCCCCATTTCAAACTAAACAAAGCACAAAAGAAGCCAACTCAGAAATAATGATAAAATAAGCCTTCAAAAGCCCCTATGTTTTTTTTTTAAGGTTAATGGTTTTAAATGCCTATTAATAATTTCATTGATAAAAAAACATATTTACAATGAGTCAACTAATCTTAATTCCTAGATCTACTCTTTTATTCTCCAAAAGCCCCTATCAGAAACCAAATCATTACGAGTAACTTGATCGATGCCTTGAAAACAAAGCAGTACATAATTATGTTGAAATATAGACTCAGAACATGCATTTATGAACTCTGCAATAATGGAAGGAAATAGCCAACTTGTTCTATTAGACTGATGAAGACAGATCAATTAGTATGAGACAGATTATAAAAAAAAAAAAATCTACTACATATACTTAAGAACTAGGAAAATTAACCACATAAGAGTACAAGCTTAACTAGTACAGCTAATTAATACAACAGCATAAATCTATAATCTGGAAAAACACTAGTATTATAAGAAAATTCCTCCAAAATTTGATGACTTTGACAGAGAAAGATTACATATATATAGAGAATCAAATATCTTTCATAGAAAATTCCAACCCAAGTTAACTGATACATTTATATTACAGCCTTTATATTATGATGAGAAGATCCTACTCTCTAGTTCTCTCTTTCCAGTAGGGAGATTCCCGATTTCAGGATGTACTACCAGCACATAAAGACATCACACTAAGAGCAATGGGCCGATGGGACGGTGAATAGAAATCGGATTTATTTGACCGGATTTTATGGGTATAATAATATAGCACTTTCCGAAATAATGAAACCCAGTCTGTTTTGCAGTATTCCGATGTAACTGGGTTTATTAGTTCAGTAACATTGGAACATGGATGCCACGAGCTTTGAATAAAAAATAAAATAAAAAAACATTTGGACATGGAATAGGCTTTATTGGGCTCCTTCCGTAATAGCATCTCCTATTGAAATTTGAAAAAAATGGAACCCAGTCTCATACGCAGTGGGAACCAACTCAGGTGAGAAAAGCACCTTCCTGCTTTTTCGATCCGAGCCATTCAAATTTGTTGAGATTTGTGTATGAAAAAGTTACTTTATCGAGATACGCAAATAGAAAATTTTGAATGGTTCGGATCGGAAAAGCAGGAAGCTGCTTTTCTTTAAGAAAAGCAGCAGAGTCGGATCCTACGCAGTGTACAAGTGTAGGCTCAAATTGTGGCGGGAAATATCTTGATTTTTTTTTTACTATCCTGAATAAATAACAATAATATCAATATTTTTAAGTTTTTGATAATTTTATTTTTGTCTTAATAAACATATTTCCACGTATACAATTAATTGCATGCGTGTACGTCTAATGTCAAAAAATTAATTTATGTGTTGAACAAAAGGTATGGGTTAACTAGAAAATTTAGATTGGAGAGCCAAAATATCTAATATAGTGTAATTTAATTTTATAATAAGAGGAGGCTGAAAAATATTGATGCATACAAAAGTTATAAATTTTAATGGACACAATTACAAATTTTAAATTTATGAAGGGCACTTGTACGCAAAACGACTAACTTGTACGCCCCTGACAATCAGACTGTCTTCTCACGTGTACGCATAATGAACCATCCATGAAATTGACTAGCAATTTCAAACAGCTGTCAAAGATTAAATATAGATTAATTTCAAATTTAATTTCACAACTCCTACATCCTTGCAATTAGTTAGCAATCGCTTTTAATACCACGACAACTAATTTCATTGGCTGCGAGAGAGTGAACGTTGAGATGAAAGCTTTCATTTAGTAAAATCTTTCAAAATTTATTTTGAAAATATAACATGGTTTATTGTGGACCATGTTCAGACTATTTATTAAAAGGGGTGTACGGTCTAAACAAGAACCAGTTATTAAATAGTAAATAGGGACAGTAATTAATAATAACATAGTTTTATTATTATTTTTATTTGACTAAATTATTTTTTTTATTAAAAATTTGACTAAAGTAAATGGTGAACAGTGGTTTGTTTTATTTATTTTATTTTTGGCTTAAGAAAAATAAAATAATAATTGTTTATGAAATAAAATATTTTCTATGAAGATAAATAAACGCATACAAAATAAAATATGAAAATGTAAAAGTTAAAATTAAACATTTTAATTCTTTTGTGAATTTATTGACCTTTATTATTATTTTATGGAATAGTCTATCTAATATTTAAATTAGATAAATATTTACTTTTAATTAATACACCACAAATTTGATTGTTATTCATCCAAATTTAATTATTATGAGGGTTGGAGTGGATTATTTGAAAAACTTAGTACAAAACATAATTCTGTTAAAAAAATCTGAGTTTCTAATCTTGCACTAAATTTATGCTGCCAATGTAATCTTACTTTTCTATGTATAAATTATAGCTAGCTTGCATAAAATGTGTGCTACTTATATTATATAATATAATTAGTAGATTATTTGAGTACAATTTTTTGTCTACATAGTTTTATTACAAATTATTTTTTTACCAATTTTTCCTATATTTTTGCAACAAAACAAACTTCTGCCAAAAAAAATCCGAGTTTCCTATCCAATTCTTCCGATTCCACGGTCAACTATCCGATTCTGAGTTTCAGAACCATGATCAAAACCGTGAAATAATAAATTGTTGATTTATTGATCGTATTATCATAGTTTACAATCTACAGTATCTATCCTATTTATACAACACAGCTATATAGCCGTTAGAATTATTACCAAAATAAAAAAGAGCCGTTGGGTAATCTTCTATCATTGTTAATTGTAGGAATTTCCCAACTAGGAAAGAGGAACTGAGGTATTTTCTATCATTGCTAAGCATCCCCTGAGAGTTGCATCTCCTATGTGTGTTTTATTACATATTTTCGACAAATACTATCAGCATCAACCATCACTTGGGCAAAAGTA
This sequence comes from Carex kokanica, assembly GCA_025461125.1. NCBI lineage: Eukaryota > Viridiplantae > Streptophyta > Magnoliopsida > Poales > Cyperaceae > Carex > Carex kokanica. Next base: position 356,486 of record JAJGRX010000895.1, on the reverse strand, counting down.
TATATATATTTTTTTAACCTTGACATGCACACAGTTGGTTTTGTCAGAGGTGCTCGCAAAATGCACCCATGGGAAGAGCTGCAACAGACTTATCAAGCAATGTGCACAGCAATTGATCTCGCTTGATTGACCACATGAGAGTTAAGCATAAGAACTTCCGCAACACTTGTCCTCTGGATATAGTATTGGAGCACAAGAAAACAAACACTTGTCCTTTGATCCAGCAAACTAAAAAAAATTAACCCTACTAATGACTTCAAATAAAATTCAATACAATTTTCAAGTATATATAATACAAATTCTAAATTGGTAGATATCTTCTTCTTCTTTATTAAAAAGGGAAAATTCTGTCGATTTCATTAGAAATCAAATTAGTGTTTGGAAACCAGGTACACTACCATTCAACATAGATTAAACAATGCGGCATCTGGTGCATGCATACTGTTTGACCCTAAAAAGTTGGAAATTAATTACTTGGACAAAGATGCCATTTAATTAATAAGATTGACCAATTAACATGTCAACCATATGTTAAAATAAGGCAATACCACAAAATAGGAGTTGAAATTTGTAAAATCTAACTCATGATTAAACTCTACTCAAATAATCATGAATTTTGATTTATGGCACATCTCCTAACTCAAAATGGTTGGAAAGATATTAAAATTACAAAACAGAAAGCTCTGATTGGTGCCACGTGGCATGGGTACCATAGCAATCACTCTGGCCAATTGAGGTACAAAATGGAGTGCATAAACAAAACCCTACAACCTGGACCCACAGGTCAGTAGTTCAAGGAATATTTCGCTGGACAGCTTAGATGGGTGAACATGGCTCTCCAAACTTGAACTCACAGACCAAGCTGTCAATGGATCGGTGTACCATGAGCTAAGCCTATTCAAAGAAGGGGACTTAAATTCAGCGCAGCAGCGCTTCTGACCCTTTTATTTGATATAAACATGGCGCATGCTAGACCAATACAAGCTTATACACAGTCTACAATGAAACGGTTGCACCCGAACCTGATGACTAAAATTAAAACCTCTGCGCTGAACGTGCTCTGACCCCTTCATCCTGCATGCACTTGGCATTCCACGCGCCATGCGTCAACCTCTACATGGCTCACAGAATACCGAGCACAACCAGAGTGAAGTTAATAAATTAAAACGTGATTTGTCACTCTTTAGAGATACTGACAGTGGGCCCGTCTATGTCAGCTCTCTCTTCTCCCTCTCTTCTTTGCGATGTCGACCGAAAGTGAGACTCAAATTCAAGCTAAGGGCTGAAGCTTTTAACAAGATATTACCTGGAGTCATTAAAGGTCCCTACCCTCTTCTCCTTGACCAAAACCCTAAGCTTGAGCACTTCTGGTGAACCCCAATTGCAACCGCAAAGGAGGCTAAATCAAAAATAGAAACAAGCAATGGGAGCCGACTCAGACTTTGAAACTCGGCGGAATTATGCTAAATGGCTACACGATGGTCTCTAGAGTGTTAAATTGAGATGAGAAGGCCCAATTTTACTAATGCCATGAGTCGGTACCATATAGGATCCGAGTTATGTCAAACCTGCCTGTCCAATTGTCCAGAAGATAAATTGAACCTTGGCACATGATAAGGGAGTAATAATGATGCTCTCTGTCAATATCTCGTATCTTGAAATACAGTAACTGAGGTGGTAACAAGTTAAGCCAAAAATTGGCTCGGCACAGCACACCACAGCCTTAACAGCTAGTAAATAGCTGGTTGGTCCCCAGGACACGCGTCCAATGGCCATGGGGTGATGCCAAAATAGGAGAATCTTCTCCAGGAGGCTTGGAGCACGCAATACAACCTTCTCCTTCTATATGGCAGTGAATCAAGGGCTTTAAATGCCATGCACTGCATTGAAGACAATCCAAAGGCTGAAGAAGATTCAATTAAAGATTGGGGACCTGTTTAAACATGATTGGATGATCTTTAAGCCAACAAAGCATACAAACCAAGATGAATCAATGAAGACCACTGATCAAACAGTGAATGGACATGATGAAAGAGCACCATGCAGGCAGCAAGCCGAAACCCTAGCTCTTGCCTATAAAAGGCACCCCAAACTATGAAGAAAACACAACATACACACCCCTCTACTCTGTTGCTAAGCTCTCCCCTCTACCAAAACCCAAAATTTCCATAGTTTAAGTTAGCTTTTCAATCGAGCTTGTTGCTTTTCTCAATTTACAGCAAGTCAATAGGTAATTAGAGCTTCAAATATGTAAGCCTTAAGAGGCTGTGTGATGTATATGCTTTTTTTAATCGAAATAAAGCTTTTTAATTGGTAATTTTTGCTTCTTCTTTTACTGTTCCTGCATTTACTACTTTGCCTTGTCTTCCTTTTTGTTTGGAGCTTCATATATATGAAAGGAGAGAGCCTTGTGATATCTAGGTTCATCCTATGATGAACAAAAGAACACAGTGGTTCAATGATCAAATAAAGTGCCTCTTTATACCCTTTTAATAAAAGGATAAATATAAAGTATATCTTCTGATAAAATTATACTATTCTGATGTTTTTATGCCTCTTCCACCATATTCAAAGTAATAATACCAAAAATATATATATTTGCATATATATAGTAAGTGCATGTTATAAAGAAACCTTGCTTTTTATTCTTTTCTTTTTTCTTTCTTTGCTGCCTCCCTTGGATATCTTAAATAAAGTGATTATTGGTGAAAATATGAGAGTTGAGCCAGTTGGTATCCTCTCATATTAGACCGTTTAGTTATTTTAATTAAAAGATTCACTTAAGGGAATAAAGTGACTTAAACAAAAAATTAACACACAAGGGCTGTGGAGTTGAGCCAGTTGGTATCCTCCATTAGTCCCTCAACCCAATGATCCAAAGGACCTATTTGTGAAAATAGAAATAAAAAAAATGTAATGTTATAATGCCCAAATGGTCATGATAACATTTACTTTTGAGGACTTATTGGCAAATAGTGAGAGATAAAGGATTAAAATGTTAATAGACCTCAGCCATGGCTGTGTTATGGTCATTTGCATTTTTAATCCCATGACATCCCAATGATTTGTCCTTTGAAGCATGTTAATAAACAGAAACCAGGGGGTTTTATGCAAATTTTCCCTTGCCCCATGTCCTGTCAGCATGATGTTTGTAAAATCTTGAAGTTTTCAAAACAAAATAATACTTTGATCTTGTTTCTATGCTTGCTGGTACCAAATGATAACCTAAAAGCTATTTAAACTTGTTATAAATGATAACCAGTCAGTACATTGGGTAATAACAACCTTTAACCAGTCCCTGGTATGCCTACATACACTACATCAGCATTAAAACCAAGTTTAAGCTCTACTGGTACAAAGAAAGCATTCACAAATGCTAAAAAGACCTTCTCTGTTAAACTGGACAGTGAAAATCAATAAAGGGACCAAAATGGAAAAAGGACATCACAGACATGTAGAGGACTTCAAACCACATAAAATAGACACAAATTTCAAATTGTTTGGATTTTTTTTCGATTTATTATGAATTATTGAAGTTCAGCTTTTAAAAATGAAAAATCTGCAAATAAAGTGGTAAAATTACCTCCAATGCCCCTCTGCAAAATTAAAGTCTTAAAAATAGAAGTAAAATCCCAAAAATTGTAAAACCTTGTACACTTAAGGTATACATGTCCCTCTGTGAATATATGCTAGAATAACATATACTTGCCAACAGAATTATAAGATTAGGTAAGTTGACAGTCTTTGAAATAAGTATTGTGTTAATCTCAACCCAAGCTTTAAGCTTGATCAAACCCTTTTGTCATCCCAAATACACTATCAAATATCCAAATAAAGCTATCTTAAGCCCTGGTCATGCCTTAAAATTCCTGTACCAAGTCCTGGTACTAAACCGACAAGTTCAAAACCCAATTGTAACAAATGCTCAATCAGACTCAAAATTGATGCTTCTAGTCGCTTCTGTAGGATAAAGTGATGACAATTGGTCAACCAATTGAAGAAAACCTCGTTCAAGTATGAAGAAACCGACCAAGAGTTCAAACCCGGGATAAAACCCAACCCCCACTGTAGACTACCTCCTCCCATGATCGCCGGAGGCCGACAACAGATGCATAGTGCTCCTGACACCAAGGCGATGTCAACCGTGCCTCCCCTTTGCCTTGCCGTGGCCGGAGCATTGCCGGAGCTCAAAAACCCTAGATCCGAGTGAAATCCTAACCCGCATCAAGTCTGGCACGAACCGCGAAGTAATCCAAAGCGCCGGATGAAAAGTTCAAACATACCACAGATCTCAAAGCGGCGACATAATCCAAAGGGTTAACTTCAAAGTCAGAGCCAACGGATACTGATTCGTGGGGCCCATTTGTCGGCATGCCGACCAAAACCGAAAACTCTGAACAAAGTCCAAAGCCCAAGTATTAAACCTAAGGCCCAAGCCCAAACTCAGAGCCTATTACAAAGTACGGGAGTACGAATCTCAAAGCCCATTAAAACTGATATCGATGTCCAACACACATCCTTAAGCCCAGTACGAATCTCAAAGCCCAAAAATATAACAAAGGAAATCTTTTTATGACTCAGTCCCTCTGACATAATTAAATTATAGCACAACTCCTCAAATCTCACGAATAACCCCCTAGCGACTTAAAACCTTTCTAAACAAGCCCCCTGAAGGCCCGATTTGCACTCCAGCTCCTGTAAAAAACCCAAATCACCAGCTCCAGTCCCTTATATCTTACAAATAAGTCCTTGGAAAGATGAAAATTTGACAAACAAGACCTTTCTGGTCATAACTTCTCCGTTTTAAGTCCGAATTGACTCAAACCAACTCCAAATGAATCCAAATAAAATTCTCTACATTTCTGAAGAAAAATCAAACATGTCCAAGCACTAGCCAACTCCTGAAATGACCAAAATACCCCTTTTTACAAATTTAAATAACTTTCTTCATGAATAAAATTGAAATAAAATATTTATACACTCTCTAAACAGATAATAAATACAATAAACATATTTTGCATAATATAAAGTTGCATTATGCATCATGAAATACACACAAACACACACACATATGTCCATACAGTGAGAACCAACCAAATCCAAGATTAGTACATGAGCCCCTCTTTTAGTCATTTTATTTAGTTCACAAAAACATAGGCACAAATCCTAGAATGAACAAGGTATTTAGCTTGATTCGAAAAGGTCTGCTAATGTAATTAACGGCGGGGCATTGTGACTATCGGGAGTTAAACATCCCCACAATCAATAAACTCTCTCAATGGACCGATTATAAACAGTAGGTCCGTCGAGGGTGAACCCAAAGGATAGCAAAGGGAAAAGAATGTCCCAAGTTCGATGCCCTCCTCATGACCAATAAATAAAGAGTACTAAACCCTGAAACATTTCACATAACTGCACCCTCAATGCAACTTTCTGCGCCCTACACACTCAAAAGCTAAGCTGCATAATTGCCAATTTTAAAGAGAAAATGTTTTGATACCCAGCCTTCTGTACCCATGTTTTGCCCAAAAATTTAGATAAGGCTTCTTAACGGTTCCAACCTCCCACACTGCCTTAAATAAAACCTTCCTATTCCGTCAACACGATTTTAATTTTACAAATTGAGAAAAGGCATCATCCCCCTTCCATCCACCGTGTTCACACCGATGGCTCCAGCGCAAATCACCTTTGTCACTCCCGTTCCGATCTCTCTCTCCTCCCTCTACAGATTTGGCGATCTCCCTCTACGCTCCTCGCTTGAGCCGCCGCTGCTCCACCGGAGGCACCAGTACAAAGGTTGCATCTTTGCCTTCGTCCCCCCACAGTCCGACACCACGTCAGCAAGAAGCCCTGCTGCCGATTTGTGGAAAATGCACCTTGCTTCCGACTATCACTTCCAGGTAGGTCTCGCTTCTCGAGATCTACCCTTGTTATAACTTCATTATCTCTCTTTCTTCTTTGTCAAAGTGTAATCGAGTGGGTAACTTTGCTAATTACTTAGGTCACGAACAGTGAGCTGTACATTGTTCCTAAATTTTGATTTGGAAATTGTCGCTTGAGAAAATTAGAAAGCAAGTGTTTTGAACAAAATATGCAGTGTCGATTTGTTTGTCAGTGTTTACAGCGTTGATTTGTTAGTTTTATAGTATCAATGTAGTAGTGCTATATTGCTACTGATCCACTGCTTTTGGCAGATCCTGATCCAATCTGGTAATATTTAGAGTCTGATCTGATTTGATCTAACAGATCAGCTGTTGATCTGGTCTTCTTTTGTAAATTTTTTATTTTTCTTATTTAAATTTTCAGGATTTATTTAATAGGTTTACAGGATCTATATAGTATTTTGTATGATCTATCAATCAAGTTTAAAGGTTCTATAGAGTATTTTACAGGATCTATTTAACAGTTTTACATGATATATGCATTGTTTTTCTTTTCTTTATTTTATAGGATCAATTTAATAGTTTATATGCAATAGTTTACATGATATATGCAATTGTTTTCACAGATCTCGTATTATCTAAATGTCTGTTTTTATTTACATTATTAGACATGTAAATTTTGCTAATTTAAAGTCTTCTATACATTGTTTTACAAGATTTTGCCAATGATTTACAGGATTAGGATTTGAAATGAATTAAACTATTACATGATCTATTTAACAGTTTTATATGATATGTCAGTTATTTTACAGGTTTTATTCAATAGTTTTATAGGATGTATCAGTTATTTTACAGGTTTCATTCAATAGTTTTTTAGGTTTCATGTAATAGTTTTATAGGATATATCAGTTATTTTACAGGTTCATGCAATAATTTTATAGGATGTATCAGTTATTCTATAGGTTTGATGCAAATGTTTCATAGGATGTATCAGTTATTTTACAGGTTTTATTCAATTGTTTTTCAGGTTTCATGCAATAGTTTATAGGATATATCAGTTGTTCTATATGTTTCATGCAATAATTTTATAGGATGTATCAGTTATTTTACAGGTTTCATGCCAAAGTTTCGTAGGATGTATCAGTTATTTCATAGGTTTTATTCAATAGTTTTTTCAGGTTTCATGCAATAGTTTTATATGATATATCAGTTATTTACATGTTTCATGCAATAGTTGTTCAACTAGTTTTTCAGGATTTTGCCAATGATTTACAGGATTAGGACTTGAAGTTTTTATTAATTGTTGATATCAATTTTTCTTTCAGCTAAACCATGTTGGAAAGATGTTGGTATTATTGAAAATGTGTGTCCAAACCAGGGAGAAAGATCAATGGACTGTGCAATTTTTATTTTGCGCTTCGTCTATAATCTGATCACCGAGATGTCTCTAACTTTCACACAGGTAATTTTTTTAACTTGATAGTTTATGATGTAATTCCTATTTGTAATTTTATTCACTCAGCAAGGTAACTCCAATTTATAACCTTGTTTATTTTATTTTTTTGCATGATGATATTTCGAAGGAACGGGTTGTTCTAGTGATGAGGCTTCTCACTCATCGTTATGAAGTAATTAAATTATTTGTATGTTGAATAGTATGCTTGTGTGGAACATATGTATTTGTGTGTTGAATGTTATTGTTTGTGTTTGCTACTATTGAACAATGTGGTTGTGACTAGTAACATTTTGTGCTTGTGAACAGTTATTTTTGTTGAACAATGTGTTTTACATTATTTATTTTTTATAGTTTGCATCTGTTAGTTTTACAGTTTACATCTGTGAATTTTACAGTATTGAAGTTTCATAGTTTGTATATGTTAGTTTTACAGTTTCATGTGTCAATTTTACAGTATTGAAGTCATATAGTTTGCATCAGTTAGTTTTATAGTTTACATATGCGAGTTTTACAGTATTGAAGTCTTATTTTGCATGATATAGATGCATATATAAATATTAATAATTGAAGAAAAAAATGATGAAAAAATAAAAAAATTTAAAAATTTAAATTCAAATTTTTTTTTAATTTTGATGCAAAAAAATTAATTTTGCATAATTTAAGATGTTATTTGGAAATAACTGCAAGTTTGAGATGTGGTTCGGTTTTGAAATATTCTAGAAGTTGTCATTCTGAAAGTACAACCAGTTGAAATACATGAAGTACAGGTAGTTTGGCAGTTGTGGAAGTTTACAAACGGTTATCAATAAACTTGGGACCACTTGCAAGAGTCACTGGTTGTTAAAATTTTGAATTACGTATTATATATGATATGTGATTAAAGATATGGTATTGAGTATAGAGTTTACATTATTTGCGTAAGTCAAATGACAGTTAGTTTGGGTAAAAATTGGGTACAACTCACTCGGTACAATTAGTCGCTTCCATTTGTTATACTAGGTAACCAGTTATTAAGGAGAGATGGCACTAAATATACTACAAAAAGAGCTATTTGTAGAAGAGATATTGTGAATAATAATGGTAATCTCCTGAACATAGAAGATATTACAATAATATTATATGCACGATGAATGTTTCTCACCACACGTACATATAATAAGTTATTTTTAATAAAGCAGAAAAACTTCCAAATACGAAATACGAAATAAAGCATCCTCCTAGATCTAAAACTTAATTCTAACCGCTAATAACAAACTAATCTTCAAACATAGAATTACTACCGGAATTTATGAAGCAGTTGGCTATTCACTTCTAGATACGATTCACCACCTCTTGCATTGTTGGACGGAGTGATGGGTTATTATTCAAGCACTCATATGCAATCTGAATTACTTTGAGAATCTCATTGATGACTTGGTCTGTTTAGGGCTGATTAATGAGCGAGTATGAGCGAGTTAGGGTATGCTCATGCTCGGCTCATTAACGAGCGAGTTGCTAATGAGCGAGTTGCTAATGAGCGAGCTGTTAATGAGCGAGTTGCTAATGAGCGAGCTGTTAATGAGCGAGTTATGAGCGAGTTGCCGAGTTGTTTGAAATACATCATTCAAAAATTAATTTTCATTTATAAAATTTAACAAATTGTCATAATCCAACATAATTAAACAATACATAATTTAAACATAATTAAACAATACATAATTAAAATTCCAAGCTAATTAAAATTCTTTAGTCTTTACTCACGTTTAGGTTTAGCCCAATTATCCTATAGTCCAGTAGCCCAGTGATCCAAAAAAAGAATCATATAGCCCAGTGATCCAAATAATTTTCAGATCCTACAGCCCAATGATCCAAAAAAAAAAATCAAGGGATTATACGTGGCAGGATTTATGTAACTCAGTTCTTAATGAGCTAATGAGCGAGTTATGAGCGAGTTGGGGTATGCTCATGCTCGGCTCATTAAGTAAATGAGCGAGTTGTTAATGAGCGAGTTATAGCGAGTTGTTAATGAGCGAGTTATTAATGAGCATTTAGCGAGCGAGTTATGAGCGAGTTACGAGTTACGAGCGATTTACTCACCCCTAGGTCTGTTGGTGGTTCAATGCGTTGGTCAAGGATATCTTGGAGTATGATTTCCTCATCATCAGAAGCTGATAGATTGATCATATCACCAGGGTGCTTTCCCATAAGAAGTTCCAACATGATTACTCCGAAGCTATACACGTCACATTTTTCAGTCATCCTCATGGTATAGGCTAGTTCTGCATAAGAAAAAAAATCAGATTGCAATTATTCCGCTTTAATTTTTTTATAAAAGTATAGTGATGGAAATTAAAAAACAATAATAGGGTGGTTAAGTATACCTGGTGCTATGTAACCATAGGTTCCAGCAAGCATGCTCCAATTAGAAGACTCCGACTGGAGATATTTAGCAGTACCAAAATCTGAGATACTAGCTGTAAACTCAGAATCAAGCAATATGTTTCTAGAAGTTACATCCCGATGTACTATTGGTGGATAGCAATGATGATGCAAATGTGCAAGAGCACAAGCAACATCTCTCAATATAACCTTTCTCTTTTCCCAATCCAGTTCTATTGCTTCCTCACTATTGAGAAAATTATGTAAATCCCTCTTCTCATAATACTTGTATACAAGAAATTTATTTTGAGGTGAGGAACAATAACCAAATAATTTGGCAATGTTGCGGTGTCGAACCTGGGTTATAGTGCTAATTTCTCTGTGGAATGCTTCAAGATCTTGTGAGGTTTCACCGCTTGCTAACTGGATTTTCTTTACAGCTACTGTTAGGTTATCTGGCGCTAAAATCGCTTTGTAAACTCTTGCATGTCCTCCACTTCCAATGCAGTATTTCTCATCAAAATTCTCGGTGGCCCTTATTATCTCCTCATAAGCATCTCTTCCATCAAAATTCCACACGGAAAAAATTTCTCCTCTACTTGGATTGCCAATGTTCTCTGGTTTTGCTTTTCTCTTTTTTGAGTATAGTAGGTAAAGTAGCCAAAGTAAGAAAGAGGTTAGTAATGCAGCACAAGTTAGAGTTGCAATCAATATAACCATTCGTTGTCTGGTTGAGCCATTCTTATCTTTAACATATCCATCACACAAGGGCAAACCTTGAATAGTGCCACAAAGATTTTTGTTGTGTACAAACCATTCTTCTGTGGCGTTACGAAAAATCTTTATATTGGGCACTGGACCCTCCAATTGATTGTATGAAAAATCCATGGTTGACAAACTTAACATGTCGCCCAATGAAGGTGGAATTTCACGTGTTAGATTGTTGTGTGAGAGATTAAGGGTTTGCAACATGGTTAACTGCGCTAGCGTTATTGGTATTTCCCCGGTTAAAAAATTTGAGCTTAAATCTAAGAGGTCCAGTAAGTGTACTAAATGTGCCAAAATGAAAAGGAATTTTTCCTACGAAATTGTTATTGCCGAGGTTTAATAATTGAAGATTAACACAATCGCCTAGTTCTTCTGGCACACTTGTCAGATTATTTGACGATATATCAAGATTTATCAAAGTATGTATCATTCCCAACTCTTTTGGCAAATCTCCTATGAAATTGTTGTGACTTAAATTGAGTTTAATCAATCTTTCTAATCTACCAAGTTCTGCCGGTATTAGCCCCGATAGATAATTTGATGACATATCAACAACACCCAGATTACTTAGGTTTCCTATAGGTCTTGGAATTTCTCCACTGAAAATGTTTTTTGATAGACCTAACACTGTCACATTTGTAAGTCTGCCAATTTCAGGAGGGATTGATCCGGAGAGATGATTACCATCAAGATATAGCTGTTCAAGATTGGTTAAGTTTTCTAAATTAGTAGGTATTTCTCCACTCATAAAGTTTTCTGTTAGATCTAAGATTTGCAAATTTCTAAGTTTGCCAAATTCAGGAGGAATTGATCCAAAGAGCTTATTATCCAAAAGAGCAAACAAGACAAGATTGGTTAAGTTTTCTAAATTAGTAGGTATTTCTCCACTCAGAAAGTTAGTTGATAATTCTAAAACTCTCAAATGTCTAATGTTTACCAATTTCAGGAGGGATTGATCCAGAGAGCTTATTACTCCAAAGAGTCACATGGGCAAGATTTGTTAAGTTTCCTATATGGATAGGTATTTCTCCACTTAGATAATTTTCTTCTAGATCTAACTTTGTCAAATGTGTAAGTTCACAAATTTCAGTCGGGATTGGTCCAGAGAGATTATTAACCCAAAGATGCAGAAGGACAAGATTGGTTAAGTTTGATAAATTAGTAGGTATTTCTCCACTCAGATAGTTTCCTGATAGATCTAAATATGTTAAATGTTCTAGTTTACCAATTTCAGGTGGTATCGGTCTGGAGAGATTATTATCCCAAATATACATAACCACAAGATTGGTTAAGTTTGCTAAATTAGTAGATATTTCTCCACTCAGATAGTTTTCTGATAGAACTAAATCTGTCAAATGTTCAAGTTTACAAATTTCAGGTGGGATGGTCCGGAGAGATTATTGTCCGAAAGATATAGAAAGACAAGATTAGTTAAGTTTGCAAAATTAGTAGGTATTATCCCACTTAGATAGTTTGCTGATAGATCTAAATCTGTCAAATGTCCAAGTTTACCAATTTCAGGAGGGATCGGTCCTGAGAGATTGTTACCCGAAAGATACAAACTGTTTATATTTGTCAAGTTTCCAATGTTTGATGGGATCAAACCACTGAGAACATTAAAAGTGAGATTAAGATATGTGAGTTTTGAGAAGAGACATATTGATGGAGGAATTACTCCACTGAGTTTATTATCACTGATATCAAAAGTTCTAATTGATGGAAGAGCAGAGAAATCCAGAGCATCTAATTTTCCAACTAGACTCTTATTCGAAAGAGAGATTTTAGTAATGACTTGCCTTCTTTTATTAGTGTCGCGGCAAGTGATTCCGGTCCAGTTGCATGGGTGGGCACTCAGATTCCAAGATGAAAGTGGCTGTTGAGTCTGGAGAGTTGATTTCCAATGAAGAAGAGCTTGTGCTTGAGATGTGAGAGAAGATTGTACAAGAGGGAGTACAAAGAGCAGTGTAAGGAACAACAAGAGAATGCCCCTCATTGCTGCTAAAAATTAAAGCTAAGAACTCAAGTTATAGCTAAAATGCATCAGAGCTGGCCCTTTTATAAACACAGTGGTGCGACTTATCAGTTATGTGGATAAAAGAGTCAACAGACGTACTTGGCTCAGTTAGAAATTGAATGCAACATATTTTATGAAAAGCCCATCTTAATTACCTACCTGTCGTCTATGAATTATCCATGATCCATGCACATGTCATCAATAACGTAACACTTAGGGCTAGCTGGAGCCTGGAGGCATGGATAAGGTTTGGGTTTCGGAGGGAAGTAAGAGGCCTTCATTTCATGGATGACTTCATTCGGGGTGTCATTGGACTGTGGAGAGCAACACGTTTGGAGCTGTCCATCGGATATTTTGTTATCAAATATTAACGAACACAAAAATAAATGAGATAAAACAAATAGGGTTAAGACCTATGACTAGTCACGTCACCTCAGATAAAAAAAATCTTGACATACTACAAATCGGGTTGGATTTGTAACATTTGTTACATTCAACAATTATTATTATATTATTTGTGCTATCTAAATTTTTGCCACCCTAAATAGCGAGTACTATAAATGTGTGGGTTTCAGACATTAATGCGAGTGATAGATAATTATGCCTTCACTAGTTCGGTATTATTAAAAGACTCTAACTAATTTTTATCTTGTCTAAGTATTATTATTATATTCATATTTATCTTTCCTTAATGGGTACATGCAACTAAAATAGAAATTATCCAATTCTATATATTGAAAAATAGCAAGAAATAATTTTATCTAAGTATATTCCTTTCAAAAATATACAAAGATAAAATTTAACATATGCATAATATAAAAAAATATAACAAAAATGTAAATAGTTGTCGATCTTGGTATTTAAATCATATCAATTAATTATTTAAAAAGTACACAAACTGTTTGAAAAATCAACTCATGTTTTGTCATTACAAATAACATAAGGTTTATGATTGATTACTAATCATCAAATGTTATTTTGTAATTATTAATTATTACATGAATTAATAATAAATACAAAATAGCTCTTACTCATACTCATAATCAATAAAGTGACATTTTTTTGCTGAGCAAATAATCAAATCTCATTGTACTAAGAAAAAGGAACTAGTACATTCATCATATTGATGTACTAAGAAAAAAAAAAGGATTTGTATCCTATAGGCAATTTTCAAGTCGATGACCACTTTTATTGCAAGTATATAATTACATTAAGTGATCCTTAGGAACTATGGGCGGGCGAAATGGAACTAGTATTTTTTATGACATGGTGAAGTCACTCAAGTATCAGCTTTTTTCCAACTCACGTAACCTAAAATAGCACCCCAAACAAAATTAAAAAAATCTTGTATTACATAAAATTCCTCAAATTGATGAATTTATTTTCGAAAAAGTGGCAATTCATCTCGTTTCAATAAAAAAAAAATTAATTAACACAAACTGTTGTTCTAAACTAAGACTGACAAAAAACCCCCCGCAAACAGCATAATCCCCTGACACCATAACTCATCAACACACACTGCTTCCTTATCCAGTTCTTACCAGCCATTCATTTTATTACCTATCCTACCAAATCAATGGTCAATACATGGCGATTCAAAACTAGTAATTCTAAAGAATTAATTTGGCTCCTGGGGGGCCATCTATCAACGCAGCATGAGCAGACTTAATTCTTTTTTTTTTTTTATGGTTGTCGACAATTGTCGACAACAGATATATCGATAAAAAATAGTACTAGTTCCATGTCGTCTATGAATTAACCATGCTCCATGTACATTCAATGATCAATAACGTAACAGTCAGGGCCAACTGGTGCCTGGACCCAAGGATGGGCTAGGAGGGAAATAAGAAGCCTTTTTTCATGGAAGACTTCATTAGATGTGCCATTGACTTTGGAGAGCAAAAGGTTTGAAGCTGTCCATCTGATATTTTCTTATCAGATACTAGCGAACACAAATAAATAAAAATTTACATAAACAACCAGGGTTATTGAACTACAGTATTTTCTTTAAAAAAAATCCGAAATATATTATTTGAAATTAGACAATATTTTTCAAATTAGAAGTGAAATTATTTTCATAAATAATTTTTTTATAATTCAGGAATTATATTTTTCAAATCAAAATTATTTTCATCCTATGAATGTTCCACTGTGAATGTAGAGGGTGTTTAATAGCATCCTAGGATGTTTCGAGATTTTTCGTTAATGATGTTATTTTTTTAAATGCTACAGAAAAGAAAAATCGTCACACACTGCCTCCTTAATTTTATTCTTAGCAGGATAGCACTCTTTCATTTTATCACCACATATCTCATCAAATAAATGATGAATGCACGGCGATTCAAAATTGGTAATTCCAAAATAAATTGTAAACTTTTGTAGTTATATATGAACCTAATTTGTATGCATGGTTTTTGTATCCGGGCCACCCATGCTGTAAAATTATTTAGTGTATATATTTGATTGGAGAGAAGTATCGATAATACTAAAACACTCAATCGTTGTATGTAGTCAATTCCACTCCGGTGATACCAATGTATAAATTGAATTGAAATTTCCATGAATAAAACATTTGACGAGAAAGAGAATTTCTCATGATATTAGATATAATTAATTAATTTCAAACATTAATTTGAAGCCAGTTATTATTCAATCTATCAAAGCATTGCAACCAATTTCATTGCTTCCCCAATCTTTCACTGATTAGATCAAGCCACCCAACTAATTTATTAATGATCTGTTTCAGTTGCAAACCAAGTTTTCCATAATGAATTGTTTCTGTTTGCAAATTAAAAAATAGTGAACCAATTGGAATAATCAAAGGGATTGTCAGAACTGTTATGTTTTATTTGGAAAACCTACTATTTCTTGTTATAACAACTTCTTTGAAAATGTACACAACTAAACTGCTTTTGTGCTCTTATCTCTGTTAAAATACTAACCCATTGTATTTATCCATGTTATTGATACTCTGTATAACACCTCTTTGTGGGGAGGGAAAGAATTTCAATCTGTCACGACTCTAGTCCAGTAGCAATCACCTTTCTTTTTTCCTATGACCATTTCAGAAACAAATAATGTACAGTAGTTAATGCTGAAAGAAATAATGTACAGGACTTAATGCTGAAAGTGATCCATACTCGCTGAATATACTGAATAGTTAGGGTTCGGTTCGGCGGGGTCAAAAATTCGTGATTCATGAATAATTCGGATATAATTCGGGAATGATTCAGTACCACAAGGAAGCAAAAAAAAGCCCAAAAAAGAAAAAAAAATTAAAATTTTCTTTTTGGTGCTTTTTTCGCGAATAATTCGTGATTCGCATTTTATACGCGTTTTATTCGTGAATAAAACTTATTATACCCTTTTTTGTGTTTTATTCAGTGTTCGATTTGGAAACGTCGAAAAAATGAATTAAACGAAAATTAAATGCGAATTAAACATGAATTAAGTGCCGCTGATGGGGTGGAGAAAGCACAGTGTAACACTTTGTTCTTTCAACTGATATTTTAAAATATAGTTTGACTACTACATAGTATATAATTTATCTGTATGGTATGTGAATATATAGTATATAATTTTGATATTTTAATTTAATTTAATATATTTGCTAACCAAATTCAATTATTTATGAAAAAAGTTGCCACTTTATTTTCAACGTACCCTCCAAAGTCCGAACCAATTTAGAAATTAAAGGATATTTGTATTGTATTTCCTTTTTCAGTAAATTTAGAAATTAATGAGTACAAAATATAATATTAATTATTTCGAATCTATTTAATTATTCATCAAATTAATATTTCATATATGAAAAATTAACTACTATGATGACGAAGAATAGTATAAAAGTTTATACAAAAATAATATAAATAGGAAGACTCCAAAAGAAAATACAATTGCTGGACTTAGGACCACTCGGTTGGCACAAACAATGCTATTGCAAGAGTTTTACCATTCATGATAATGTGTTGTTACTTGTTACCATGCTTGTACGCATGGCTATCGCTTTCAATATTAATTCCTGGATATATGATTACAGTGTTTGGTTTTTTGTAGATTGCGTTGACTATCAGAATTCAAAAAACTCAAACCTTGATTATTATCAAACTTTATAAATTCATTCTATTAATTATCTCTCTTGTATCTTACTGGACAGGGCACGTGAAACAGCAGGTGAAGGATGCTACTGCACTGTGGTTACCAGTGGAGCTTGATATCTTACCCCTTGCAAGTCTGCCTCCATCTGACGAGATACTGGTTGAGGCGGAAGCGATGGCAGCAGAGGCGACTCAGCCATATGCCGAAGTTGAAGACCCTGGGAATCAAATTGTCCTCTATGGAACTCCATTTTGAAGAACTTCAAACCTTCCCAAATCGTTTTTACTTTCTTAACCCCAGCCCCAATGTGTGGCTTAGCTGTGTTTTGCTTAACATTAGTGATTGTCTACCTGTGTTGGTATTTTACTCTATGCTGATACCTTTACTGTTATATTGCTTTTGGTTTGTGGTGCATGGACTAGGGATAGTCCTCCTTGGTTCAATGCTTTAAGACATTGTTCTGTGATGTAAATTAACGTTTTCTTGAATGAAAATGGGCTTCTAGCCTTTTTATCAAAAAAATTAAACTTTATAAATAAAGCGTGAAGAATTTGCCAAATCATGTGTCCTGAGCTTCTCTGAGCTTGTAGATTGATTGATACTTGTTAATAAACTTGAAGATTAAAACATGCATCTAACAAGTGCACATCTAATGGCTTACCATAATGGCTTAAAAGTAAGTTCTGGGCAATAAGAAAAAATGTTAATAACATGAAAAATGCCAATTACATGATCTGACCATTACACATATAATATTTTTCTTAAAAAAATGAAAGCGCAATAAGAAAAAATGTTAATAAACTTTATAACATGAATATATCATGTCATCTACCAAATCCGAATATCATGTGCTCATTAAAATCTAATAAGAGTGAAGAAGGCGCCCATACTAATGAGAGTAAACAGGAGGTGAGCGGAGGAAGGGGCGAGAGAGGAAAATGAGGGCCCCAAAAAGGAATATCTTGTCAATAATTTAAGAGAGATATTTTGCTTGAAATTATTTTAAATGTAGGGCAATTAGTCAAATTTCTCATATACTCAGCTAAAATTTAACATAAGCATAATACCATAAAACATAACAAATACGTACTTGTTATTTTAAAATTTTCTATTACTTAAATATGTACATTTGTATCCCATTACACACAGTTAATGTGAAATTTTTCGCATCCGTGTATGATATGTCGTGTATAGTCATGTTTTCTGTACTAGTGACACCTTATAATTTTTTTCTTAGTAGCCTTTCATTTTGTCACCGCGTATCACGCCAACTAAATAACCAATGCATGCGATTCAAAATGGGAAATTCGAAAAGAGATACTTAATTGAAAAATTGTTCCCACATTTCCGAAGTTCCTATTTCATGAATATGGAAATGGATATAAAATAAATAATAGACTGGTGTTACATACCTGTCCTCTAAGAATTAACCATGCTCCATGTCCATTCAATCATAATTAACGTAACATTCAGGGCCAGGAGGATAAGGCATGGGTGGGTTTGGTGGGAAATAACAAGCCTTTCTTTTCATGGAAGACTTCATTCGGGGTGTCACTGGACTACGGAGAACAACAGCGCTGACTATTCAAAATGTTAGAAAATTCATCTTGGTTGCCATCACAAATAATATACGGTTAAATGAATGATTCATAATTGAGAACTAGTCTTTGGTCTAGTGTCAAAGGCACATGGTCTCCATGTGAGAGGTCATGAGTTCGAAACCCGGATGGAAGAACTTATTTGTTGTAATAACAACGGTATGAAATTTGAAGGTCAGACCTTCATCTCTCTTTCAAAAAAAAAATGAATGATTCATAATTACCAAATACGATTTTGTAATTAAAAATTACTACAAGAATAATAAGTACAAAATTGTTCTTATCCACTCCGAAAAGTAAGTATTTATATCTTACACTAGGACAGAAAACGCGACCATACACGGTCCGAAAAGCTAATGTCACGCTGTTACACAATCGTGCCTGCGAGTGTCGTGTATGAATAGGTGGGCATTTTGTACATGGTTTCCGAAACATGTCTATATGGAACTAACATACACGGTTAATAGAAATGAACCGTGTCAAGTATAAAAAAAAAAGAGCGCTAAAAATAGTGATTTCTACATGGCCAAAGTAACTGTGTACAATAACAATGGTTATATACACGGTTTCTACAAGGCGTCCGCGTATTATTTTGGAAACAATACAAATTTGTTAATTTGAACTGTGAAGGATTTCTTTTTATATATACGATTTATAATTGGCACGCATCCATATTTGCTAGTCATTAAATATACAATTAAAATTACACATCTATAATTCAATAAATATTCAACATCACAACATAAGAAAATAATCAATCGTATATTCATTCAACATTCCACAAACAGGAATATTCAACATTCAATAAATATTCAACATTCAACAAACATATACAATTCATATCCATAACATACATTGTACATACAATTCACATCTTCAACATCTCATCTAGT
Organism: Carex kokanica; assembly: GCA_025461125.1. Taxonomy (NCBI): domain Eukaryota; kingdom Viridiplantae; phylum Streptophyta; class Magnoliopsida; order Poales; family Cyperaceae; genus Carex; species Carex kokanica. The sequence continues at coordinate 337,419 of JAJGRX010000895.1, read as the reverse complement.
TATTAAAACAAAAGGTCAAAATCCTAACAATTCGAGCTAAGAAGAAAATACAAACAAAAATAAAGAAAACATAACCTGACATTTTATCCTTATAAACGGTTCCCGTTTCAGGTTCTCCTTTCGGCTCGACTGGTCAAGAATTGTCATTAGTTTCAACATTCCCTATTATAATTTGCAAAGTAAATTCATATCATGCAACAAACATTCATATATAGCCAGCATGTACATTGAGAACATCAAACAAACATGTTATTTATTTCCCTTCAACTTTACAATAACCCATATATATATACACATCATTATGGAGCAAACACATTAAAGCCAGTTTATACTCAATCAATTTCATATATATATTTTTTGAAGCCTAACTCAAGAAAAATCAAAACTTAAAAGATTAACACACAAATTAAAAGATAACCAAATGCAGAAAGACACAAACAGAAGGAGGAAATCATTTGTTTTATGTCTTTCATGATTTGTCTTGGCCTCCTATTTTGAATCCTTCTTACTCACCAAAAACCTAGCTAACGAGTTTAGAAAGAAAAATGGAACTGAGTTGGAAAATTAGTGGTTCTCACAACTGTGCCAAAACCCTAAAGAGGCATCTGCTATATATATGAAACCCTAAGAGATAGAAGTGGAGAGGGAGCTTGAGAGACCAATGGAAGAGTTAAGAGTATAAAGAGGGACAGCATGGTTAACCAAATTTGGTCTACGGGTTATGGGCGGACAGCATGGTTAACCAAATTTGGGAGAGAAGTTGACTAAAAAGTACTTTAGGAAAACCTAAGCTGTGCAAGTTTCAGTTCTTATGGAGTTTTCATGATCACAGAATCTGACCATTTTGGGCTTTATACTGTACACAGCTTTTAGGCCACAATTGTACCTTAATTTTCCTTCTTCGTTAGATTTATCTTGTCAAATGCAATTGACTATTATTTTAAATTTTTAAAACACCAACTTTTATATTTAAAAAAGATTGAGTATGAACGGTACAAGAAAACAAAGAACTGAGGAAAAGATTTTTCCGAGATATTTTCTTATTTATGACTTAAATATGCATATTCATATATAGTTATATATATTTTTTTATATTTACTTCGTTAAGGTTATACACAACTAACAGATAAATTATCAAACTCCATATATTGAAAATAGCAATCAACAATGTACTCAACTAAACTTTAACATATACATAATATCATAAAACATAACAAATATGTATATGGTTGTTGATGTTGTTATTTTAAAATTTCAATTACTTAATTATCTAAATAATAATAATATAAAAAATGTTTCGGAAATTAGCTCGGTTGCCATATGATTTTCAAATTATTATTATCACAAAAATAATAAATACAAAATAGCTCTTATCTATATATAATATTTGCTGATAAATTAGTACTTTCTTTCTAAGCGGACAAATCTCATTACTAGATACATGTATATTTGTATATCTTTATATTACTTCTGAACGAATAATAAAAATTATTTGTATATCTTTCATTGCAAGTATAATTGCACTATCAATCCATAGAGCTGGAAAAATGGAACTAGATTCTTTTTATGCAAAATGGAACTAGCTAGACTTGTGTGTATGTGTCACCTAGCTGTCGTCTTTGATAACTGCAGCAGTTGGTGTAATAAATGCAGCCCACCAGCAGAGAAAATGAAATATTAACAAACACAAATATGCAATTTTAGACAAAACATGTCTAACAATGTATCAATAAGGAAAAAATATTTTATATACATATCCATTAAAACTTAATTTTATTGAAAAAAAGCAATCAATATATTATATAAAAATTCATAATGCCACCAAATATTGCAAAAATGTATTTAGTTGTCCATCTTGTAAATTAAAAATATATCTATTACTTTTTTAAATAATATAATAGAAAATGTTTGAAAAAATCAACTCACGACATTACAAAAAATAAATGGTCAATTGAATGATTAGTAATTATCAAATATGATTTTCTACATACTAATTACCACAGTCTTAGTCGATAAGTTTGCATTTTTTTCTGAGCAGATAATTAAATCTATTTACTGCCTGTTTTATTAGTATATTCATCATATTTGATGATCTGTGAAAAATAAATTATTCATATACTATAGGTTGCAATTAAATATCAATACTGCACAGCGAATATTTCATGGTAAGATCAATAATATAATAAGCAGGATGAACATTTCTCACTGTACGTAGATAAGAATAAGTAAGTTTTAATAAAGCATAAAAGCTTTCAAATATAAAATATGAAATAAAACATCATTCTCTAAAACTGAATTCTAACTGCCAACGATAAACTAATCTTTAAACATAGAAGGTACTACTAGAAATTATGAAGCAGTTGGCTATTCACTTCTAGATACTATTCACCACCTCTTGCATTGTTGGACGGAATGCTGGATTATTATTCAAACACTTATATGCAATCTGAATCATTTTGAGAATTTCATCCATGAATTGTCCAGTTTGTGGTGGAATGCGTTGGTCAAGGATAACTTGGAGTATGATTTCCTTTTCATCAAAAGACGATACATTGATCACATCTCCAGGGTGTAAGCACTTCCAACATGATAACTCCGAATATGTATACATCACATTTCTCAATAATCCTCGCAGTATAAGCTAGTACTGCATAAAGAAAAAAGAAAATTCAGATTTCAAAATCAGAAAAAAGTAAATATATATATATAGTGATAAAAACTACCAAACAATAATAAGGTGGTCAAGCAGTACCAAAATCCGAGATACTAGCTGTAAACTCAGAATCGAGCAAGATATTTCTGGAAGTTATATCCCGATGTACTATGGTGGATAGCAATCATGATGCAAATATGAGAAATGCTTCCTCACTATTGACCTTTCTTTTTGCCCAATCCAGTTCTAATGCTTCCTCACTATTGAGCGCTGTCATGCAATTAATGAGCGGATAAATTATAAAATTCTATTATATTGAAATATAGTAAACACTAATATTGTATAAAAATTCATGAACAATGCAACAAAATATTGCAAAAATGTATATAGTTGTAGATCTTGTAATTAAAAATATATCTTTTACTTTTTAAATAATAAAATACAAAATGTTTGAAAAAATTAACTCACAACATGACAAATAATATGGTCAATTGAATGATTAATAATTATCAAATATGATTTTCAACATACTTATTACCAGTCTTAGTAGATAAGTTTGTATTTTTTTCTGAGCGGATAATTAAATCTACTTACTAGCTGTTTTATTAGTATATTCATCATATTTGATGACCTGTGAAAAAGAAATTATTCATATCCTATAGGTTGCAATTGAATATCATTACTGCACAACAAATTTTTCATGGTAATCTCACAGAACATAGAAGATATTACAATAATATTACAAGCACCATGAACATTTCTCACCATACGTACATAAGAATAAGTGAATATTAAGAAACCATAAAAACTTTCAAATATAAAATATGAAATAAAGTATCATTCTCTAAAACTGAATTCTAACTAATATTTAAACATAGAAGGTACTACTAGAAATATGAATCAGCTGGCACGCTATTAACTTCTAGATACTATTCACCACCTCTTGCATTGTTGGACGGACTAAAGGGTTATTATTCAAGCACTCATAAGCAATATGAATAATTTTGAGAATTTCATTGCAGACTTCTCCAGTTGGTGGTTCAATGCGTATGTCAAGGATATCTTGGAGTATGATTTCATCTTCATTAGAAGCCGACAGATTGATCATATCACCAGGGTGCTTTCCCATAAGCAGTTCCAACATGATTACTCCAAAACTATATACATCACATTTTTCAGTCATCCTCATGGTATAAGCTAGTTCTGCAAAAGAAAAAAAAATTCAGATTGCAATTATTGCCACTATATTTTTTATACAAGTATAATGATGGAAATTAAAGTATGACAATAGGGTGTTTAAGTATACAGAACCTGGTGCTATGTAACCGCAGGTTCCAGCAATCATGCTCCAATTAGAAGACTCTGGTTTGAGAAATTTAGCAGTACCAAAATCCGAGATACTTGCTGTAAACTCAGAATCAAGCAAGATGTTTCTAGAAGTTACATCCCTATGTACTATTGGTGGATAGCAATCATGATGCAAATGTGAGAGACCACATGCAACATCTCTCAATATAACCATTCTCTTTTCCCAATCCAGTTCTATTGCTTCCTCACTATTGAGAATAATATTTAAATCCCTCTTCTCATAATACTTGTATACAAGAAATTTATTTTGAGGTGAGGAACAATAACCAAATAATTTGGCAATGTTGCGGTGTCGAATCTGGGTTATAGTGCTAATTTCTCTGTGGAATGCTTCAAGATCTACTGAAGTTTCACTGCCTACTAACTGGATTTTCTTTACAGCTACTGTGAGGTTATCTGGCTCTAAAATCGCTTTGTAAACTTTTGCATGGCCTCCATTTCCAATGCAGTATTTCTCATCAAAATTCTCGGTGGCCCTTATTATCTCCTCATATGCGTCTCTTCCATCAAAATTCCACACGGAAAAAATTTCTCCTCTACTAGGATTGCCAATGTGCCCTAGTTTTGCTTTTCTCTTTTTTGAGTAAAGTAGGTAAAGTAGCCAGAGTAAGAAAAATGTTAGTAATGCAGCACAACAAGTTAGAGTTGCAATCAACTTAACCATTCGTAGTCTAGTTGAAGCATTCTTGTCTTTAACAAATCCATCACATGGGGGCAAACCTTGAACAGTGCCACAAAGATTTTTGTTGTGTAGGAACCATTGTTTTATGGCATTCTGAAAGAATTTTTTATTAGGCACTGGACCCTCTAGTTGATTGTATGACAAATCCATGGTTGACAAACTTAACAAGTTGCCCAATGAAGATGGAATCTGACCGCTTAGGTTGTTGTGAGATAGATTAAGATTTTGTAACATGATTAATTTCTCTAGTGTTATTGGTATTTCCCCGCTTAAAAAATTTGAGCTTAAATCTAGGAGGTCCAGCAAGTGTTCTAAGTTTCCAAAATGAGAAGGAATTTTTCCAGTCAACCTATTACTGCTGAGGTTTAGTAATTCAAGATTAACACAGTTGCCAAGTTCTTCTGGCACACTTTCTAGACTGTTTGACGATATGTCCAGATTTATTAAAGAGGATAACATTCCCAACTCTTTAGGTACATTTCCCATGAAATTGTTGTCCCTTAAATTTAGTTCAAACAATCTTTTTAAACTGCCGAGCTCTGCCGGTATTACCCCAGAGAGAGAATTTGATTCGAGATGAACAACGTTCAAATTACTTAGGTTTCCTAGAGCACTAGGAATTTCTCCACTCAAAAAGTTGTTACCTAGTTGTATTTCCATCAAATATGGAAGTCTTCCAATTTCAGGAGGTATTGATCTGGAGAGATTATTATTTGAAAGAAGCAAATGGACAAGACTGGTTAAGTTCCCTAAATTAGTAGGTATATCACCGCTCAAAAGGTTGTGTGATAGATTCAACTCTGCCAAATGTGTAAGTTTACCAATTTCAGGAGGGATGGTTCCGGAGAGATTATTACCACCAAGATGCAGACTTACAAGCTTGGTTAGGTTTCCTAAATTAGCAGGTATTTCTCCATTAAGAAAGTTATATGATATTTCTAAATCTATCAACTTTGTAAGTTTACCTATTTCAGCAGGGATGGGTCCTGATAGCCTATTAACCCAAGCATAAAAAATGTTCATATTAGTTAGGTTTCCTAGGTCGCTAGGAATTTCTCCACTCAAAATGTTTTCCGATAGATCTAAACTTGTCACATGTGTAAGTCTACCAATTTCAGGAGGGATTGATCCGGAGAGATTATTATTATGAAGATTCAACATTACAAGATTGGTTAAATATTCTAAATTTGTAGGTATTTCTCCACTAAGAAAGTTTATTGCTAGATCTAAATCTGTCAACTGTGTAAGATTGCCTATTTCAGGAGGGATTGATCCGGAGAGATTATTATCCCAAAGAAGCAGATTTGTCAAGTTTCTAAGTTTACCAATTTCTGGAGGGATCGGTCCGAAGAAATTATTACGCCAAAGAATCAAACTGTTTATGTTTGTCAAGTTTCCAATGCTAGACGGGATGAAACCGCTGAGAACATTATCACTGAGATTAAGACATGTGAGTTCTGACAAGAGACACATTGATGGAGGAATTGTTCCATTGATTTTATTATGACCGAGATTAAATATTCTCACGAATGGAAGAGCAGAGAAATTAAGAGCATCTAATTTTCCAATAAGGCCCTTCTGGGAAAGAGAAATTTTAGTGATGACTTGCCTTCTTTTGTTGGTATTGCGGCAAGTAATTCCGGTCCAGTTGCATGGATGAACATGCATATTCCAAGACGAGAGCTGCTGTTGAGTCTGGAGAGTGTACTTCCAGTGGAGGAGAGCTTGTGCTTGGGATGTGAGATCAGAAGATTGAACCAGAGGGAGTAGAAAGAGTGCAAGGAATAAGAGAATGCCTCTCATTGCTGCTGAAATGGTAGAAGCTTAACTTATGTGTTGTGATTACTTATCAAGGGCATTAGAGGTGTTCCTCTTATAAACTCAGTGCTGAGACAGAGGATACAGCAGCTAGGAATTTAAAATTTAAATTTAAAAGAGACAGACTTATATTTTTTGTGCTACCTATCAGTCGTGTCTGAATTAACCATTCCTAGTACATTCAATATTCAATAATGTAATAGTGATTACAGGGCGGCATGAACCTCGTACAATTTAAAACGTTGGCCGGTGGACTAATTGCAGCTTTGAGCCCACCAGCGGAGAAATTAAACCATGACCCTGGCACTACCTCTTGCCGATCAATAAAATAATCGATTTTCATCTATTCTTTCATGGGATATTCAAGTTTATTTGAGCCGGTGGTCTACATTCAATAAAATAATTGTTGGCCGGTGGAAATTCAATAAAATAATCGATTATAGCCTCAAATTGATTAAAAGGAACTATGGTTAGTAACGTGTTGTACATGTTGTTTGCCAATACATAAAATATTATCTAATACAAATATGAGGATGGATGCACTTACAACATTTGTAAGTTACAACATCTTACAACAATTCGGTTTTGCGATTTTCAAAGTCGAAACACTCGATCCAAACCGTTCAACATGATCTCTATATTAAAATGTGCTTGGAGATCAAATTTTTCATGTTTTTTCATTTTTTTTCCTATTTATTAAGTATTTTACAAAACTGCTATTTTTAAACAATTTTGGAATACTGAAAAACAATAGTTTTGTAAAATACTTAAATAATAGTAAACAAATTAAAAAAATGTAAAATTTTATCTCTAAGCAAATTTTAATATAGATATCATGTTAAACGGTTTGGATCGACCGTTTGAACTTTAAAAATCACAAAACTAAATTGTTGTAAGATGTTATAACTTACAAATGTTGTTAGTGGATCCCTCCTCTACGTACATATATATCAAATATACGAATTTTGTTTCTTACAAATAGTTAATGACATTTCCGGCATATATGTGAATTTGTATGTTGTGGAAACTTGTTACCCAAAAATTAATTAATAACTCAAATAGGCATTAGTGGACTCGCCCCTAATTAAACTTTTGACGCTAGCATCCTTAACGAATATTGGACTCGTCACTTTAGTCGTTAGTGGAAAAATCAACTAATATTATGTACCTTGTCCTTAATATTGTACTTATTGTTAAGAAGATGATGCGGTTTGATATTATCAATGACCTGGTAAATTTTTCTAATAATTAATTAGGGCTAAGTTGACCTATGACTCACTAGTACAAAAAACCCCTTCACTGACCCTCAATCACTGACTGTTTTAATATGTAACAGTCAGTGTAGAGACTGCGTGGCAAAATCGTAATTAAGAAGAACTTCAACACTGACTGTTTAATTGTAAACAACCGTCAGTGAACCAACACTGACTGTTTTCTTAATAAAAGGGTCGGTGTAGGGTATGAGCAACACCGACCCTTCTATTAAAAAACCGTCAGTGTTGAGCAGTTCACCAACACTGACTGTTTTTTAAGCGAAGCGTCAGTGTTGCTTATACCTACACCGACCCTTTTTTTAAGAAAACCGTCAGTGTTGGTTCATACCCTTCACCGACCCTTTTTTTGAAAAAACAGTCAGTGTTGCTCATACCTACACCGACCCTTTTTTTAAGAAAACAGTCAGTGTTGGTTCATACCCTACACCGACCCTTTTTTTGAAAAAACAGTCAGTGTTGCTCATACCTACACCGACCCTTTTTAAAAAAAAACAGTCAGTGTTGGTTCATACCCTATACCGACCCTTTTTTTTTTAAAAACAGTCAGTGTTGCTCATACCTACACCGACCCTTTTTTAAGAAAACAGTCAGTGTTGCACATATCCTACACCGACCCTTTTAAAAAAAAAACAGTCAGTGTTGCTTATACCTACACCGACCCTTTTATTGATAAAACCGTCAGTGTTGAGCAGTTCATCAACACTGACTGTTTTTTCAAGGGAAGCGTCAGTGTTGCTCATAACCTACACCGACCCTTCTATTTAATAACAATCAGTGTTGAGCAATAATTAAGTTTATTTGAGAATACAAATGTATAACTATTTGAGAATAAAAATTTATACAATGTGTATATTTTGTAAAATATTTAATAATTAAGTTTATTTCTTTAAATTGAATTTATAGATAGCAATAAGTATTTTATCGTTGCTATTCATTAAATAGGATTGAAATTATATATGGTAAGACGTTCGTTGTATATATAGTGTTTAAAAGTTTGTTAATGATTGAATGAAAAACCTAAAACAATAAATTACTAATTAATTGTTCCATCAAAAAATTGCAATGTTTGTTTATTAGAATGAACATATTCTATTTAATAAGTATGATTAGTACTTTACGTGATGACTGAAATTTAGGCAATTAACATCAAATTTTGACTTTAATTTTAGAAAATATTTTGTAATGAAAATTATATTAGTAATATTTATACAATAATTAATGTTATGATATGTTTATTGCTTAATTAAATGATTTGAACACATTAAATTATATAGCATTACATGCATGTTGCATATATGACTCACATCTTCTATGTATGAACACGAAACATAAACTCTTGTTTCATGAGTTAATGAAGACGCACGGGAATATGTCGTCTGTGAGTCGATCGAAACCGTTTAAATTAAAGAGCACTGCATTTATTGTCTTGCATCCAAGTTTGATCAAAAATTGTTTTTATTTACCCATCCATCTAGTTGACCGAAAATTGAAGCATCGTATGGCCATAAACACTTCGTGTTGGATCGAAGCTCATACAAAATAGAACTTCCAAACTTTTATGTTGGTTACGTTCAATGTACTCCCTTGATCATTTTAAAAAAGATTTGAAATGCTTTGACTGCAAATCAACCGTTGATTTTCCTCGTGAAAATGAACGGTCTGATTCCAATACTCTTTTTATGTTGATTTTATTGTCATTTTTTTTTTGTAATTTTTAATCACTGACTGTTTTTATTCTGGAACCGTCAGTGATTGTATTCTTTACTGACTGTTTTTTTTAATTGGCCGTCAGTGATTCTATTCATTCACTGACTGTTTTTTTCAATTAACTGTCAGTGATTCTAATCATTCGCTGACTGTTTTTCTGAATGAACCGTCAGCGATTATATTTATCACTGACTATTGGTTTCGGAACCGTTAGTGATTTTCTATCCGAAATTTTCCTTTCCCGGTTTATCTCTTTCGATCAGCCGCGCAAAGAATTTCATTTCCCTTCTGAATTTCATTTCCCTCGTGATAAACCCTCCATTTCCCTCCTCGTGATAAACCCTCCCAACATTTCGAATTTCTCTCTCTCTCTCTCCACCTCCGAGCGCTATGCTGTCTCTTCGTCTCCTCCGCCTTGCCGTCTCTCTCCGTCTCCGCCTTGAGCACAAACCATCTGACTCTCTGCCTCCGCCTTGAGCACAACCCGCCCCCGATCTGCTGCCTCGCCCCTCCGTCTCCTCTGCACTGCTGCCTCGCCTCGAGCATAAACCCGCCCCCGATCTGTTGCCTCGCCCCTCCGTCTCCTTCGTCTCCTCCACGCTGCTGCCTCGCCCCGAGCACAAATTACCCAAATTAAGTATGTTTTCCACCTCAGCCTCGCCCTGCTGTCTCACGGCGAGCACACCTCGACCTCAGCCTCGCCCCACTGTCTCACGGCGGCCTCTTTTTCTTGCCCCTCTTTGCGATTGCGCCTCCCTCGGGTAATTACTTGAGCACACCCTTTTTATGGTTTTGTCTTTAATTGATTGTAGTGGTTGAAAATATGTCCTTGTTGGTTGGAGTACTGCCGGTTTTGAAATTCTACTAGTTCTTCTTTCGTTCAAATTGTTTAATAGTTTGGTCAAATTTCACAAAGGGTGATTTTAATAGAGAGAAATAAAGAGAAATATAACCCCACCATGGTGCAAGGGTTAAAAGGAAGGGTTTTGAACTTGGAAGCATAAATAAATAAAGAGAGTTTTGAACTTCCTTTTTTCAATATTATAAACTCCACTGATCCTGAGGTAACAAAAATAAAATGTAATGAACTTCCTTTTTTTCAGTTTGTTGGTTTAAGAAAATATATATTCCATTGGTCTGTTTCTATTATCTAGCTAATCAATATATGAATGAAGTTGACTCCTTGGACTTTGTCTCATTTGAAAATATACAGTTAAGACTTTCTTTAACAGTACTAAAGGTAAGCTTGCAATTGACCTAAATCAAACTAGTAAGTGTAAGTGTAAACTTGCAATTTAACAGTTAAGACTTTGTCTCATTTAGGGACCGCGTGCTTGAGGTCTTGATAAATGCTGGGGAAGACATCAAGCTAGTAAGTGTAAGTGGTTTAATATTTCTGGCTTGCAAGACGAGTATTATCACAATTGTAAGTGTTTTATAATGTTAATTCATGTCAAGCTAGCATTAAAGAAGTAATTTCGAAGGAGCACGAACTAGATGAATAGATAAGGTTTGGACATGATCTAATTTTATTATGTGGTTGTTAGTAGCTGACTTCTTGTTCAAAAGATACTGGTACAATACCTGGTCCATACCAAATTTGTGTAATTATTATATTTTTAGGTTCTTTATGACTTATTTACTGATTAAGATGTATCTTGTATAAACTCTATAATTTTATTGATCCTGACCATTGTTATGATATAATGCACAGTACTAGTTCCCTTAACACTGCTTCATCTCTTTTATTTTTTAACTTTTTAATTTTCAGTGAAATGCAAGGAAGGATAAAGAAGTTTATCGAAGATGAGAAAGCTCAAAAGTAAGATGAGAATACTGTTATGTTATTACTTTTGTTACAATTTTGTAGTATTCGATTCTGTTAATTTCAAGTTTGCCCTGTAAAAGGAATATTTTTTCTAAACTAAAATTCTGACATGATCACAGATTGCTTTTCCTAACAGAGAGTGACTTGAAGGGACTACTTGGTTTCAAGGTACTCCTACACTTGTTTTCATTAGATCTGCTTGTAAATTGCACTAACCATTTTGCTATTTTGCAAGTTAGGCCCATTATTTATCTAATTTGCAAACTGGTCTTAGTTTCATTTATTCTGTTGTTATTCAAAGTAACTATTTGATATTTGGATTAAAAGTCGGGTAACTAAAATGAGTTGATTTATAATTTGTTGTTTCTTTTGCAATTAACTCATGCATCTTTTTAGTAAATTATTGAGATTGGGTTATATGGAATTGATGATTTTTCTTCTCCTTTTTTGAAATTAATATAAGTGGCACTGAAAAATATGGATTCAATCCCTGCTTTGCCTTCTAGCTACATTTACATTTTTCATATAGCTTGGATAAAATTAACTTCTCAATTTGTATTCATGCAGTGTGAAAATACCGACAGAAAAATATACGTCGACGCAACTTCATACAATAACATGACAATGGTGTACATTTTTCTTTGAAAACTTCTAAACTATTTATAAGAAATGCAATGTTGTTAAATTCATATGCATATTTTGTTAATGTGTTATGTAAATTTTATTATAATGTTTTTTTTGTGAATGAATAAGTTATGTTGTTTATATTGTGTTGTTGAAATTATTTGCATGATATTTTATTTAATGTCAATGAATGTCGAATAGTAATATATTGCTAGCAAAAATATGGAGGCTAGCCCCGATACAAATAGAATCATGCCAAAATTTTATGTCCACACCGACTGTTTTTAGGATCGACACTGACTGTTTTTAGAACTAATTATGACTGTTTTTCAATAAAGCAGTCGGTGTAGGTACCCAACAGCGACTGTTTTAAAAAAAAACAGTCGGTGTAGGTGCCCAACAGCGACTGTTTTTTTTTTAAAAACAGTCGGTGTAGGTGTCCAACAGCGACTGTTTTTTCAAAAAAACAGTCGGTGTAGGTGCCCAACAGCGACTGTTTTTTCAAAAAAACAGTCAATGTAGGTGCCCAACAGTGACTGTTTTTTCAAAAAAACAGTCGGTGTAGGTGCCCAACAGCGACTGTTTTTTCAAAAAAACAGTCGGTGTAGGTGCCCAACAGCGACTGTTTTTTCAAAAAAACAGTCGGTGTTGGGTATCTACACTGACGGTTTTAAAAAAAAAACAGTCAGTGTAGGTAACCAACACTGACTGTTTCTTTCAAAAAAAACAGTCAGTGTAACTACTCAACACTGACGGTTTTTTGAAACAGTCAGTGTTGGATATCTACACTGACTGTTATTTATCCGTCAGTACAGAGATACCTATACTGTCGCCGCCATCACCGACGCCTCAATAACAGTCGGTGTAGGGGTATTTTAACAGTCAGTGTAGGGGTTTTTTGTACTAGTGACTCCTCAGGTCACCTCAAATAAAAAATGACCACAAATCGGGTTGGGTTGGATACATTAAAAAAAAAATATTATTTATTGATCCTATCCAAATTTGCCACCAGTTAATTGCAAATTAATACTATTAGGACCTGTTCGGTTGCTACGGTATTGTTGGGATGAAATTTTATGTGTACGAGAACCAACATATTAATTTTCAGAAACACATGCTCATGGGTATGAATGAGAATGTTTATGGGAATATGTTCAAATGAATATTTGGTTGTACTGTGATAATAGTTTTGAAAAATTCTCATATGTTCATAAAATATGTATATCCATGTGACTAATGGACAAACGCAAGCTAAATTATAAAACTAAAGGAGCAAAACAAACAATTCACCAATTTTTTTTCTTATTAATAATTAGTAATATAATTAAATAAAGAGAATTAGACAATAACATATATAACAATACTTATTAATTATTAATTCAAAATGAAACTTTTTTGTAAACTTATTATCCAATCACCGAAAAAAATAATAAAAAATTAAATTAGCAAATTGATTATTACATGAATTAATAACAAGGTTGAATAAGGACGATAAAAATAAAGAAAGTTAACAAAATTTTCATTATGCTAATATATTCAGATGGTGGACAGAATTATATAAAATTATATACAATATTACTTTTTCGGATGGTCCAGAATCTCCATTTGCCATGATTAGACACTATTTAGAGTAATTACCATCTTAACTATAGGGTTCTATAATTCAAGTCATCAACTTAAATATTTTATAATACCATAATACTTGAGGGACAAAATGATATAAATCATTCAAATGATGAACAAAGATATTGAACTATTATCATATAATTGGATTCTAGACCATAACACTAATAGTGCTTGAGCTAATAGTGTTTGAGTAAATATTGTTTTCATTAGTAAGGGTATATTTGTGGGCGGATAAGGTTGGGGGGGGGGGGGGGGGGGGTTTCGCATCCTCTGAGATATCTCAAACTTTGCGTGATTTTATGGAAAATCGCAACCAATCAAATACGTTCTGCACGAATCTCGAAGCACAAATAATACTGGCCCTCGCGCTATCCCCAAATAGGCACCGGACACGTCGGTCAAGCAAAAGTTGAGATATCTCAGAGGATACTCTCTGGGGGGGGGGGTTGTGGTATGAAAGAAAATTTTCAGTAAGAAATTTTCCATGAGAAGGGTGAGTTTGAGTCTATTAATTGGTTATTGCCTCATGAATGGTACTAGGTAGGTGAAATGGGCAGTTAGTGGTACTTGGCAGGTGCAGTGGGATAATGATGACTGGTTCGGTTGTTGGCGAAGTTACTTTTGATGGAAGCTTAGGTTTCTGGGGTTGATTTGATGGAAGCTCCTATGTTACGTCCTTCTCAGCTGAGCTTCAGATGGGAATCGTCATCATGTTACGTCTTCTCACAAGAATTACTTTTTCCTTATATTTTGGCAACCAAATGTCTGATGCTAATTGTGTAACGAGTTAAAATTGTAGACAATTACGGACAAAATAAAAGAAAGCTACAGTTATGTATGTAAAAGAAACCACCACAAACGATCAAAGAATCTTTTCGCGTTGTGTCGTTGGCGGGTCCAAAGAATTTTAATCTCTGACGATTGTAGATGTGTGGGTTTCAGACATTAATGACTAGTTCGGTACTGAATCTTTAACTAATTTTAATCTTATCTAAGTATTATTCGTATTTTATCTTTACTTCGCAATGGGTACATGCAACTAACAGACAAATTCTCATATTCTTTATACTGATAAATAGCAATCAATAATTTTGTTTTAGTATATTCTTTTCAAAAATATACTAAGATAAAATTTAACATATGCATAAGATCATACAAATATAAAAAAAAAAAAACATATATATCGATGTACGGATGTTGTACTTTAAATAATATTAATTTTTTTAAATAATACATTAATACAAAATGTTAACAGAAATTTTTTTCCCTACCCACGATTTTGGAAAACCCAATTCTTACTACGTGGAATGTGGCTAAGAGTTTTTTTTTTTTTTAGATAATGGTTAATTCTAACGCATAGTATAGAATGTTTGTCAAAAAAAAAAAAAAAACGCATAGTATAGAATGGTAGAAAAAATAGAAAAATATCCTTCAAATATTACTTAATTTTAAGATGTTGGTTTATTGTCAAATTAAATTTTCTGATAAATATTTAATGGGCCATTTTGGAATGAAAAAAAAAAAAAACTACATAAATGTTGAGTATCAAAAACTAAAATCAGAGTTTCTACCGATAGTTATCACCGTTTAATTGTTAGAAAGAATGCATCTATGTTTATTGGAAAAACATCAATGATGCGCTGATGTTTTATATCCTCAGTTAATTCCGACAGTAGTGCATGGATATTTTATGAAAAAAACATCGTTGATGTGCCAATTCAATTTGCAAAATACCATTTTTTTTTATGAAGATGCTGATCATGATGTAATGGAACTCTATGAGCAATACCAGTTTTTTTTATGAAACATAGTTTAATAAGCTCTTAGGTCAAAATATATAATTAATTATGTCATCACGGATGAGCCAACAATATTGTTAAGCGCATGTAAATTGCACAGTGCACGACTACTGAAGAACCAACAATATTCAGTTTATAAATTGTTACTAGAAGAATGTACCAACACAGTTCTTAAGTGTAATATATGGAAGATTGTGATTTGGAACGAACTAATTAACCTATTGGTGATTTTTATTAAAGAACCCACAAAAGCTGTACGCTTAATTATTTGAATGTGTGATTCTATTCTGGTGTGTATATACCGTGCGGTTGGCTTCTTAAGCCTGATTTTTTCACTATGAGGTTTGGACTGTTCTAACCTTTTGAATATAGATCCAACGGCGCGGTCTACATCGTGCTTTTTTTCCCCTGAAATTGAACACCTTTATTATTTTCAATATGGATAAGGATCAAATGGGTCCAAAAAATGATTATATACATACTATTTTTGTTTCTTCAAAGTATGTGGATTTTACACACACTACTACAAAAATGGTAATTCTACACTGCACATTGTACACGGTTTTTCCAATTTTATATAAAAACCGTGTACCAAATATGATTTTTTGAAAGCCCAAAAAATCTGTAGGAATTATACACGGACATTTAGTTAAGAATCAGTGTAGAATTGTTTGAGAGAGCTACACGGTTTATTAGGGATCAAAAATCCGTGTGGAAAGAAGACCGTGTGAAAAAAATTGAGAGAGCTACACGGATTTTTGTTAAATATCCGTGGAGGAATATATACACGGATTTTTGATAATATATCCGTGTAGAAATGGTAGAAATGTACACGGATTTTATTATAAATAGCCGTGTATGATTATTTGGAGAGCTACACGGATTAATAAGTATAAATCCGTGTATAAAAGTCTGTGTAGGGTTTTAATTAGTATAAAAGGCCTTCTCCTTCCAGCGCCATTTTGATCAAGTCTTTTATACTGTCTCTCTCTCGCTCTCTCTGTATTGAATGTGGATCTGATTTCTGCAAATGCTAGCAGCTGGGATCAGAGATCTTTGAAGTTTTTATTTTCTCCTCTCTATCTTTCTAAGGTTAGTATATATATATTTTCCTTTTCTTCCTCTAATTTTCTGTTACTTATTATTGCTTATTTAGGTCATGTGTAATTCATGCATGCTTGATTTCTTAAGATAATGCAAAAAAGGTGAAAAGTTCGGCTGAGCGGGAGCCGAAGAGTGGGGGTAGCCACGCAAAAGCGGGGGGAAGTCGGCTGAGTGGGGAGCCCAAGCGTGGGGGCGGCCATATTTGAAAAAAAATTGAAATTTCGAAAAAATTTGAAATTCGAAAAAATTTGAATTTAAAGGAGAATTTTTATTCTCTATTATGCATGCATGCACATATATGTTGATGAAATGTATTTTTTTATTGGAGATGCAATATGTTGGAGACCTTTAACCAAGAGGCATCATGTCATGGATCACATGTGCACTCTCCTTTTTGATATGTTGGATCTAATACGCCTTAGTTTGTATGAAATTCTTGTCCAAACTAGATATCATAACCAAGCGTTTTGGCAACATGAGCCCAAACTAGATCATCACATGCTTACTAAGTGGTAAGGACATAATTTGACCTACAAACATTGTATTGGATCTAACTTGAGTATATGTTATATGTGGATCACATGGGATTGCATGTGTACAAGAGGCAATATGTATATATATGTTGATGCTTTTATGTTTTTTTTTTGTTATATATGTTGATATTATAATTTTATTCTTTTATGGTTTCGGTTAGAATTTTGTAATGATAAATATGAATTTGTATAATTTTGTAATGCTAAATATGGATTTGTATAATTTTGTATAATTTCATGTACATGAATTTTAAATTGCTATCTGAAAAATTTAAATATTGGCTAGCAAAACAAGAGGCTAGCAAAAAAAAAAAAACTAAAAAATAAATTATAAGACAACCCTACACGGATATTTAACAAAATTCCGTGTAAGAATAGTAATTTATAAAATAATCCATGCACGAATACAAAAAAAAAAAATTAGTTAATTCTACACAGATATTTAACTAAAGTCCGTGTATGATAGTTCAGAGAGCTACACGGATATTTAGTTAAAAGTCCGTGTACAAAGATGAGAGCTACACGGATGTTTAGTTAAAAGTCTGTGTAGAAAGAGGAGAGCTACACGGATATTTAGTTAAATGTCCGTGTAGAAAGAGGAGAGCTACACGGCTGTTTATGTTACAATCCGTGTAGCTTAGTTTTGGAGAGTGCCGCTGACAAGGAATTGAACACAGTTGTTTATGTAATAATCCGTGTAGCTCTCAGGAATTGCACACGGGTAAATATCCGTGTATAATTTATTCAAGGATTATACACCCTCGCACTTCACACGGTAGGAAATCCGTGTAGCTCTCCTGTTTATGTCCGTGTGTAATCTCTATTTCTGTAGTAGTGACACAAAAAGAAAGTATGAATTGCAAAATAGGATCTATTTATTTTTTATATTGATGCATTTTTTAAACGATCATAAAATGTAGAACAGCTGGCCAATTCAAAGAAAGAAAATACTGATAATGAAAAATAGAAAAGAAAAGGAGGAACAAGTTTTCTATTCCTCTAGTTAGAAAGTGTACATATTCTCATCAGTCTTGACAAGCCTGTTTCACCTAAAACTTGAATACAACCCCCAAACAGTGGGTTTTTACCATGCAAAGAGCTACAACTGACATCTCAATCAAAGTATGTTGGCTAAGGGGGAGCAACTCAAGCAAATGTTCTCACCGGATTGCATTGACCACATCAAATTTGAGTGCGAGAACTTCCGTTACAGTTGTCAGCAATGGCACACCTAAATATAAGCCATGTGGGTCAATTGACTCCTATTTTTATTTAAATTTTTTGTATTTATATGTAATTTTCTATATAATTTAGAGTAAAATATCTTGCCTCAAATCGAAAGTCTAGCTCCGACCCTGGTTGTCAAAATATAGTATTGGAGCTCAAGAAAACTAGCACATGTTCTAAGGCATAGGTAAAAAAAAATTAATACTATTAATGACTCCAAGTAAAATTCAATAATGGTTATGAAACTCGGAATCGGAATCGGAATCGGAATCGGGTTCTTGATGGTGGAATCAGAATCGGGTGAATCGACCAGAATCGGCCGAGTTGACTCGGTAACTCATATTTTTTTGGCCGAAGCTTGTTTTGTAGCCAAAAAGTAGGAAAAAATTGGTAAAAAATAATTTGTAGAAAAACTACGTTAAGACAAAATATTACACTCAAATAATCCACTAATTATATAATGTAATACAAGCATTACAAATAAAATACACTTTTTATTGCTAGAAGCTATTTCGAGCGGTAATTTTTTTTTTTGTGAGCAGTGTTTAAAATGAAAAGATATATATATTTACACTAAACTTATATGATAAACGTTACAACTGGTAAAATATTTATCAGAATTTGAAAATTAATTGTACTTGTCTTCTCTATGATTTTCATAATTTTTGTATTGAATTTGGTACAATTTCGAGAATTGGTTTTCAATAAAAAAATTAGTTGGTAATTTATCTTTCTTTTTTTCACATCATTAAGTTAATTTGATGCAAAAAAAAAATAACCTATCAATTTAAAAAACAGATAAATACTAAAATATTTTTCTAGATCTTATTGACATTATAAATCAGGTCCTCAGTGACGTGGATTGAAAGGGTGAATCTGCATATATAATTAATTGGTACCAAGAACGGGGGTAGGAGTTTGAAAGGGTCCTACAGAGTTAAAAAAATAGTAAAAAGAAAAGGAAATATATAAAGATAATTGAAAAAATAGAAACAAAAAATTGAAAATATTGTTGACTCGGCCAGACTCTATCAGACTCGGGTTGACTCGGCCGAATCAAACACTGTTCATCCGGGTTTTGCTCAAAAAATCGCATGGGTGCGAGACTCGGGTGAAACTCGGACCGGACACGGCCGATACCGAGTTGACAAGAAAAATATGACAGAATTAAAAACCAAGCCTACAATTAGTATATGACAGAATTAAAAACTATGACAAGAAAAATAATAAATCTCTTACTGCATATGCTTAAGAAATAAGATAATTAGCAGCATGAGTGTACTAACATAACTAGTACAGCTAATTAATTAATACAACAGCATTCAGCTCCAATCTCATAAACACAAGTATTATAAGAAATTCAATTCTAAATTTGATGACTTAAATCAAGGAGGTCCAGTAAGTGTACTAAGTTTCCAAAATGAGCTGGAATTTTTCCTGTCAACCAATTATTGCTGAGGTTTAATAATTCAAGATTAACACAATTGCCTAGTTCTTCTGGCACACTTGTCAGGCTATTTGACGATATATCAAGATATGTTAATGCATGTAACATTCCCAACTCTTTTGGTACATTTCCAATGAAATTGTTGTGACTTAAATTTAGTTCAATCAATCTTTTCAAACTACCGAGCTCTGCCGGTATTACTCCCGATAGAGAATTTGATGAGAGATGAACGATATTCATATTACTCAGGTTTCCTAGAGCACTAGGAATTTCTCCACTTAAAAAGTTATTATCTAGATTTATTTCCATCAAATATGTAAGTCTGCCAATTTCAGGAGGTATTGATCTGGAGAGATTATTATCCAGAAGGCGCAAATAGACAAGATTAGTTAGGTTTGCTAAATTAGTAGGTATTGGTCCACTCAGATAGTTGGCTGCTAGTTCTAAATCTGTCAAATGTGGAAGTTCACCTATTTCAGGAGGGATTGGTCCGGAGAGATTATTACCCCAAAGTCGTAGCTGAGTGACAAGATTGGTTAGGTTTGTTAAATTAGAAGGTATTTCTCCGCTCATAAAGTTTTCTGATAGGTCTATTTCTGACAAATTTCTAAGTTTGCCAATTCCAGGAGGGATTGATCCAGATAGCTTATTACCCCAAAGTTGCAGAGTGACAAGATTGGTTAGGTTTGCTAAATTAGTAGGTATTGGTCCACTCAAAAGGTTTTCTGATAATAGTAAATATGTCAAATGTGTAAGTTCACCTATTTCATGAGGGATTGGTCCGGAGAGATTATTACCCCAAAGAGACAGAATGACAAGATTGGTTAGGTTTGCTAAATTAGAAGGTATTTCTCCGCTCATAAAGTTTTCTGATAGGTCTATATGTGACAAATGTCTAAGTTTGTTAATTTCAGGAGGGATTGATCCAGAGGGCTTATTACCCCAAAGAGACAAACCTTTCATGGTTCTCAAGTTTCCAATGCTTGGCGGAATCAAACCGCTGAGAAGATTATCTTGGAGACCAAGAATTGTGAGTTTTGAGAAGAGACATATTGATGGAGGAATTACTCCACTGAGTTTATTATCACTGATATTAAAAATTCTGGTGGATGGAAGAGCAGAGAAATTAAGAGCATCTAATTTTCCAACTAGACCCTTGTGGGAAAGATGAATTTTAGTGATAACTTGCCTTCTTTTGTTAGTGTCGCGGCAAATGATTCCAGTCCAGTTGCACGGGTGGATTTGTAGATTCCAAGCTGAAAGTGGTGGTTGAGTCTGGAGAGTTGATTTCCAATGAAGAAGAGCTTGTGCTTGAGATGTGAGAGAAGATTGTACAAGAGGGAGTAGAAAGAGTAGTGTAAGGAACAACAAAATGCCCCTCATTGTGCTAAAAATTAATGCTAAGTGCTCAGGTTATCGCTAAAATGCATCAGAGCTGGCCCTTTTATAATCTCAGTGGTGTGACTTGTCTGTTCTGTAGATAAAAGAGTCAACAAACGTTCTTGGCTGCCTGTTAGAAACCCGATTTACTGAACATATTTTATGAATAGGCTTGTGTATTAACCATGCTCCATGGACATTCAATGATGAATAACATAACAGTTCCTGCCAGCTGGATAAGGTTGGGATCGGAGGGAAATAAGAAATTATGAACCGTTCATTCGGGGTGTCATTGACTGTGGAGAGCAACACGTTTGGAGTTGTCCATCTGGCATTTTGTTATCAAATATTAACGAACACATATAAATAAATATTGGATAAAACAAGTTGGATTAAGTTGACTCGCAAGGACAGCGCGGATCAAAAAATATCTTGATAAACATTCCAAAAATATTAATATTATTAGTCCTATCCATCGAGATATTTTGTTATCGAATATTAGCGAGCACATATAAATAAAAATTTAGATAAACATGTGGGGTTATTGAACTACATTATTTTCTTTAAATAAATTCTGATATAATTATTTTTAATAAGACATTATATTTCAAATTAGAAGTGAAATTACTTGCGTAAATAATAATTTTTTAAAATTCAGGAATAATTATTTTTAAACCAAAAGGCAATTTGCAAATTATTAGTGAATGATATTCCTGAAATATTTGCAAAATTGTTTGAAAATAAAATAAAAAAATGACCGGAAATTCCTAAAGACCAAGCATGGCGATTCAAAATTGGAAATTCCAAAAGAAATGCTTAATTGAAAAATTGTGCCCGGATTTCCAAAGTTCCTATTTTATGATAGAGACTTGGATATAAAATAAATAGTAGAGTGGTGTTACATACCTGTCGTCTATGAATTAACCATGCTCCATGTACATTCAATCATCATTAACTTTACAGTAATAATGTTGGGTTTGGTGGGAAATAAGAAGAATTTCATTTTCAGGAAGACTTCGGTCAAAAAGTTAGAAAAATAATGGAAGACTTCGTTCAATAAGAAGACTTTGAATAAATCGACACGTACAGACAAGTCCAGTGGACTGACAAAAGAGGTGCTATTATAAGAAGACTTCGTTCACTAATGTTGTAGGTGCTATTTACCCATTCAAGGCCAGGAGGATAAGTTTGGGTTTGCTAGGATCCCTAACGAATAATGGTCTACAGGTTATGGGCCTACAGCATGGTTAACGAATTTGGGAGAGAAGTTGAGTAAAAAGTACTTTAGGAAAACCTAAGCTGTGCAAGTTTCAGGCTTATTGGGCAACCTAGTTTAGTTCTTACATGGGCTTTTTTCATGATCACAGAATCTGACCATTTTGGGCTTTAATACTGTACACAGCTTTTAGGCCACAATTGTACCTTAATTTTCCTTCTTCGTCAGATTTATCTTGTCAAATGCAATTGACTATTATTTGAAATTTTTAAAACACCAACTTTTATATTTAAAAAAGACCGAGTATGAACGGATACAAGAAAACAAAGAACAGAGGAAAAGATTTTTCATAGATATTTTCTTATTTATGACTTAAATATGCATATTCATATATAGTTATATATATTTTTTTATATTTACTTCGATAAGATTATAGTTATACACAACTAACAGATAAATTATCAAACTCCATATATTGAAAGAGGAGGGATCCAATTACACCTTTTTTGGTGACACATCATGACACCGTTTTTTATATAGGTCAATTTTGCGATTTCAAAATCCAAACAGCCGATCCGAACCGTTCAACATGATCACCATATTAAAATGTGCTTGGAGATCAAATTTTACATTTTTTTGAATTTTTTTGCTATTTATTAAGATGGTTACAAAAATCGCTGTTTTCAGACCATTGAAAAACAGCGATTTTGTAACCATCTTAATAAATAGCAAAAAAATTCAAAAAAATGTAAAATTTGATCTCCAAGCACATTTTAATATATCCATCATGTTGAACGGTTTAAATCGACTATTTGGACTTTAAAAATGGTAGGTGTCAAAGTGTGTCACCAAAAAAGGTGTAATTGGATCCCTCCTCATATTGAAAATAGCAATCAACAATATACTCAACTAAACTTTAACATATACATAATATCATAAAACATAACATATATGTATATGGTTTTTTATGTTGTTATTTTAAAATTTCAATTACTTAATTATCTAAATAATAATAACATAAAAAATGTTTCGAAAATTAGCCCGGTTGCCATATGATTTTCAAATTATTATTATCACAAAAATAATAAATACAAAATAGCTCTGATCTATATATAATCTTTGCTGATAAATTAGTACTTTCTTTCTAAGCTGACAAATCTCATTACTAGATACATGTATATTTGTATTCTTTATAGTACTTATTGAACGAATAATAAAAATTATTTGTATATCTTTTATTGCAAGTACAATTGCACTATTAATCCTTAGAGCTGGAAAAATGGAACTAGATTCTTTTTATGCAAAATGGAACTAGCTAGACTTGTGTGTATGTATGTGTTACCTAGCTGTCGTCTTTGATAACTACAGCCCACCAGCTGAGAAAATGAAATATTAACAAACACAAATATGTAATTTTAGACAAGACACCGATTTTTTTATTAATACCCCAAAAAAAAAACAAATATCAAATATTCCCTCAGTTTGAAATTATTTTTAAATATGCCCTAACCGCCCCTGGGGCGGGAGGTCCAGTCTGCCCAGAAAACCGCCCAGCTAGGGGGCGGTCCACTGCCTCTGGCTAACCGCCCCACCCTGGGGCGGTTGGCTTTTTTTTTTATATATATATTTTTTTGTTTAGACATATGATTTCATTAAGATATTTATTTTATTAAGATATATAATTTTATAAGGAAATATATATTGATATATATATATGAGATGGGCTATGGTGCATTGCAATGCATAGGCACCCTTGTGCATTGGACCATAAATCACCCATTCAAAGTCCAAATGACCGATCCAAACCGTTCATCTTGTTCTCCATATTAATATGTGCTTGGAGACCAAATTTTACATTTTTTGGATTTTTTTTACTATTTATTAAGCCACTTTGAAAATCGCTGATCCATTGGTCCAGAATTTTTCACTGTTTCGGAGCTGTGACCATTGGATCAGCGATTTTCAAAGTGGCTTAATAAATAGTAAAAAAATTCCAAAAAATGTAAAATTTGGTCTCCAAGTACATATTAATATGGAGAACAAGATGAACGGTTTGGATCGGCCATTTGGACTTTGAATCGGTGATTTATGGTCCAATGCACAAGGGTGTCTATGCATTGCAATGCACCATAGCCCATCTATATATATATATATATATATATATTTGTAAGATATATTATTGTTATTACGATATATTTTTGTTTGTTAAGGTATATATTTTTATAAGGAAATGTATATTGATATATATATTTTTTAAGATGTATATATTGTTAAGATATATTTTGCTTTTTTAAGATATATCTTTATAAGGAAATATATATTGGTATATATTTTTTAAGATGTATATATTGTTTAAGATATATTTTTGATTATAAAGATATATATTTTTTTCTATTGTAAATTTTATGTAAAAATGAAGGAAAGTGCTTAATTTTTTTTTATTGTAATTTTCAATAAAATTGAGTTGAGTTTGGATGCATCGTTTGACGTTAGAACCGTCGATTCTTTTATAATAATTGTCGATTATACGGCTGTTGTACTGATTGTCGATTTGGCTAACATGGTAAACATTGAAAAATATGTAATCTAAATCGTAAGTCGACCAAAAAAAAAATCCAAACTACGTAAAATAAATGTCCACAACTTAGACAAAACAGTCTAGACCGAATATGCAATAGTAGAAACCTATCAAACTACAAAACATAAAAACCCTAACGATGAGGGCGAGAGCGACGACCAAAGAGATCCAACCTATCAGGTGGACGGCGGTCCTTGGGCGGCTGTACACGCCTCACGTGAACCTCCTCCTCCTGTGCGGCTGTATCTGCCTCGGCCCATGGATCCTCCACCAGTGGGGGGATGGGCGGCATCTCCCATGGGTCGGCCTTCCAGGTCGATGGATACGTAGGCGGTGTGCCAAATATAGCAGATGCAAAGGCATCTGCATGCTGTGCTCTGCTCCCACTGGCCTCGTCGTCGTGCTGTCTGGCCTCCGGATATCGTGGTATGTGGAAGCTCGGTCCCTCATCCCCGGCATCATCTCCGGTAAGGTCAGCCATAGTGAACTCCGGGGTGGCCTGCCATGGTGGAGCTCCATCGTTAATGCAAACAATGTTAGTTTTGCTACAAAAAAATAACTAGTAAGTTGATTAAATAATAAATTTTTGCTACCTGGCCAACCTGCACCAGAACTCCAAACTCATTGTAGTAAGCGTTCCACGCATTATTATTCAACACCCATTCGTGGAAGCCCCAACCTGAGTCATCCACTGCAGAATTGAAGATAAATTGATGAGAATAGTTTTTTTTATCGAGAAATGACTGTGTACGACAAAACCAAATTACCTTGAGGAGGTGGCGGCATCTCATCAGCGTAGATAGTGACTCTGGGCTGATCCAGATCTAGTGGTGGGTGCTCTATCTCGCGCCAGTTTATGTTATCCCCACTGTCACGCAACATGCCAATGAGGCGCCCATCAAAGCCGGAGTCCTCCACCATAGGGGCACTGTGCTGGAGCATTGTACATCCCATTGCTCGCGAACCTTCTTTTGCCATGCACACCAAGCTGTGTGCCACTCCTCTAATACCGGTAAGAATCAGCACAAAGTGTTTGTTTAATTATTGTAGAAAAAAATAAATAAACATATAATGGTTTAGTGGTTTAAACATTACCTGGCGAGCCTGGATCGGTCCGAAAGACACAAAACCTCTCGACCCTGCACGAGAAAGCCTCCGTCAAAGGGTCTCACCCCAGTGGCCCGTGAGGTATACCGAGGGCATGCCCCACCTCTGGTACCAAACTAAGTACCTCAAGGTCCCAGGCCCTGCGCCCAGTGTGACATCATCGGCTGTAGGAGGAGACCATATGTGATACTGTGGAGACCTTGCTCGGAGGTAATGATCCGCGTGACGCATTCTCCAGTTGACATTGGGCTTATTGTGTTTAGTCCTGCAGTACATTTAAATTTAAAAAGAATGTTAATAACGTGTAGGACTGAATAAGTAACAAAATATACAAGTAGTTAGGTAATTTTAACTTACTTGTGCAGCTTGGTGGTCTCAACCTCTCCAAGGTCTGGGAACTCCGGAACAAATGCGTCCAGACCAAACTGTCGGGACACGCGATCTGGATACGTGTACTCCACAATCCAGTAACATACACACAGCCCTCGATAAAACCAGAGATCTCTCTGCTCCAATGAAAGTCGACAAAGTGCGTTCCTTTCGTAGAACTTCCGGTAGGGGAACCAGTCGACGCTACTCTCATGAAGCATCTGGAGCTGACTCCGGACATAGGAAATCTCCACTGTTCTCCCCTTGCCCGTGTTCTCGTACGTGTGCTGACTGCCCCATATGGCACCGTACGCGGGACACCTCTCGGCATCCTGTCTCCTTAAGAATGGGACAAGAGACGGACGAACTGGCTGACATACCGGCAAATGAGACCACGACCATTGCTGGAGTAGAAGGAGTGGTCCGTGGATCTGCATGTTCTTCACCTATATTTGGACATCAGGTGCAATGTTGGTGATTATTGAACCCTAATTATTATAATAAAAATTCTGAAATATTTGTGAAAACTTACCATGCAAGCATGGCACAAGCTCTGGTATAATCGGGATCGCATCACCGCTGGAGTCCACGAACATGATGCTGCCACAGAGATCCATCACAAAGGCCCTCACATACCTAAAAACATAAAATAGTTAAGATAATTAATGGTTTTCACTGTTGAGTTCGTAACATTTTTTTAATTTCAAGATTTTAATTATTACCTCCTGACGGCCTCCAGATCAGTGGTGTCGGCTGTGATCTGATGCTCGAAGAAGTGATCGCGGAGTGCCGCTAGGCTAATGCAGCATCCCGAATACCGGAACTCCTCCTCATCCTTCCTCTTCTTCTTCTTTTGCAGCACCTTTGGATCCGTGACCCCCAGAAGCTCCCGTATCATCCCCATGTGAAGTGGACTGTCGGAGACACCGCTGATAGGCTCGCCATCGATCCGTAGACCCCATAAAGCGCCCACATCAGCTAGGGTCATGGTCATCTCCCCAAAGGGAAGATGAAACGAATGAGTCTCCGGTCGCCATCTCTCCGCGAGCCCGCTCATGAGAGCCTGATCGATCCTACTCTAAGGCATGGTAGCCAGCTGATACAACTCGAGATTCATAATGCACGACTCCATCAAAGGATGACCGACGTACGGTATCCCGGGGGTGCGATGTCTCACGGTCAACATCGTCTCGTCCTGCATTTAACAATGATTTTAATCTAAGCGACTTACTATATGCCATATTCAAAAAATTTAATTTGAACTACATTGCTTAAAAACAATGTACCTCCGTTAATGCGAGCGCGAGAGCCTCAGCATGTGTAGGGTACTCTGCACCGAGAGCCTCTGCACCAGATGCCTCTACACCGGATGCACTTGGAGCCTCTGTGCTGGACGAACTATCCCCCCTCTCCATAGTATCTGCATTGCATAATTTTAAAATAACTTAAATTTCACAATTTTGGATATAAAAAAGTATAATGTAGGAATTTTGAACCGAAACGCTAATCTTGAACCCTAAACCCTAATTTATAACTCCTTACCCCTAACCCTAAACCCTAAACCGTCAACCGTAATTTACAAACCGTAAACCCTAATTTTGATCAGTTCAATCGCGTCGGGAAAATCAAAAACCCGCGACATTTACAATTCCATTTCCAAAATAAACCCTAAACCCTAAACCGTCAATCGTAATTTATAAACTGTAAACCCTAATTTTGATCAGTTCAATCGCGTTGGGAAAATCAACAACCCGCCCACATTTACAATTCAATTTCCAAAATAAACCCTAAACCCTAAACCGTCAACCATAATTTATAAACCGTAAACCCTAATTTTGATCAGCTCAATCGCGTCGAGAAAATCAACAACCCGCACACATTTACAATTCAATTTCCAAACTAAACCCTAAATCCTAAAAAATCATTTTAATAAATTCAATCGCGTCGGGAAAATCAACAACCCACACACGGTAATTAACAATTCAATTTCTACAAAAAAAATTAATAAATTAGGAAGGAACTTACCCGTAAACAATCGACTAAGAGAGAGAGATGGTGGCCGAGAGAGAGAGAGAGGGGGGTGTTCGGGTAGGGAGAGAGAGAGAGATTCGGGTAGAGAGGGTTGAGAGAGAGAGAGAGGGAGAGGGTTGAGGGAGAGAGAGAGAGAGAGAGGGTTGTGAGAGAGAGAGAGAGAGGGTGGGGGGGGGGCGGCACTAAGGGGGGGGGGTCGCAGCAAAGAGGGGGGCTGGGCGGTTGCCTGGATAGAGTGGACCGCCCTACCCCTAGGCGGTTGGGACATATTTAAAAATAATTTCAAACTGAGGGCATATTTGATATTTGTTTTTTTTAGGGTATTAATAAAAAAATCGGGACAAGACATGTCTAACAATGTATCAATAAGGAAAAAGGATTTTATATACATATCCATTAAAACTTAATTTTATTGAAAAAAAGCAATCAATAATATTCTATAAAAATGCATAATACCACAAAATATTGCAAAAATGTATTTAGTTGTCCATCTTGTAAATTAAAAATATATCTATTACTTTTTTAAATAATACAATAGAAAAAGTTTGAAAAAATCAACTCACGACATTACAAAAAATAAATGGTCAGTTGAATGATTAGCAATTATCAAATATGATTTTCTACATACTAATTACCACGGTCTTAGTCTATAAGTTTGTATTTTTTTCTGAGCAGGTAATTAAATCTATTTACTGCCTATTTTATTAGTATATTCATCATATTTGATGATCTGTGAAAAAGAAATTATTCATATCCTATAGGTTGCAATTAAATATTAGTACTGCACAATGAATATTTCATGGTAATCTCACATAACATAGAAGATCAATCTCCATTCCATTATTAAGCATGTTGGATGTCCTAATCCGTCAACGGCTGAGATTAAAAGAAAAATTTTCGGATTCAATATCAGCCCTCCATTCACATAATCTGTCTTCTTTTGATTAAATACATCTCTTTTACATGTAGAAGTCTAAATTTAATTAGAAATATACTCGCTACACGTATTGCCACACAAAATCGTACTAATGCCTCTTTTTTCTCTGACCTTCCAATCCCTCTCGCCTCTTTGCCTCCCGACCAAACCCTCTTTCGCCCGTGCGCCTCCTCCCCGCCTCTCCTCCTCTCTGCTCACCTCAGTCATCTCTACTCCGTTGGTCGACTCTTCTCTCTTCTTAAGAACTCTCTCTCCTTTTACGGAAAAAACAAGCAGCACCCGACTCTCCTTTTCTCTTCTCCTTCCCGCTGCATCAAAACCCTAAACCCGCTTATTTTTCGCCTGATCGGAAGCAAATCAAGTGAGAGAGACGATCTCAGTTGGTGTCTCCTTTTCCCCCACAAGATCGCTCCAGAATGAGAATTGGAGGAGGCGAAATACACTTTTGTCTCTGCTTCCCAGTCGTCTAGGGTTAGGGTTTTGGTTGTCTGCGCGGCTGCGCCTCTTAGGTCTCTCTTTCTCAAAAGCTTTCTAAAAACTTATTTGTGAGATCTTGCAATTTGCTTTTGCTTTTGATCTTTCTTTTTTTCTGTCTGTGTGTGGTAAATCGTGTGTAGAAATGACACTGAAGCAATCAAAGACGGTAATCAACCATTTTTCAATGTTATCTACATATATGATGCAACAAAGGTAAATATTCTACTACACTCAAAGGGGCTTACATAATGCATGGTTAAAAACAGAACTACTTAACTTTAGTGGTAAGGGCCATACTAATTAACTAATTACATGACCTGATCAGTAATACCTTGACACATTTGTTCTTGTAGAAGTCCAAAGAGTGGATGGAAGCAAGGATAAGGGAGCTCAAAGAGGATGTTAGAGAAATACTTGGATCCACCACTGACACTGTGGAGATGGTGCACTTGATTGATACAATCGAACACCTACTGTTAATGGGGGTTAGTGTTTCGATGCTGACATTCTTGCGACTTTTGATGCAGCTATCGTCGATAGTGTTCACATCCTATCTGTCTCCTTGGGCGGGAACCGGGGGATTATTTCAAAGACAAGATAGCTATCGGATTGTTTCATACAGTCAATAACAGCATAAAAGTTGTCTGCTCGGCCGGTAACTCGGGCCTATAGCTGGATTGGTTTCAAAGTTAGCACCATGCATTTTTTACTTTCATTCCACATAGCCTCTTTTCAAATAAGTTATAGACTTGTATACCTTTAATCTTGGTGCCTTTTTTCAAATTTAGGGTCAGAGCCTCTCATCAACAAGTCTGGCAGAAGGAAAATACTCAATGATCAGCTCAACAGAGGCTCAAGCAGTCAATTCAACAACAAATGATGCGTAAGACATTATATTTTAAAAATAATGAATTTATTTAATTTTGGATTTTGGTAACTCCGATTCTAGGTTTTAGTGAAAACATGGAGACAATAGCAAAGTGGAAAAAGGAAGTGTAATTTTTTTTCACTGATTCAATGGCTAATATTCGACAAATTTACAAAATAGTCCTTCAAAGATAAAATAAATTCGTCTTTGCATAATACCCACATTTCCATTTTTATATTAAGCGCGTTGCCAAAATAGTAAAGAAATGAATTTTGTTAATTCATGCACAAGAGATGTGTATATGTTAATAAAGTTCAATAAAAAGCAAGTTTTCTATACAAAAGTTCATTTCTTTACTGTTTTGGCTTTTCTTTCTTTACTTGCATGAGAACCAGTATGAAATCAGCACCTTTTAGCACCAACAATATATAATTGTTGCTGGAGGGTTTGCCCTTTTGAATAAATAAGCTTCTTGCATTTTATCAAATAACAAATAAAATAAAATAAGGGACTTAGTTGTAAAGTAACAAACATAGGGTCATTATTGCAAAAAAATTTACAATGTCTAACAAGATTAAATTAAATTTTCATAAAAATTAAGTGTTGGATACTTGATCTTTGCAATTCCTCTTTGCATATGCATATAAGCAACTGTGTTGAAACCCTAAAACATGTTTATACCAATGTTAAGGTACCCCAAACCAGTCCCTAAGTACACCCCAATCACTGTACCAAGCAACGAAATGAAGAAAAGCAAAGTGAGATGCAACAGGTACCAAACAGCCCAAAGTGAACACCTGTTACAAACCAAAAAAGATAACAGGGATAGAAAGGAATTTTGTCAAGTTGCTCCTTGAGCCAGTAAAGGACATCACCATGAATAAGTAGAAACAAATTTCACACTTATTGGATTTTTCTACAATTTCTGAAAGCCTTCTAAAGTTCATATTCTGAAATTTACAAAGACTGGTACCGGAGCCAAAGCTGGTATAGAACTGTTCATCACTAAACTGAAATCCTGACATAGCTAGAAGCTTTAGAAAATTCGGAAATTCATTGAGCTTGAAGTTTACAATCTCATGGAAATTCAGATACCAAGAATACCAAATCTGGTCATGTGAGCTGTCCTGTACAATTTTTACAAAACTGACTGTTCAATAAACCCCCAATTTCAGCATGTATGTAGAACCAGTGGAATTAATTAGTAAATATGTTATAAAAATTATAAAAGTGTATGTAAGACATAGAAAAAGGTATCTACATGACTTATATACACTCTCCTTGGATAAAAATATGAATTGAATATGAAATGACACAAATCAAAGTCTGTAGCACCACAGCACCTGGGCTATGCATTTCCAGTAAGAACCACTTGATCCAATCAGCAAATCCAGAGTCAAAAACCCTTTAAACTAATGCTTAGATTTCAGCCTTTTCTTAAAATAATCACATTCATGCAATAAATAGGCCAAGTTTTTTTGCATCATGCATTTTCCAGGAATTAAAAAATTAAGAATATCAATTGAAAATAGCATAATGCATTTTGTTCCAAAAATAATAACAATATTGGATAATTGATTTACCATTTTACATCTTTCTAATTAATTTCCAATTTTGTTCTTTTTTTGTGCAAACAGACTTGGGAGGATTTTTACTGTTTTTACTGTTTTTTGGCTAGCAGTAGCCCGATGGAGCGAGGCGATAGAAGAAGTCAAGGCTGTGATAATGCCTGGTCTCTCGAGGTACTAAGCTATACATGACATTATTTTTAAAATATCAATTAATTTGTTAAAAAAAAAGTTAATTAATTTAACCAATACTAGAAGTAATTTTATTTCAAGATGGGTTTGGCTGAATCCTCTTTTTGTTTGGTTTTGTCAGCTTTGTGGTGAAGTCTTTCAATATGTCACGAGTAAAAATCACACGGTAATTTTTTTTTATTTTTTGTTATCTATTTAATTTATTACGTATATCTAAATTTTGCTTAAAACTATGGCCTTCTCTAATTAGTGACATTAGATTTCTAATAAAACATATATATTAAATTTGTAATAGTTTTATAGTAAAATTTAATCAATGTGTAAAAGTTCTGTTATTACAAGTTGCTCGTCCTCATTTCATCTATCTTAGTCTCTTGTACAAGTTTAGTAAGTTGAGTATTTATGGTATAGGAATTTAAATCATCAACTAACCATTAAATAGCATAAAGATGACAAAAACATACAAATTTAGGTTTCTATATTTCAAAAAATATAGCAGAATTTATATCAGTTCCACCTGGTACTAGTTGCCAGATTTTGTTTTGTTATATTTTAGTTTTTAAAAAAAAAAAAAAAAAAATATAAATTATTATTCATATGACGGAATTGCAATTGCCAAGCTCCATCTTTACGGAGAACCTAGGTCCTATAATTGTCATAATTATACTTATCCCTCCACAAAAAAAAAAAAATTTTTTGATAGCATGCTTTGTTTTTAGCAATATTTTAAAATTTCTTTTATTTAAATTTCCCTGCAGGAATTGTGAAGATATTGCAATGTCCTTTCTTGTTGCAAATGTCACCGGTTCTCCTTCTATCTGGGTTCAAGGTGATTCTCATTTTCTTATTTTCTCCTTTCTATTTCTTTTTTCTTGTTTTGTTTTACTCTCTTTTTTATAATAGTATGTTACATATATTGTAAGCTGAAATGCTTTTGTCTTTGTACATTTTGCATCCAGGTTGTCTAGCAACATACAAGTTATTTTTGTTGTTTATTTTTGTTTTTGTTGTCTAGCAACATATAACTTTAAATTTAGTATATATTTTTCATTTGTGTTGTAAATAATTCTAAAAAAACAATTGAATTAAAGTAGTCATTTGTTGTTGTTTCTTTTAAATGTTAAATGTTATAATACGCCTCCGTTGCAACGCACGGGCACGATACTAGTAATATAATAAGCACGATGAACATCTCTCACCGTACGTGGATAAGAATAAGTGAGTTTTAATAAAGCATAAAATCTTTCAAATATAAAATATGAAATAATACATCATTCTCTAAAACTGAATTCTAACTGCCAACGATAAACTAATCTTTAAACATAGAAGGTACTACTAGAAATATGAAGCAGTTGGCTATTCACTTCTAGATACTATTCACCACCTCTTGCATTGTTGGACGGAATGCTGGATTATTATTCAAACACTAATACACAATCTGAATCATTTTGAGAATCTCATCCATGAATTGTCCAGTTGGTGGTGTAATGCGTTGGTCAAGGATAACTTGGAGTATGATTTCCTTTTCATCAAAAGCCGATACATTGATCATATCTCCAGGGTGCTTTCCCATAAACACTTCCAACATGATAACTCCGAAGCTGTATACATCACATTTCTTAGTAATCCTCGTAGTATAAGCTAGTTCTGCATAAAGAAAAAAGAAAATTCAGATTTCAAAATCAGAAAAAAGTATATATATAGTGATAAAAACTACAAAACAATAATAAGGTGGTCAAGTATACATAACCTGGTGCTATGTAACCACAGGTCCCAGCAAGCATCCTCCAATTAGAAGACTCTGGCTTCAGAAATTTAGCAGTACCAAAATCCGAGATATTAGCTGTAAACTCATAATCGAGCAAGATATTTCTGGAAGTTATATCCCGATGTACCATGATGCAAATATTACAGAGCACATGCAAATCTTACAATATAACCTTTCTCTTTGTCCAATCCAGTTCTAATGCTTCTTCACTATTGAGCGCTGTCACGCAATTAATGAACAGATAAATTATAAAATTATATTATATTGAAAAGTAGTAAACAATAATATTGTATAAACATTCATGCATAATACAACAAAATATTGCAAAAATGTATATAGTTGTAGATCTTGTAAATTAAAAATATATCTTTTACTTTTTAAATAATAAAATACAAAATGTTTGAAAAAATTAACTCACAACATTACAAATAATATATGGTCAATTGAATGATTAATAATTATCAAATATGATTTTCAACATACTTATTACCACAGTCTTAGTAGATAAGTTTGTATTTTTTTTCTGAGCAGATAATTAAATCTATTTACAGGCTATTTTATTAGTATATTCATCATATTTGATGACCTGTGAAATAGAAATTATTCATATCCTATAGGTTGCAATTGAATATCATTACTGCACAACGAATTTTTCATGGTAATCTCACATAACATAGAAGATATTACAATAATATTACAAGCACGATGAACATTTCTCACCGTACGTAAATAAGAATAAGTGAATATTAAGAAACCATAAAAACTTTCAAATATAAAATATGAAATAAAGCATCATTCTCTAAAACTGAATTCTAACTAATAGTTAAACATAGAAGGTACTACTAGAAATATGAATCAGCTGGAGCGCTATTCACTTCTAGATACTATTCACCACCTCTTGCATTGTTGGACGGAGTGAAGGGTTATTATTCAAGCACTCATAAGCAATCTGAATAATTTTGAGAATTTCATTGATGACTTCTCCAGTTGGTGGTTCAATGCGTATGTCAAGGATATCTTGCAATATGATTTCATGTTCATTAGAAGCCGACAGATTGATCATATCACCAGGGTGCTTTCCCATAAGCAGTTCCAACGTGATTACTCCAAAACTATATACGTCACATTTTTCAGTCATCCTCATGGTATAAGCTAGTTCTGCAAAAGGAAAAAAAATTCATATTGCAATTATTGTCACTATATTTTTTTATACAAGTATAGTATTGGAAATTAAAATATGATAATAGGGTGTTTAAGTATACAGAACCTGGTGCCATGTAACCGTAGGTTCCAGCAAGCATGCTCCAATTAGAAGACTCTGGTTTGAGAAATTTAGCAGTACCAAAATCTGAGATACATGCTGTAAACTCATAATCGAGCAAGATGTTTTTGGAAGTTACATCCCTATGTACAATTGGTGGATAACAATCATGGTGCAAATGTGAGAGAGCACATGCAACATCTCTCAATATAATATTTCTCTTTTCCCAACCCAGTTCTATTGCTTCCTCACTATTGAGAATATTATACAAATCTCTCTTTTCATAATACTTGTATACAAGAAATTTATTTTGTGGTGAGGAACAATAACCAAATAATTTAGCAATGTTACGGTGTCGAATCTGGGTAATAGTGTGAATTTCTCTTTGGAATGCTTCAACATCTAGTGAGGTTTCATCGCCGGCTAACTGGAATTTCTTGACAGCTATTGTGAGGTTGTCTGGTGCTAAAATTGCTTTGTAAACTCTTGCATGGCCTCCACTTCCAATGCAATATTTTTCATCAAAGTTCTCTGTGGCCCTTATAATCTCCTTATATGCATCTCTCCCATCAAAATTCCACACGGAAAAAATTTCTCCTCTACTCGAATTGCCAATGTTCTCTGATTTTGCATTTCTCCGTTTTAAGTATAGGAGGTAAAGTTGCCACAGTAAGAACAATGTTAGCAATGCACCTCCGCAAGTTAGAGTTGCAATCAACATAACCATTCGTAGTCTAGTTGAAGCATTCTTGTCTTTGACAAATCCATCACATGGGGGCAAACCTTGAACAGTGCCACAAAGAATTTTGTTGTGTAGGAACCATTGTTTTAGGGCATTCTGAAAGAATTTTTTATCAGGCACTGGACCCTCTAGTTGATTGTATGACAAATCCATGGTAGACAAGCTTAACAAGTTGCCCAATGAAGATGGAATCTGACCGCTTAGGTTGTTGTGAGATAGATTAAGATTTTGTAACATGATTAATTTCTCTAGCATTATTGGTATTTCCCCGCTTAAAAAATTTGAGCTTAAATCTAGGAGGTCCAGTAAGTGTACTATGTTTCCAAAATGAGAAGGAATTTTTCCAGTCAACCTATTATTGCCGAGGTTTAGTACTTGAAGATTAACACAGTTGCCAAGTTCTTCTGGCACACTTGTTAGACTGTTTGACGATATATCAAGATATGTTAAAGCATGTAACATTCCCAACTCTTTTGGTACATTTCCAATGAAATTGTTGTGACTTAAATTTAGATCAATCAATCTTTTTAAACTACCGAGCTCTGCCGGTATTACCCCCGATAGAGAATTTGATGAGAGATGAACGACGTTCATATTACTCAGGTTTCCTAGAGCACTAGGAATTTCTCCACTTAAAAAGTTATTATGTAGTTCTATTTCTATCAAATATGTAAGTCTGCCAATTTCAGGAGGTATTGATCTGGAAAGATTATTATCCGAAAGAAGCAAATAGACAAGACTAGTTAAGTTTCCTAAAGAAGCAGGTATTTGTCCACTCAGATAATTTATTGATGGATCTAAATATGTCAAATGTCCAAGTTTTCCGATTCCAGGAGGGATCGATCCGGAGAGCTTATTACTCGAAAGACTCAGCTCGACAAGATTGGTTAAATTTTCAAAATTAGTAGGTATTTCTCCACTCAAATGGTTTTCTATTAATTCTAAGCTTGTCAAATGTGTAAGTTCACCTATTTCAGGAGGGATTGGTCCGGAGAGATTATTACCCCAAAGATACAGAGCGTCAAGATTGGTTAGGTTTGCTAAATTAGTAGGTATTGGTCCACTCAGATAGTTTTCTGATAATTCTAAATCTGTCAAATCTCCAAGTTCTCCGATTTCAGGAGGGATCGATCCGGAGAGCTTATTACTCCAAAGATACATAGTGACAAGATTGGTTAGGTTTGCTAAATTAGTAGGTATTGGTCCACTCAGATAGTTTTCTGATAATTCTAAATCTGTCAAATGTGTAAGTTCACCTATTTCAGGAGGGATTGGTCCGGAGAGATTATTACCCCAAAGACGTAGATGGACAAGATCGGTTAAGTTTCCAATGCTTGGCGGAATCAAACCGCTGAGAACATTATCTTGGAGACCAAGAACTGTGAGTTTTGAGAAGAGACATATTGATGGAGGAATTACTCCACTGAGTTTATTATGACTGATATTGAAAATTCTGGTGGATGGAAGAGCAGAGAAATTTAGAGCATCAAATTTTCCAACTAGACCCTTGTCGGAAATATGAATTTTAGTGATAACCTGCCTTCTTTTGTAAGTGTCGCGGCAAGTGATTCCAGTCCAGTTGCACGGGTGGACATGCAAATTCCAAGATGAAAGAGGTTGTTGAGTCTGGAGAGTGGATTTCCAATGGAGGAGAGCTTGTGCTTGAGATGTGAGAGAAGATTGAACCACAGGGAGTAGAAAGAGGGTAAGGAACAAAAGAATGCCCCTCATTGCTAAAATGCTAAAAGCCCAACTTACAGGTTGTGTGTGGTTGCTTAATTATAAGGGTATCAGGGCTAGCCCTCTTATATACTCATCAGTGGTGAGACAGGATGATACGGAAGCTAGGAATTCAAACAGAGCAAATAGACGTGCTTTGACCGCCAATTAGAATTGTGTGTGTAACTGGCTGCAGTAGATGGTGTGTAATGACTCCAGCA
Organism: Carex kokanica; assembly: GCA_025461125.1. NCBI lineage: Eukaryota > Viridiplantae > Streptophyta > Magnoliopsida > Poales > Cyperaceae > Carex > Carex kokanica. The sequence goes on along the minus strand of JAJGRX010000895.1, from coordinate 299,295 downwards.
CACCCGCGGAATAAATATGAATAGAGACATGAGGCAAAGTTGGTCGACTTATCAATTCTATACACTGTAGTTGAGAAAGAGAGCCAACAGACGTGCTGGAACATTGTACATGAATAGTTAATGAATAGGGATTTGTATATAAAAAATAGTAGACTTGTGTGTGTAACTGGCAGCAGTAGATGGTGTGTAATGACTCCAGCACACCAGCGGAATTAATATGAATAGAGACATGAGGCAAAGTTGGTCGACTTATCAATTCTATACACTGTAGTTGAGAAAGAGAGCCAACAGACGTGCTGGAACATAGTACATGAATAGGGACTTGGATGTCAAAAAAGTTGACTTTTGTGTGCTACCTAGCTGTCATCTTTGAATTATCCACTAGTGGAGAAGAGTGTATATCCTCTGAGATATCTCATAAATTGCGTGATCAAAGTGACCGGTGCCTATTCGGGAATAGCGCAGGGCAATATTATTTGAGCTTTGAGATTCGTGCATAACGTTGTTGAACGGTTGAGATTTTACAAAAAGTCGTGTAGAATATGAGATATCTCAGAGGATGCGAATTCAGTGGAGAAAGGGTGGTGTTGGGAGGGATATAAGAAGCCTTCATTGAAGAATTTGCGGTGTCATTGGACAGCAACACAACTCTGAATCTGTATGAAGTTTGAACATGTATATGAATTTTAAAAACATATTTGTTACTTATTTAGTAAATTTTGTTTGTGGCAAAAAGAATCTATATTAATGGATTCACAATTCAAACATCTAAATTTGGGATCTGACTCTGCTACTTTTCTCAAAGAAAATCAGAATCCTGCTTTTTCGGTCCCAACCATTCAAAATTTTTCATTCGCGTATCTAGATAAAGAAACTTTTTTATATACAAATCTCAATGAATTTGAATAGTTGGGATCGGAAAAGCAGGACTCTGTTTTTCTCTAAGAAAATAAGAGAGTTCATTCCACTAGTGGAAAATATGGAATCAGAATCGGTTATATATGCATATTAGTATCGGAATACAACCGATCCTGATGAAGGCGATACTGATACTACAATAATCTGGATCGGTTAAATAACCGATCCTGATAGTTACTATCAAGATCAGTTGTTTCAAACAATCGATCCTGATGTTATACTATCAGGATCGGTTGTTTGAAAAAACCAATCCTGATACTTTTTTTTTTTTTTTAATGTTGGTTATGAAAAAAAAAAAAAAATCAGGATCGGTTGTTTTGAAATAACCGATCCTGATACCTTTTTTTTTTTTAATGTTGGTTCTAAAAAAAAAAAAAAAGAATCAGGATCAGTTTTTTTGAAACAACCGATCCTGATGTTATATTGGATCTAAAAAAAATATTTTTTTTTATTTGGCCAGCTTCCATATATATTTGCTGGCCAGCATAAATTTTTTTTTTATTTACCATTGATTTATTGGAGCTCAAAACCAATTAAGAACACAAAATAAAATTCATGAAACACAAAAAAAAGTACAATAGTTGAAGAAATTTGGTGCAATAACAAAATAAAATTCAGCCACATGTATGACACTCCCTCTTTTATCATCTCCACCAGTGCAAACTTCAATATCTGAACAAATATTTATATCATTAATTGCTTGCTTGTGCATCTTCGATACATGTATTATTTAAATTGAAAGACAAGGAAAACCTAGCTAGCATACCTCCAAGTGTACCTTTTCACCGCCGATGGAATAATCTCAAAAAGCCTTGCTCAAATGAAAAAAGATAAATAAATAAATTGAAAATACAAAAAAAAAAGTGTTTTAAAAGTATAATAATGAGAAAATTAGATAAAGCTAATACCGTGATAGTTGATCGGCCGGATGATTAAGTAACTTGAGCGAGATGTCCTCAAGACTGAAAAACAATATATACAAACACCATTAATTAATTTTTGAAACAATAAAAAAAATTAAAAATTGACACAATTGAGCCGGAGGTTCGAGAGGCTCGGCTTTGAGAGGGAGAGACGGAGACAGAGACAGAGAGACACGGAGGAGAGGGAGAGACGAAGACAGAGAGAGGAGAGACACGGAGGTCTGAGGATTTGAGAGGGAGAGACGGAGACACAGAGAGAGAGAGAAAGAAGCTAAGTTGAAAATGAGAGGCGCGAAATGAAAATAAGAATCCTAAGCAGGAGTTATCAGGATCGGTTATTTCGAAATAACCGATCCTGATTGTTTTGAGGATCGGTTATTTCGAAATAACCGATCCTGATTTTTTTGTATGATCGGTTTTATTGAACCGATCATATTAGTATTGAGTCCTAAAATTTTTGTAAGTACAAAGGCGCGAAACAGAATTAAACCCTAGCGTCAAATTAGCATGAGGATCGGTTATTTCAAAACAACCGATCCTGATACCGTTTTTTTTTTTTTTTTTTAATGTTGGTTCTGAAAAAAAAAAAAATCAGGATCGGTTGTTTTGAAAAAACCGATCCTGATACCTTTTTTTTTTTTTTTTTTTTTTAATGTTGGTTCTGAAAAAAAAAAAAAATCAGGATCGGTTGTTTTGAAAAAACCGATCCTGATACCTTTTTTTTTTTTTTAATGTTGGTTCTGAAAAAAAAAAAAAATCAGGATCGGTTGTTTTGAAAAAATCCGATTCTGATATCTTTTTTTTTTTTTTAATGTTGGTTCTGAAAAAAAAAATAAAAAAAATCAGGATCGGTTGTTTTGAAAAAACCGATCCTGATACCTTTTTTTTTTTTTAATGTTGGTTCTGAAAAAAAAAAAAGAATCAGGATCGGTTTTTTCAAAACAACCGATCCTGATACTTTTTTTTTTGCAGAGCCAACATTAAAAAAAAGGAAATAGAATCGGTTGTTTGTTAGAACCGATCCTGATACTATCAGGATCGGTTTTTACAAACAACCGATCCGAATATGTGTTCCATGAGGATCGGTTGTTTGTAAATAACCGATCCTGATAGTATCAGGATCGGTTCTAATAAAAAACCGACCCTGATAGTATCAGGATCGGTTCTAACAAACAACCGATCCTGATAGTATCAGGATCGGTTCTAAGAAAAAACCGATCCTGATAGTATCAGGATCGGTTCTAATAAAAAACCGATCCTCATAGTTCATAAATTAGGATCGGTTAACCTTAAAACCCGATCTGAATAGTTTTTAGGATCGGTTTTTTTAAGAAAACCGATCCAGATAGATATTAGAATCGGTTGTTTCATATTGCCGATACTATTAGACCGATCCTGATTCCAGTTTTTCCACTAGTGTTCCCTAAATTTGAACCATACTAGTGCTAAGTGTTGATATTCACACAACAAAACTTATCATCTAAAGTTGAACCATACTAGGGAGTTTGGCTAGTATAACATGAGTGTCATTTCAGCCTATATAATATCAACGTCAAAATCTATTGAATCGACTTCAAACGTTGAATCCAAACCGTTCAAACCGATCTACTTCATTAGTTGTTCATTTACATGCAAAATTTTAAAATTTTAAAATTTATTTAGTATCAAGTCAAACGGTCAAATGTGTGAGTTTTTAAGTTAATTTTAATACATTCATTTTTCAATATTTTTACCGCTTGATTTGATACTAAAATAACTCAAAAATATAAAAATTTGCATGTAAACACATCACTCATAAAGTAAATCGGTTTGAACGGTTTGGATTATTCGTTTGAAGTCTATTCAATCAATTTTGAAATTAGTGTCATATGACACCGATGTTATACTAGCCCGGACTCCATACTAGAGCATTAAAAAAATTTAATTAATGGACAATTTTACTCAATTAATCATCCATCTAACTACTTTTCAATTAATCATCCATACTTATCGGTTTCTGTTTAGCATGTTTCCCATTCTTGAGGATTAGCTTGAATATTTCGAAAAAGAATATTTTTGTACTAAAAAAGAACAAAAAGTTGTAAAAAGGTTGCTTTTCACAGCTATAATTATTTAATTTTTAGGTGCATGCAAGAGGTATGCATAAATATAAATTATTTGATAATTAAGAGGATAAATTTAGGTAGGGTCCACACGTTACTTCTTATATTATCTCCAGTTTTGTGATTGATTTTTTGAGGATGAATGTGTTAATTGCATAAAATGGATGAAGAACTGGAGAGGAGATTCATAGCCCATTATAAAATGAAGCCGAATTATCAAAATAAAACAAAACACTGCATGTACACTACATCTATTTAATATTTTATAATATCTTAAATTTCATTTTCTATTTTAGAAACCTTGCCTATTTTTTCTCCCAAATTCCTTTGACTACTCATGCAAAAAAAAAAAAATTGGTCCATCGACGAGAGAATCGCTCCAAATGATTCCATTGATTTTCGTGATAAAACTTGTTATCTGTGTACGTAACTCGGGCTTAACTCAGCCCGGTCTGGCTGATTCCAGTCCGACTCGATCGAGTCAACTCAAAATCGACCGATTTTCAGAGGTATGGGTGAAACTGTCAAAATCATCTCTTTTTTCTTTTTCTTTTTTTTTGTGAGAAAAAATCATCTCTTTTTTCTTCCAAGGAAAGAATACCGGAGACGTACGATTAAAACCAGTAGATCTTTGACGCAAGGATCCTTGACGAATATTGGGCTTTGCTGAATATTGGGCCTTGGTGAATATTGGGCTCGCCACTTCAAGAATTAGTGGAAAAATAATTAACAACTGGAATTTTGCTACTTTGGGCCAGAGTCAAATTTGGGCCGAGACTAAGAATGCTACAATGTGATTATTGTTTTCAAAATTTTGAGTTGAGGTAGTCTGGTTTTCTATCTCCCAACATATTAGAGCATCTATAATCATAATTTATTTTAAATTGCGAATTTGATGTGTTAATTACTAAAATAATTGCTGGGTTGTAGGCCGATTTCTAAAAAAACAAATTTGCTTATAAATCAAACGATTTATTTTGGACATGCTGGTACTCTCTCTCTCTTTCCTACTAGTTCTGACCCGTTCATTTTCTTTCCTATTGGCTCTGATCCAATTTCTGGAATTGAGAGGTTAAGAAATTAGAAGAACCTTAATTTTTAAACAGTGCTTTACAGCTGTTTTTTATTTTTTACGGATTGCTGGTCGGAGATGCTCTTATATTAGGTTTATTAATCCACTTCAAGCTCTTATGTTTTGTTATTGATATGTCGAAAGTAAATTTCCTATAAATTTGTTCTCGTCATGTAAAATCTCGAATCTTTCTTTATACTAGATCAAGTGAATGAAAAATAAATACATTAAAATTAATCTATCATATTTTGCTAGATATATTCATTTTTCGACTACTTAATTAACTATAAAATGAACTAAAAAAAATTAGAAAATTTTACATGAACGTATCTTGCATAATAATATTGAAGATGATTAACAGTTTAAATTTGACATTTGAAATACAAATAAATAAAGTTGTGATATTATGCATGTAATACAGAAAATTTCGTAAGAAAACTAACATATATAATAATCGCAGCAGATTTTACTCGAACTATTTTACGAATTTCGTATCTATAATTCAATCTATATATTATACAATCAGTAATATTTAAATTCGCAACTTCTCAAATCCAATCAGTACAATCGATCGGATTAATTTAAATAGTCAGATTTGATCTAGATTCTAAACAAAAAGCAAAACTTAAATCCCCCCTCCCCCCACCTAAGAGAATTCGGATCCAGTGAAGTAACTCAATTTTTAGGTTTTAGAACGGGACCGTCTGATTCGAATCCGCAAAAATCCATCTCCGAAGTGAGTGCACACATTCCGACGACGAATTCGAATTCCGAGACGATCCCAAGCGACGAATTCGAATCGGACGGTCTCCATTCAAAACTGAAATATTGGGTTACTTTAAGGGATCCGGACCCCACCTAAGGTTGGCACGTGCAGACTCGTGCTACACCGCGTTGGACTCGACATGAACATATGCATGGTAGTGGAAGCGATGTTACATTAATTATAATTAATCTCTATTGCATTAATTATGATTGCCGTGTTGACTTATTGCAGTTTAATAGTATCTGTTGCTGATGTTACACATTGACAAACCATCATATATTTATATCTAGAGTGAGGCTATAGTACTTCGGCTAGTGTACTATGGCTGGTATATATACTACAGCTCAATATGGTACTTTTTAAAATCCTAACGGTCGATCCGAACCGTTCAATATGATATCCATATGAATATGTACTTGCAAACTAAATTTTATGTTTTTTCGAATTTTTTTACTATTTTTTTAAATAGGTAGAATTTTGATGGTCCATAATTTGTATAAAACACATAAAATTCGACATATCTGAAAAAATAGTAAAAAAATTCGAAAAAATATAAAATTTAGTTTGCAAGTACATATTCATATGAATATCACATTGAACGGTTCGGATCGACCGTTAGGATTTTAAAAAGTAACATATTGACACTACTACAAAAAAGGAGATTCTACACTGCACATTGTACACGGTTTTTCTAATTTTATATAAAAACCGTGTGTCAAATATGAAATTGTGAAAGGGTTAAAAATATTGAGGAATTATACACGGACACTTAGTTATAAATCAGTGTATAATTGTTTGAGAGATCTACACGGTTTATTAGGGAAAAAAAAGCCGCGTGGAAAGAAACCGTGTGGAAAAGATTGAGAGAGCTACACGGATATTATACAAAAATCCGTGTATGAATTTCTACACGGATATTTGATTAAATAACCGTGTACAAATATTAAGAGAGCTACACGGTTTTTAGTAACATGTCCGCACTAGTGGAAAATAAGGTATCAGGATCGGTTATATATGCATATCAGTATCGGATTTCAACCGATCCTGACCCAGGCGTTACTGATACTACAATAATCTGGATTGGTTAATTAACCGACCCAGATAGTTAATATTAGGATCGGTTGACTAAATAACCGATTCTAATTAAAAACTATTAGAATCGGTTGATTACTATAACCGATTTTAATAGGCATTAATCTGAATCGGTTCATCACTATATCCGATCCTAATAAAGCATTAATCTGAATCGGTTCACAAGCTAAGAACTGATCCTGATAACTATCTAAATCGGTTGTAATTTTGAACCGATCCTAATAGTTTTTTTACTTATTTTTTAATATCAAACAATTAGAATCGGTTGTCAAGGTATAACCGATCCTGATAATTATCAGGATCAGTTCTTTCTGTGAACCGATCCTAATAGTTTTTTTACTCATTTTTTAATATCAAACAATCAGAATCGGTTCCATAGCTAAGTACCGATCCTGATAATTATCAGAATCGGTTACTTCTCAGAACCGATCCTAATAAATTTTTTACTTTTTTTAATATCCAACAATCAGGATCGGTTTGATAGCTAAGATCCGATCCAGATAACTATCAGAATCGGTTCACCGCTTTAGAACCGATTCTGATTGTTATTTGTAATTTTTTTTTTAAATAAAAATAGGTATCTAGATCGGTTTTTAACTAGGAACCGATCCTGATGTTTTATTAAATGAAAAAAAAAACTTTTTTATTTAATTGGCCAGCTTCCATATTTGCTGGCCCCAAATGCAAAAATATTGTTTTTTTTGCATACAACTAAAACATACTAAATTAAATCACATCCTAAATTATCAACTACAACATACTAAATTAAATATCACACAAGAAATAAAAATTGTTACAAAAAAATCATGTTCATGCAAATTAAGTTTACACATCAACCCTAAATTGTTGTACTTCTTCATGCCTTTATCTCATCTAGGAACATTTGAACCCACATTTTCCGAAATTCGCTAAGGCGTTGTACAGTATGTCTAGTAGGAATATCCTGCATTTTTTAAAAGATAGAAGAGCATGCACAATTAATTGTTTATTTCATTATAAGTGAAGCAACAATGCTTAATTACTTTTGGAATATACATAAATGCATACATACCCTTATGTTCGGAAAAGCATCGAGGTGTTCATTTATTATGTCTTGCATGAGCAACATGACATAATATGCACATTCCCAGCCGGCCGGTTGTTGCGGGCACTATATAACAAGTTTGAGAAAATTGAAATGTAGGTTAATGAGCCTACAAATGGCTTATATGTCTAGATATTCACAACCTTTTGCATCTAAGTCCCTATAATCATATCTCAATAGAAAGTATTACCTTGCAATCTCCATGAACCGTTAAAGGAGTACCCATTTCCCTGTTGAAGACACTGTTGAAATATGAACACATTGAACAATCAGTACTTACGAGTGAAATTTAAAATGATAAAATAATAAAAAAATTAGGAAGGCACTTACTCCTCGACCGCAGCAGTGATCATTAGCAGTAATTTAAACTTCTTATTGGAATCGTACACGTACAATGCACTTTCTCTTGGCATAAGCACGGTCAAAATCTGCATGTTAGGTTTGTAGCATGTCATATTCTATAATTTGTATGAATTGAAAGAAATATAATAAAATTAGAATATATATATATAACACTAACACTTGGTGGTAAGGTATGAATATCAATCGCTTGTCCCGGTTTTCCTTGAGCGCTGTCTCTATGTATTGAAGTACACGACCTCGATTTTCATTCAACAGCATGGCATTCGTTCGACCGGGGTCCATGAAACCAATCTGCTCATCGGGAAATTCCTCCTTGATGAATTTGTGCAAATGCCTGCAAAAAAAAGGTATACAAGTGATTTCAATTTTGTGAAATTTGAATTGAAAGTACTAGATTATGCAATTATTACGAATATTAACTCACAGCATCCAGATCTGCATAACTGGTACAGTGAGCCACTCCTTTGGTGTAAGCAAGGTCGCATAATCATCTGCATAAACTTGTATGGAGTCTGTCGAACAGAAAAGATCAAGTGGCGGATCGATTATGAATGGACTGCCATCTAGCTCCGAAAACCGATCATGCAGCTGCTTGAATGTTCGTCCCAGCTTGTCAAAATTGATACGATCAAACGCCTTGCTGTGACTCGTTGCTTTCCCACCTCCAGCAACTTGTAACTCTTTGCCTGGTTCCTGCAAATTCCATAATAAATTGGAATAAAATCCAGAATGAACTACAACTCTATCATATAGATACAAATTAAGAAGTATAAGAGGTTGTAATAACAATATACCTCTACTGGACCTATCAATATCATGGACATCGGCCATGCAGCGAAACTGCCGAGGACAGATGCAAGGTTTGAGTGCTCGCCATTTGGTACAGGTAAGGGGAGTTCTAAGAAATCCGCATCCTCAATAGCATCCACCGTCACTCTTGCATGATCGGGCGGCATAGGCATATTGTGAATTGTTCCACCTTGTACGACTGGAACGTGAATTGTCCCTCTGGCCACAAAAAGAATATTTCCACCTACATCCGCCTGGAGTCTACAGCTCACTTCTGTCTCCTGTACAAATAAACATTTATACTCGAATAAAATAATATGTATGAAACTAAGACATGTAATGGAAAATAAATTTGAATTTGCATTACCTCAGTAAACCCGGAAAGATCTGCCAATGGTTTAACTGACTGGCAGCTGCTCTGAACGACTGTTGGGCTAAACGCCTGTTCTGGTTGGCCCATTGCCTGCCGAAGCATAAATGCCAGTTCAGATTTCATCTCTTGTCGTAATTTGTCCTCCAGTCCTCTTACTCTCTCCTCCACTCTCTGATCCACTCGCGCGTCAAAATCTTCTTCGGACCTCGAGGGAGTGCGTGTCTTCCTTGTTGAGCACTTCCCGTATGTTTTAGTCATTGGAACCAGGCCTCCCACTCCTCTCACCCTCCCCGGATGTTCTGGATTTGGCAAAGATTTTCCCAGAACATCGTCGTATCGTGCGACGGCCAACAAGCCTTGTTTGAAAGCCGATTCTTGTTCTTCCTGAAATGACAACATGCATGTTATAACATAATAAATTAAAGTTGAATTTAAATAAATGACAATATATAAATCCTCACAATTCTGTTGATGACCGGTGCGTAATTATCTGGATAAAAGCGTTCCTTGGTTTCGTCGTTGAGTCTCTGTCTTCCTAGTTTCCATGTGACGTGCCTATGCTCAACCGACATCTCAATAACATCGTCTTGTGTCAATGCAGTACTACAAGAACCCTGGGAAGACGGATCACTAGATGCTTTCTCGTTTGCAATCGCCTGCATAGCATCTCTAAGCCTATTCTGGAAACCCTCCCCGTTATAACCTCTGGATCCTAAGAAATGCGGGTACTTGTTTTGGGCCTGATTCCCCTTCCCAATCCGGCTGGCCTTCTACAATTTGAAAAAGAAACAATTGGCTTAAATTATAAAAAAAAATTGAATTATTAAATTAGAGATAAGGTAGGTGGTCGGTATAAATAAACATACACCAAATTCCTCCGTCTCTCGGTACGCGACAAATGCTTCCCAGTCATTTTCTTCAATATGTTCTTTGGCAAAATCTGGCGTCCCACCCTCGCGCCACAGTTTAGTCATATCGGTTCGCCACTTCCGGTGACGCTCTGCCATTCTCTGATAGTAATATTTCTTCACCTCTTCCTCGTCCCTTATACTCCAGTCCAGCTGCCAAACAAATAGAAAAAACAATGTAGAGTTAGTTAATATCAAACGAAAGCTTTTGAAATTAATTAGTACATCTTTTATTTACCTTAAGTGTTTCCCATATTTTGAGCTTGAACTCTTCTGGAACATCTTTCCATCTTTGGTACCTTATAGGAACATTCTTTCGTACCAATATCCCAAATTCCGTCGAAAAACAAGTTGTGTCTCGAGTAATAATCGGCCGGAAAAATTTGTCAATTTCAAGCTTTTTGCCTTTCTTATTAAACTTGTCCTTAATTTGGTTATGCCCTCTTCCTCGTTTCTTAACCGGGGCTGGCTCACCATCACCTTCCATATCTGCACTTTTTTTTAACAAGCAATATATGTTATGCAATTCATGCAATTCAGAAATAAATGCACTAATTAATTAGTGCAATATATGCACTAATATATTCATTTTTTTAACAAGCAATAGTTGCACTACATTAATAGAAGCAATATATGCACTAATTAGTCAATATATGCAATATATGCACTATATGCACTGATTAGTGCAATTCAGAAATATATGCACTAATTATTAGTGCAATATATGCACTAATATGCACTATATGCACTATATGCACTAATTAGTGCAATTCAGAAATATATGCACTAATTAGTGCAATATATTCATTTTTTTAACAAGCAATATATGCACTAATATATGCACTAATTCAGAAATATAGGTTATGCAATTCATGCAATTCATGCAATTCATGCAATTCAGAAATTGGCAACCAATATATTCAGAAATTGACAAGCAATTCATGCAATTCACAAATTACTACATTTTTCTCAAATTACCGATAGAAGAAGTCTAATTACCAATATATTCAGAAATTACCAATATATTCACAAATTCATGCAATTCACAAATTACCAATATATTCAGAAATTGACAAGCAAGAGAGTTAATTACCTCGTTAGATCAGAGAGGGCGGCGGCTAGGTCTGATCAGAGAGAGAGGGCGGCTCGACGGCTAGGGCGGCGACGGAGGAGAGGGCAGCGGCTAGAGGAGAGGGCGTCGGCGCGGTTGCTCAACGGCTAGAGTGGCTAGACGGAGGAGAGGGCGGCGGCTAGGGTGGCTCGACGGAGGAGAGGGAGATGGCTCACCGAATCTCGATCTCCTTCTCTACTTTTCGGAAGAGGACAGGGTTTTTGGAAGACGAGAGGGAGGCCCAGAGTGAAACAGAGAAAGAGAGAAAGAGAGAAATTAAGAAGGGTTTCAAAATTTAGCTAAGTTCTCGGGGCGGCAACTTAAAAATAAACTATCAGAATCGGTTCCTTAACTAGAAACCGATTCTGATAGTTATCCGAATCGGTTTCTTAGAATAGAACCGATTCTGATAGTTATCAGAATCGGTTTCTAGTAAAGGCACCGATTCAGATAGTTTTTTAAAAAAAATTTAAAATAAAATATCCTAAAATACATATACACAATCAGAATCGGTTTCTAAACAACAAACCGATCCAGATACGTATCAGAATCGGTTTCTAGTAAAGGAACCGATTCAGATAATTATCTGGATCGGTTATACTTCCAGAACCGATTCAGATAGTTTAGAGGGACCGAAAATATTGCGGACCGAAAGAGACACATTGCGGGCCGAAACATTATAAACAGAACAATTTTGGAGCAACTTTCACTTTAATTGCGGACCGAAAGAGACACCTTGCGGGCCGCATCATTATCAAACAGAACAATTTCAGACAGAATTTCCCAGACACTCATTGCGGCCCGTAATGGAATCGATTGCGGCCCGAAATGGAGTACTCAGATTCTGCGTGAGAAGTTAACCGCATCCACTCAGATTTTTTCTAATTTATCTGGATCGGTTCTTTAACTTAAACCGATCCAGATAACTATCAGGATCGGTTTTAGCTATGAACCGAGGCTGATAGTTATCTGGATCGGTTTATGTCTTAGAAACCGATTCAGATTGTGTATATGTATTTTAGTTTAATTAATTTTAAAAAATATTTAAAATACTATCTGAATCGGTTTCTAAGAAAAAAACCGATCCAGATAACTATCAGAATCGGATCTTAGCTAATAAACCGATCCTAATAGTTATCTGGATCGGTTTCTAGTTAAGGAACCGATTTAGATAGTTTTATAAATTTAAGGTGTATGATGTTTGATAATTTATTTTAATAAATTATCTTAAAAATTATTTTAGTATAGTAGCTTATAGTATATTTGTATAAATTATCTGGTAAGTTATTTTAGTATATTAGCTTCTAAATTATTTTTGTATATTATCTTAATAACTTAAGAATTACTTACAACATGAAATACACCAAATATGAACCTTAAAATTTCAAAAAATATGCTAGTAAATTAAGATAATATAACATGAAATAAAATAAAAATGAAACTTAAAATTTAAAAAAAAGCTAATAAATTACATATCACATGAAAAAAAGAAGCTACTATAAAAAAACTCATAATAAATTACATATAACATGAAAAAAAAAAAAGATATTAACATGAATTACAAAAGTCACAAATATTGAAGAATTATATCTTGCATGCTTCCCATTGTCCAGTGTTTCAATGCATCCCTGAAGGAAAAAAATAAAAGCCTTAAGTCATCAGTATTGATGAATATTAAATTTATTTTTATATTTTGAAACCAATAAAAATTTTATATGTATGACTTACCAATAAAAATTAGGTATGAATTGTTTCATTTTGATCGTTGTTGATCAATGGGAACTTCTTCAACCCATTCTCCTTCATTATGATCGTTGCGCACGTGACTTGTTTCATTATCTTCCCCGGTTGGTAAAGATGCCATACCTGTGGAAAACGGTGGTATCTCATCAAAATGATCGTACGCTTCTTCGTCTTCCACATTATCAATCCCGATGATACGTCTTTTTCCAGAGAGGACAACATGTCTTGAACGATCGGCCGGATCAGTTACGTAGAACACTTGTGTGGCTTGTCTTGCAAGTATAAATGGATCATCCTTGTATCCAGCCTTACTGAAATCCACTAAAATAAAACCATCGTCGTCGACTTTAACCCCCTACGGTTATCGACCCATTTACACATAAATAACGGAATGTTAAATTTTCTATAATCTAGCTCTCAAATTTCTTCAACAAACCCGTAATAGGACATCGATGCATGCGAAGGTCCGGCACCTTTAGGATCTGAAAAATCACTCGAAACGGCTACTAACGTCACTCCACTGTTTTGAACGGTACTCTTTGAATCTTGATTTCTTGTGTAAAATGTGTACCCGTTGATGTCATATCCTTGGAAGGTCCTCACGACATGGACTGGACCAAGAGCCAATAATTTGATAATTTCTTTAATGTTTTCTGTTTCCGGAGCTTGCACGACTCTACGTGTAAACCATTCTAGAAACTTGCTATTGTGTTCGCCGATCAACCACTTGTCGGATTTCTTAGGATTCTGTCACCGCAAGAGAGTCATATGCTCGTCCCAGAAAGGATGAACGTCAGTGAGGTGTTGCAAAACATGGAAATGTGCTAGTGACATGGTTTTATTATCGGGCACGAATAATTTCGCACCGATTGTGCCTACCCCGTGAAGTCTACCCTCGTGCCGAGATTTAGGGATGCCGATAGCTTTGACATCATCCAAATAATTAGTACAAAACTCAATAACCTCTTCGGCAGCATAACATCTAACAATGCTGCCCTCAGGACGATATCGGTTCCTGACATATCCCTTTAACAATCCCATGTATCTCTCGAACGGATACATGTACCGCAAGAAAACAGGTCCACACATCTTAATTTCTCTAACCAGGTGAACGGTCAAATGAACCATAATATCAAAAAAAGAAGGTGGAAAATACATTTCAAGATGACAAAGAGTGACGACAACCTCCTTCTGCAGAGCATCTAACGTGTCAGGATCAGTTACTTTGCAACAAATGGCGTTAAAGAAAAAACAAAGCTTCGTGATGGTCTGCCTAACAGGAGGTGGCAATATGCCCCGAATTGCAACGGCAAGAAGCTGTGTCATTAAAACATGATAGTCGTGAGACTTCATTCCTGTCAATTTTAAATCTTCCAGTGAAACTAGGTATTTAATATTTGACGAATATCCGGATGGAACCTTGACACCGTGAAGGCATCCACATAAGCTTTTTTTCTCTTCTTTCGACAGCGTATGCATTGCGGGTTTTAGATATGTACAAAATTTCCCTTTTGTCCTTTCCTTCTCTGCTGGTTGTAGATCCGGTCGTATGTTCAAGAATTGCATGTCTTTCCGAGCATTGATACCGTCCTTAGTCTTACCCAAAATATTCAATAATGTTCCAACCATGCTGTCACACACATTTTTAACCACATGCATCACATCGAGACAGTGTCGAACATCTAAGTGCTCCCAGTATAGTAGATCCCAGAATATTGACCTCTTCTTCCAAATAATTTTCGGTGTCCCTTTCTTTCTCACCACCTTTTTTTTAAATTTTCCAAATTGAACTTTGATATCCTTCACTTGCGAATAAACAGCTTTACCGCTCAACGGATACTTTACTCTGTTATTCTCGGTCTTTCCATTGAATTCTATCTTTCTCTTTCGGTGTGCGTGGTTGGCAGGAAGAAATCTACGATGACCCATGTACACATTTTTAGAGGAATTAGGTAGCCACAGATCGACTGTATCGTCCAGGCAAACGGGGCACGCTTTCTCTCCTTTGACACTGTAACCCGACAAATTTCCATAAGCCGAAAAATCATTAATGGTGCAGAAAATCATGGCCCGTAACGTGAATTTCTCCTTGCTGTATGCATCAAATATCTCCACTCCGGGTTGCCATAATTCTTTTAAATCCTCGATCAATGGCGCTAGATACACATCTATGTCGTTCCCGGGCTGTTTGGGTCCTGATATGAGCAAGCTCAACATGATGTATTTGCGTTTCATACATAACCAAGGCGGAAGATTATAAATGCACAACAGAACCGGCCAACTGCTATGCTTACTGCTCATGCTACTGTGCGGATTTATTCCATCTGCACTCAGCCCAAGCTTTAGATTTCTCGGGTCACGTCCGAATTCGGGAAACTCTCTGTCAATATTCCTCCACTGAGGAGAATCAGCGGGGTGCCGTAATTTTCTGTCTTTTTTTCGGTTATCGGCATGCCAACGCACTAGTTTCGCATCTTTAGCATTTGAGAACAAGCGTTTGAATCTCGGTTTCACGGGGAGGTACCACAATGCTTTTGCCGGAGGTCCCTTATTCGGTTTACCAACATCACTTTTATCGCCGGTTACCTGCTTTGGTTTGTAACGTGAGGCACCACATTTTGGACACTCGTGAAGATCTTTATACTCATTTCGATATAATATACAATCATTCGGACACGCGTGTATTCTTTGAACTTCCAAGTCCACTGGACACAATATTTTCTTCGCTTCATAAACATTAGGTGGTATCTCGTTTCCATCCGGAAGCATTTCTTTCAAAATTTGTAATAACTCAGTAAAACTTCTATCACTCCAACCGTTAGATGCTTTAAGGTTATACAATTTTAATACACCTTTTAGTTTTGAAAATTTAGAACAACCAGGATACAATTCCTTATTAGAATCTTCGTACAAATTCTCAAATAAACAGTACTGCTTATCATTATCAAAATCCTCTTCTAAATCACGTAACATTTGATCAAAATTATCACATTTATCTACCACCATATCATCATTTTCTTCGGTATGGTATTCCTGATGCTCAGTTCGAGTGCCTACGTGGGTTTCCAATCCCCGTAGTTCATTCCCGTCATCTCCACCGGTATGGTATTCATGATGCTCAAAACCAGTACCTATGTCGCTCCGCAAACTCTCACCGTGCCATATCCAGCACTGATACCCTTGCTTGAATCCACGACGGATTAAATGGTTTCTCACTTGGTTCGGGTTGGAAAATTTGTGACCATTGTTACAATCACGACAGGGACACGACATCAGTGCACTCCCCTTATTCGCCATATCTTCCATAGCAACTCTGATAAATTCCTCGACACCTGTCGTATATTCATCCGACAGACGTGATGCTTCGTACATCCAACTGCGGTCCATCTGCAATTATAATAAAACACAATTAATTAAGAACAAGGTTGGTGTACTAAATTCTGTTCACAATATGGCTTACATTGGGCCGGTTACCATCCTATCCCACTCTTTGAATACTTTGTCTCAGTAGTGACCACGTGTTAGTCGTGTTTTAGTATCTAAGAAAATTTCGGCAGCATTTCCTTATTAGTTCCCCGAATAGTCGGGGAACTAATAAGGAAATGCTGCCGAAATTTTCTTAGATACTAAAACACGACTAACACGTGGTCACCTCCTAATTGAGACAAAGTATTCAAAGAGCAGTCCCAAATCGGGGACTATTCAAAATTAATCCCTAATGGATTAATTTTGAACGGGTATCATGACCTAAAGGCATTAACCATGCGGTTGTGGCTCATAAAACAATACTCTAGGCACATACATAATACAAATACACATTTACGTACTCTAGCTATCTATACTCTTATAAAAAAAACACATTCATGCACAAAACTAATTAAACATGAGTTTTAGGTTGTACTTACAACTTTTTTTTGGATGTCGGATCGAGTGAGATGAAGATCGATGCACCAAATCTCTCAATAATAGCCGATCTACAAATTAAACCATCGATCGGAACCTAATTAAGAGATGTATATATATATCATGCTATTCTAAAACTTGAAATAAAAAATAAACTCAATAATAGCTCATATATAGCATAAATTAGCTCATATATAATATATGTAGCTCATATATAGCATATATGCATATAATATATGCATATTCATCATATATTTAACATATATATATATATATAGCATATATATGTAAATCTCCACATATAAAGAAAAACTTGAAATTAGATGGTATTCAAATTTAAAAGCGTGCAGTGTGTAATCAACAAGAGAGCTGAATCAAGGCCTATATTTAGATTTTGAGCCGGGATCATAGTCACTTCTTGCATGTAAAGGATTTAGGGTTTTGAGCCAAATCGGACCCAATAAGCTCCATTAAAAGCAAACTTGATAAAAGAGATGACCAATTAACTAATGTACCTGATAAGAAAAGAGAGCTGAGCTAGATAGCTGAATTAATGCAGGGCGAGATAGCTGCTATGATAATTAATGGAGGCGAGGACTGAGGAAGAAAGAAAGGTTCTGTCAAGAATCAGACTTTAATTAAACTTATTATGCACTATTAGGATCGGTTGTTTGTTAAAAACCGAGCCTGATAGTTTCTGGATCGGTTTATAATAAAAAACCGATCTTAATGCATAAAAATCTGGATCAAACTGGATCGGTTTATGATGAGAACCGATACTGATACTATCAGGATCGGTTTTCATCAACAACCGATTCTAATAGTTTTTTTACTCATTTTTTTTATATCAAACAATCAGAATCGGTTCACAATTATAGAACCGATTCTAATAGTTTTTTTACTCATTTTTTTATATCAAACAATCAGAATCGGTTCTCAATTATAGAACCGATCCTGATAACTATCTGAATCGGTTTCTATTTAGAACCGATTTTAATAGTTTTTTTACTCATTTTTTATATCAAACAATCAGAATCGGTTGTCAAGCTTATAACCGATCCTGATACTATCTGACATACTTCACTTGCTCTCTCTCTCTCTCTGTCCACACTCTAAACGATGCAATTGAGAAATTATTCTCGGACGACATGGAAGGCGAAGGCGAAATGACGAAGCGGAGAAAGTAAGGACTTTGAATCCTTCGTCTTCTCAGAGTAAAATCAAGGAAGGACTTTGAATCCTCCGTCTTAGAATAAAATCAAGGGACGAAAGACTTTAAGTCCTACATCTCCTCAAAACGAGACTGGAGAAGTAAATGAGATAGCCACAATCCATACCGACTTCCTGGAGAGCTCAATTTGTTTCAAACTAATGTACTCTCCATTAATCAAGTAATTAATTTTTCACTGTTATTCTCTGGACGTACTACTTCAATTGCAGCAGTAACGGCATGAATCCACATCGAATTTTTTCGCCATTGCAACCATTCAGAGTGTGGGGAGAGAGAGAGCAAGTGAAATATGTGATATCGGCCAATTTTGCATTTAATGTGTATAACTCATATGTTTTTTCTATGGAATGAAAAAAAAAAAAAATCTTTCTAGTTTCTTAAAAAATATACATCTACTACATTCCTTGTGTAAATCATTTATTAGGATCAGTTATTAGTAAAAACCGATCCTGAAACTATCAGGATCGGTTCAAACAAACAACCGATCCTAATTTTTGAACTATCAGGATCGGTTGTAAGTTAGAACCGATCCTGATAGTTTCAGGATCGGTTTTATTTAAACAACCGATCCTAATTTCTGACTTATTAGGATCGGTTGAGTATAAAAACCGATTCTGATATTATCAGGATCGGTTTTTACTAATAACCGATCCTAATAGGTATGAAATTAGGATCGGTTCACCTAACAACCCGATCTGATAAGTTTTTAAGATCGGTTTTGTCAAGAAAACGGATCCAGATACTTATTAGGATCGGTTGTTTATTATAGCCGATCCAGATAGGCCGATCCCGATTCCTGTTTTTCCACTAGTGCCGTGTACAAATATTAAGAGAGCTACACGGTTTTTTTTATCAAATATCCGTGTATAAAGGGTTATGCTACACGGCTTTTTTTAATAAATAACCGTGTTTAAATTGTGACAGAGCTACACGGATTGCTAAGTATAAATCCGTGTAGAAAATCCGCGTAGGGTTTTATCCAATATAAAAGGGCCCTTCTCTTCCAGAGACTTCTAGCTCCAGCTGCGCCGTTTTGATCAAGTAATTAATACGCCCTCTGTCTGTGTTGAACTGAGATCTGATTTCCGCAAATTAAAGGCTAGCATAGCTGGAAGCTGTCATCTTTGAAGTTTTTATTTTCTCCTCTCTAAATTTCGAAGGTTAGTATATACATATTTTCCTTTTTCCTCTCTAATTTTCTGTTTAGTAATTATTATTGCTTATTTACTTAGGTGTGTAATATATGCATGCATGCTTGATTTAATTAGTAATTAGGTAATGTAAATATATAATTAGTGTATTGCTGTCCAATAACCGACCTATAAATGATTTTTAGGTCCATGCCCGTTCAAAATTAATCCAATAGGGATTAATTTTGGACAGTCCCCATTTTGGGACTGCTCTTTGAATATTGTGTCTCATTTAGGATGTGAACACATATTAGTGGGTTTTAATTAGTATTTGAGGAAAGTTCGACGGTATTTTCCCTTATTACTCCTACGAGTATGTGGTTCGTACGCATACTTGGGGAGTTAAGGGGAAATGCTGCTGAATTTTTCTCAAATACTAATTAAAACTCGCTAATATGTGTTCACATATGAGACATAATATTCAAAGAGTGGGTTAGGATTGTAAACCGGCCCTTTGTAAGCCCAAAATTTGGTACAATATATCTTGACCATGCTTGATTAATTGATCAAATCATTTTTATAATTTAATTTACAGATGGATCGAAGTTGGATGTATGAATTGCGACGTGACAGTGAAGAATATTTGGTTCGCGTTGATGAGTTTATAAAATTTGCTGAGATGTATAGAGTGAAGAAAAAAGAAAAAGACATTTTGTGTCCTTGTAGAGATTGTAAAAATATTTTAAGATTTGTGGACTCCGAAGAAATTAGAGGTCATTTAATTTGTCGGGGATTTAAGAAGAGATATACATGTTGGATCATGCACGGTGAGAAATTTGGTGAAAGTAGTAGTACCAATAAAGATTTTAATCGTTGTGAATTGAATGATGAGAATGTAGAAATTTCTGATAATTTTGAACTTGATTGGAACGAGAATTACGAGGATGCCGAAATTTTTGATAATATTGAACCCGGAACCGACGATGATGAGATGGAGATGAATTCTAGTGAAAATGTAGAACACGAGTTTATTGAAAATCTGGAGGAAATGTTTCGTGACGCGGAAGATGAAATACATTCTCTTGCCGTACCACCAGAGGTTAATTCTAACCTTAGCTTATGTATTGTTCATATTAGCAAACACTCGTGTTACTATTATATGCTAAAGTACTTCAATTTTTATCCTCCCACAGCAAGCACTGGTGTCTGATAATAATTGTGCCTTACCTAAATACGTGCATAATTGTTGATTCTTGTAAGCCCGAAGGAAATATCCAGGCTAACAAGTGCAAAGACATATTCCCTTATGTCAACAAGTAAGCAATAATAATTTAATTGGTTTGAATTTTTTTCAATTATATCAAATTATAAAATTGCTATAAACATTCACTCAATTTTGTAAGGGCTTTTGCGAAATATGTTAAAGAGGGAGGATCGCATAACAAGAGCAAGAAAACCAAGTTGGGTTGGAAGTGGTTGCTGGTGAGCACACTATAAATTTATAATTTCATATATATTGTCGAAAAAAATATTATCATTCTAACATAGGCCGCTAAATGCAAATTTCAGGGCCCGCAACAGTTGGAGGGTTGGGAATGCGCTTACTACACGATGATTTTCATGTTTGACTTTGTCGAAAGAATACAATTCCAATTCCCAAACTCGGTATGTAATTCATATTAATTGTTCCTATATAATAGCAATTGATATTTGCGACTGTATTTCATCTACCTTTTCTTGTTACTAACTAATACCAAATTGTAATTGTAGAATTTGCCAAAGCAACCGCATTACACCAAGGAGCAGATCGACGATATCAGGTGTGTGTGGGCAAGGTGGTTTGTATCAGAATTTTGCAATGCTCAACATGGATTTCCATAATTTTGTATAATTTGGTGTATGTGAATATTGTATAATTTATTGCATATGAATTTCTGGCTAATCTGGAAAATATGGATTTATGTGTAATCTGGAAAATATGAATTTCTTGGTAATCTGGAAAATATGGATTTCTTGTTATATGAAATCTGGAAAATATGGGAAATATGGAATAGTTCTCTGTAACAAAACTGGCTAGCAAAACTGGAGGCTAGCCGAAAAACAAAAAATACAAAAAAAAAAAAATGGTCTTTATACACGGACATTTAACTAAAGTCCGTGTATGAAAGAGGAGAGCTACACGGACATTTAGTTAAATGTCCGTGTATAAAGAGGAGAGCTACACGGACATTTTACTAAATGTCCGTGTAGAAAGGGTCAAGCTACACGGGTTTTTAGTTAAAAGTCCGTGTACGAAAAGAATCGTACACGGTTGTTTAGGTAATATCCGTGTAGCTCTGTATCATGGAGAGCGACACATTCTGGGCTTTTTACACGGCTGTTTGTGTAGTTATCCGTGTAGAATCGTTGAAATTGTACACGGACAAATGTCCGTGTGTAGTTATTGACCTATTTATACACCCTCGATTTAAACACGGTAGGAAATCCGTGTAGCTCTTCCATTTTTGTCCGTGTATAATCTCCTTTTTTGTAGTAGTGTGAGCCGTAGTACACTAGCTGAAGTACCATAGCCTCACTCTTATATCTATATATATATATATATATACACACATGGTAGCTTGTAAGTAAAATTTGAGGTACGTCACCGAGATTATATATATAGTTTTATTTGTTTTACTGTTTTTTAAGTGAATATTCGTTATATTGCGTTAAAATGAAAATATCAAGATGGATGATTCATGGCAATATGATATATGCATGCTAGTTGTCTCCAGACTCAATTTTAGATCAAATTCTCCAACTATCTATTTTCGATCTTCTAGAAAATTGCTAGCGGTGATCTACGTACCTTCTAAAACATTTCTAAATCTAATTAAGTTTTTAAGTCTACAAACATCGGTACATCACTTTGTAAATTGTTGATTTCAAATCCCCCTAAAAAAATCAATCCCAACTTAAATCCCCCAACTATTGTCTTTTTGTCGGGACCATCTAGAATGTCGAAAGTCATCCAACTCATTAAATTCAAGTTTTCAAATTTGTAAATCTTTGTACACAACTCTGTAAAGTGATGATTTCAACTTTGTAAACAAAACAAGTAATCTATGAATTTTAATTTGTGTGTTAATCTTTTAAGTAATCTATGAATTTAAAGGTTGGATATTTTATTTTGGAGTTATTTACAATTAATTATTTCCACAAATAATATATTATCAAGTTCTAAGGTTATTGTTTGCTCTTATTATTGACTAATACATGATGAAGCAATCAAATAAAAATTAATCACATTTAAAGAAAGTTAACAAATCAATATTTCAATCTTTGTTGTAATGGAGAAAAATAACATTCCGTTCATGGATTAGTTAATTGATTAGTATCCTCTCCAATATAAATTCTCTATTACCATGTTTCTTAATTTTTGAATAATTATTATTTTTGTTGGCATGTGTTTTTTATAAAAATGTTTTTCCTCTTATAACATGTCACTGTTGCAACGCATGTGCAAAATACTAGCATATATATATATCTATATAGGGAGCGGCTAAGTTGCTGCCGGCAGCATTTCGGCGAGGTGCTTACGGGGGCATATCTTGCAATTTGATGTTCGAACAACAAATTCAAACCATTAGATGTTCAATTTATATTAAAATCTACTTGGAGACCAAATTTTACATTTTTTGGAATTTTTTTACTATTTTTTAAGCTGGTTTGAAAACCGCTGTTTTTATTAAATTTCTGAAGCATTGAAAACAGCGGTTTTCAAACCAGCTTAAAAAATAGTAAAAAAATTCCAAAAAAATGTAAAATTTGGTCTCCAAGTAGATTTTAATATAGATTGAACATCTAACAGTTTGAATTTGTTGTTCGAACATCAAATTGCAAGATATGCTCCCGTAAGCACCTTGGCCGAAATGCTTCCAGAAGCAAATTAGCCATAATCTATATATATATATATAGTGCTGGGCTTAGCTAAGCCATGGTGTAAAACGACTTGGTGCTCCACGCCTCATTATTTCCATTTTGAAAATCCAAACTACCGATCCGAACTGCTCAAGTTGTTCTCCATATTGAAATGTGCTTGGAGACCAAATTTTACATTTTTTGGAATTTTTTTACTATTTATTAAGCCACTTTGAAAATCGCTGATCCATTGGTCCAAAATTTTTTACTGTTTTGCTACTGTTCATCCGGATCAGCGATTTTCAAAGTGGCTTAATAAATAGTAAAAAAATTCCAAAAAATGTAAAATTTGGTATCCAAGCACATTTCAATATGGAGAACAACTTGAGCGGTTCGGATCGGTAGTTTGGATTTTCAAAATGAAAATATGGCGTGGAGTACCAAGTCGTTTTACACCATGGCTTAGCTAAGTCCATCTATATATATATATATATATATATATAGTGCTGGGCTTAGCTACTTCATGGAGTAAAACGACTTGGTGCTCCACGCCTCATTATTTCCATTTTGAAAATCCAAACGACCGATCCGAACCGCTCAAGTTGTTCTCCATATTGATATGTGCTTGGAGACCAAATTTTACATTTTTTGGAATTTTTTTACTATTTATTAAGCCACTTTGAAAATCACTGATCTGGCGGTCCAGAAATTTTTACTGTTTTTTACTGTTCATAAGGATTTTCAGATTTTCAAAGTGGCTTAATAAATAGTAAAAAAATTCCAAAAAATGTAAAATTTGGTCTCCAAGTACATTTCAATATGAAGAACATGTTGGAAGGTTCGAATCGACTATTTGAACTTTGAAAATGAAGATATGACGTGAAGTACAAAGTCGTTTTACTCCATGAAGTAGCTAAGTCCATCTCTATATATATATGTCAATGTACATAGATATATGTATATATGTGTGTGTGTGTGTGTGTGTGTGTGTGTATATCAAAATAATTTGCAAATTGTGATATTCCAATTCAAATTTCACACAAACTACATTCAAGCATTTTATTTATAATATCAAAAACATAGACCCAAAAACCAAATAAATTGTAATTAATCTATATGAATTCTAATAAAATCAAGCTCAATTTTAGAAAAATTTAGCAATTCATTCAAGCAATTTAAAATCAGGCAAATAAGCAAATGAACTTCAAACATCTAGTAATTTAGCAATAATAATTCATCTAGCAAATTTAAATCATACGCGCCAGAAGCAATTCAAACAATTCAACATGCCAACAAAATAAAATAACACATGTTGATCATGCAACACAAGACCTAAATAAAGCATAACAACCATAAAATATCTAAAGTTCAACTAGATATGATAAATCTCTCAAGCTAAACAGAAAATAAAAGATAGAAATGATCTAGCTAGGCGGCGGGACTTGGAGGTGGATGAGTTCCCTCCACGTGCACCTGCATCATTCAGACGATGTATCTTCACCAGCAGCAGACTTGGAGGTGGATGTGTCTCCATAGCGAAGGTTCCACTTCTTAAGAAGGCTAGTTTGCACGGTTTCGATGTTCTTGATACGCCTCTTAGTATTGTAGTGGCATGGTGTTGTTGAGATATAAAATAGGATTCAAATTATAACAGCTAGTTTATTTAATATAATAGTAAATAGTGCCTTGTAGGAAATAGTGTCTTGTAATAAATAGCAATAGCGAATAGTGCATTTCAATGGTTAGTTGTTTGTTGCCTTGTTACTATAAATCGGGACACTTGTAAACAAAAAAAATAAGATTATAAGTATCATAATTGAGAGATAAAATATAAAAATTAAAAACTATATTTGAATTGGAATATATTACATATTAAAGCGAGTGTTGTACTATAAAAAAAATTTAAATTTACAAAAGAAAGTTAAATACGTACCTTGACTTGACTGCTTAAAACCTTAATTGAATCGAATGTTCTCTTGTGTAAATTATGTAGCTATATTTCCTTGAGAAAAAAGGAAGATCAACGAAATTCTGTAGCTTTTGATTTTACATGAATGCAAAATATAAAGAAGGAAAAACAAATTCTAGTAATTATGGAAATCAAATAATTAATAACTGATCACTATATTAATTACATTATGAAAAAAATATGGTAGTTAGGAAGACATTTAATAAGGGTTAAAATTGTCTATACATTAATTTTTTTTAAAAGATGGTGTGTTAATATAAATGTGTGTGGTGTCGATATGTCTACCCAAATCCCCAGACACCAAATCTCAACGACACACACTGCTTCCTTTATCCAGTTCTTACCAACCTTCCATTTATCACCCCTTAACCCACAAAATAAAAGGTCAATGCCTGGCCACTCAAAATTGGTAATTCTAAAAGATTTTATTTGGCTGCCGGGGTGTCATCTATGAATGCCGCATGAGCAGACTTAATTCTTTTGCTCCATCATCAATAGGCCAGGTGCGCCACCTGTCACCAGCTTCGACGATCTGTGCTGTTGCCAAGGCATGTGGAGCCCTGGTCATGCATATAAGGTGTTTGACCATGTGCCAGTGAGACCCCATTTCGGCTCTGTTGATCCCTCTCTGTATAACATCTCAATGTTGAGATGGCACCCATAGAAGGAAAAATTGGAATCGGTCACTTGACTACTGGTGAATCGGAATTTGGTGAATCGGTTAGAATCAGCCGATTCGGATCCGAAAGTCAGATATTTTTGGCAGAATGTTGTATTGTACTCGGTTTGATTTGGGATATGGATTTAGACTTAATTTGAGGTTATTTAAGACTATTAAGGACTTGTTTGTGATTTTAGAAACCACCAAACGGTTTATTGGGATAAAACAAAGAAAAATATGATATATAAAAACCACCAAACGGTCTATTTTGGGATTTCTTTATTGAGTGCATAAATAGGTATCTTTAATGGCCCAAGCCTAATTGAAGAAAATAATCACTACATCACCCCCACAAAAACTGATGCACAGTATCCTTAATCAGCGCCTCTGCCAACAGACCCCACCTTCTCTTTAACCGTCTGACTGAATAGGCCCCACTCAAGAGCACTTCGTTCTCTCTTGTTAAACCAGACAGGTGGGGCATCTCCTTCTGATGACGGGCCCTTCACGATCCAAGAACCCTTCATCTCCAATTAACATTTTGACCCAGTCAAAATTGCAGATTTGGCCCCCAAATCCAATTTGAGGTCGTAGCACTTCGTTTTTTTGTGAAAAATCGCTTCAAATCGTAAGAATCAACGTCAAGAATCATTCCACGGTAGAAGAATTGATGAAGAACCGCTTGACTCGGCCAATTTGAACCAGTTTTTCGCTGAAAAATCGTGCACCGAGGAACTCTGTCCAAAATCAGATCGCCAACGGCCGATTCCGGTCCCACTCGGCCGATTTTTCCTTCTATGATGACACCTTGAAGGGTATTTCTTGTGTGATGGTACATCATGTCTGGTATCGCTGCACCGTCGCATTAGAGACCCCATTTTGGCTCTGTTGATCCCTCTGTGTATAACAGGAAACCCAAGAGCATAATTACAAATAAGATTGCACTCGATATCAGCAATTATGCCACTAACTTTAGCAACCCCTTTTTACTTGGCTCAACTTTGAAATATGAAAAATAAACAGAGTATAACAAATGTTAATAAGATTATCTAAATGATGCTTAGAAGAAATTAATATTTGTACCGTAAAATGAGTTCTGCAAAGTTTTTTCTTTTTGTCCGATCGAGCTCAAATTTATCATTTTCCAGCACCTCACTGCTTCCAATGGATAGAGTCAGTTGTTTGGAACTCAAGGTCGGCTCAGTCACCGCAGTTTTAGCAGCTACAAAATTTTGCTTGCCTCAGTTAGTAAAACCTCGCTCCGCTCCGATCTTCTTCCCTCTACTCGATCTCAGATGTGGGTAGAAGAACCGACATTCCTTCCTACTTTCTTTCATGGCCCCCATCTGGGATGTTTTTTGAGCAATTCGCACTGCCTCCAGACAATACGCATGTACCACAAGACTCCTTCCACGAGCACACTGAACGTCTCCTACGTCGGTGCCGCCAGAGAAAAGGGGAACTACCTCGGAAGCAATGATGCCGTGAGTGTTATCACCGTGAGCCATTATGATGCAATTGATTTATGAACTGATTTTTTAGTGCTCTGATACCATATTCAAAACCGTGAAATAATAAATTGTTGATTTATTGATTGTATTATCGTAGTTTACAATCTACAGTATCTATCCTATTTATACAACACAACAATGTAGCTGTTAGAATTATTACCAAAAGTAGAAAAGACCAGTTGGGTAATCTTCTATAATTGGTAATTGTAGGAAAGAAAAACTGTGTTAAATTCTCAAATGGCTAAGCATCCCCTGACAGTTCCATCTCCTATGTGTGTTTTATTACATATTGTCGACAAATACTATCAGCACCTATAATCACTTGGGCAGAAATATATATTTTTTTAAGCTTGACATGCACACAAATTGTTTTGTCAGAGGTGCTCGCAGTGCACCCATTCAAAGAGCTGCAACTGACATCTCAAGCATTAATGTGCGCAGCAATTGATCTCACTGGATTGAGCACATCAGAATCATAAGAACTTCCGCTACAGCTGTCCCCTGGATATAGCTTCTGGTACAGCAAACTAAAAGAAAATTAACAGTACTAATGACTTCAAATAAAATTCAATACAATTTTCAAGTATATATAATACAAATTCTAAAATAATCACATTTTTCTTAAAAATTATAGGTAATTGGTAGATATCTTCTTCTTCTTTATTAAAAAGAGGAAATTCCGCCGATTTCGTTAGAAATCAATGTAGTGTTTGGAAACCATCTGGTACGCTATTATGGAACATAGATTAAACAATGCGGCATCTGATGCATGCACACAAAGCTAAGCGGCATATTTGCCAATTTTTTAATACTAGATGACCAGTTATTAAGGAGAGATGGCACTAGATATACTACAAAAAGAGTTATTTGTAGAAGAGATATTGTGAATAATATTGGTAATCTCACTGAACATAGAAGATAATACAATAATATTATATGCACGATGAATGTTTCTCACCACACGTACATAGAATAAGTAAATTTTAATAAAGTATAAAAACCTCCAAATACAAAATACGAAATAAAGCATCCCGGTCTAAAACTTAATTCTAACTGCTAACAGAAAACTAATCTTTAAACATCGAATTACTACCAGAATTTATGAAGCAGTTGGCTATTCACTTCTAGATACGATTCACCACCTCTTGCATTGTTGGGCGGCATGACGGGTTATTATTCAAGCACTCATATGCAATCTGAATCACTTTGAGAATCTCATTGATGACTTGTCCTGTTGGTGGTTCAATGCGTTGGTCAAGGATATCTTGGAGTATGATTTCCTCTTCATCTGAAACCGATAAATTGATCATATCACCAGGGTGCTTTCCCATAAGCAGTTCCAACATGATTACTCCGAAGCTATATACATCACATTTTTCAGTCATCCTCATGGTATAGGCTAGTTCTGCATAAGGAAAAAAAAAATCAGATTGCAAATATTTCCAATTTATAGTTTTATACAAGTAAGTGCTGGAAATTAAAATACACTAATAGGGTGTTTAAGCATACATAACCTGGTGCTATGTAACCGCAAGTTCCAGCAAGCATGCTCCAATTAGAAGACTCCGGCTTTAAAAATTTAGCAGTGCCAAAGTCTGAGATAAATGCTGTAAACTTAGAATCGAGCAAGATGTTTCTACTAGTTACATCCCGATGTACTATTGGAGGATAACAATCATGATGCAAATATGAGAGAGCACATGCAACATCTCTCAATATATCCTTCCTCTTTGCCCAATTCAATTCTATTACAGCTTCAGTATTGAGAATATTATACAAATCCCTCTTCTCATAATATTTGTACACAAGAAATTTATTTTGATGTGACGAGCAATAACCAAATAATTTAGCAATGTTGCGGTGTCGAATTTGAGTTATAGCGCGAATTTCTTTCTGGAATGCTTCAACATCTACTGTGGTTTCACTGCCTACTAATTGTATTTTCTTTACAGCTACTGTGAGGTTATCTGGCTCTAAAATCGCTTTGTAAACTCTTGCATAACCTCCACTACCAATGCAATATTTCTCATCAAAATTCTCTGTGGCCCTTATAATCTCCTCATATGCATCTCTCCCATCAAAATTCCATACAGAAAAAATGTCTTCTCTACTAGGATTGCCAATGTGCCCTGATTTTTCTTTTCTCTTTTTTGTGTATCGGAGGTAAAGTAGCCAGAGTAAGAAAGATGTTAGTAGTGCACCACAACAAGTTAGAGTTGCAATCAACTTAACCGTTCGTAGTTTAGTTGAGGCATTCGTATCTTTAACAAATCCATCACATGGGGGCAAACCTTGAACAGTGCCACAAAGATTTTTGTTGTGTAGGAACCATTGTTCTATGGCATTCTGAAAGAATTTTTTATCAGGCACTGGACCCTCTAGTTGATTGTATGACAAATCCATGGTTGACAAGCTTAACAAGTCACCCAATGAAGACGGAATTTGACCGGTTAGATTGTTGTGAGATAGATTAAGATTTTGTAACATGATTAATTTCTCTAGCGTTATTGGTATTTCCTCGCTTAAAAAATTTGAGCTTAAATCTAGGAGGTCTAGTAAGTGTACTAAGTTTCCAAAATGAGAAGGAATTTTTCCAGTCAACCTATTGAAGCTGAGGTTTAGTAATTCAAGAGAAACACAGTTGCCTAGTTCTTCTGGCACACTTGTCAGACTGTTTGATGATATATCAAGTTTTATTAAAGAAGATAACATTCCCAACTCTTTCGGTATTTTTCCTATGAAATTGTTGTGACTTAGATTTAGTTCGATCAATCTTTTTAATCTACCAAGTGTTGCCGGTATAACCCCTGATAGTGAATTCGATGATAGACGAAGATCTACTAACCCATATAAGTTACCAATCTCTGGTGGTATGACTCCGCCAATGTTATTTCCGGATGTGTCCAGAAATGATAAGTTGTGACAATGAGCCCAAGTTGATGAAAGATTTCCTGTAAGTTTATTAGAGCTCAAATCCATGTAATATAGATTCGGGTAAACCCCAAATTGTTTAGATATGTCTCCATGAAATAGGTTTCTTTGTAGAGTAACCCATATTAAAGTACTACAGTTTTTCAAGCTACTAGGGATTGGACCTTCAAATTTGTTATCATGCAAAACAACCCACTCGAGCACTCTCCCTTTGCACAAATCAGCAGGTACATATCCACTCAAAACGTTATTTGACAGTTCCAAAACTGTCAAATGTGTCGGTCTACCAATTTCAGAAGGGATCGATCCGGATAACTTGTTATCATAAAGATAAAGAGTGGTCATATTACTTAGGTTTCCTATAGTGGTAGGAATTTCTCCACTGAAAAAGTTCATTGACAGTTCCAAATCTGTCAAATGTGTCAGTCTGCCAATTTCAGGAGGTATTGATCCGGAGAGCTTGTTATCATTAAGACAAAGATAGACCATATCACTTAGGTTTCCTAGAGAAGTAGGAATTTCTCCACTCAAAATGTTAGTTGACAGTTCCAAATCTATCAAATTTGTAAGTCTGCCAATTTCAGGAGGGATCGGTCCGGAGAGGTTGTTATGATGAAGATAAAGAGTGATGATATTTCTTAGGTTTCCTAGAGAGGTAGGAATTTCTCCACTCAAAAAGTTACTTGACAGTTGCAAATTTGTCAAATGTGTAAGTCTGCCAATTTCAGGAGGGATCGATCCGGAGAGGTTGTTACCATAAATATAAAGAGTGACCATATTACTTAGGTTTCCTAGAGAAGTAGGAATTTCTCCACTCAAAACGTTAGTTGACAGTTGCAAATCTGTCAAATGTGTTAGTCTTCCAATTTCAGGAGGGATTGGTCCGGAGAGGTGGTTATCATGAAGAGAAAGAGTAATGATATTTCTTAGGTTTCCTAGAGAGGTAGGAATTTCTCCACTCAAAAAGTTAGTTGACAGTACCAAATTTGTCAAATGTATAAGTCTACCAATTTCACGAGGGATCAATCCGGAGAGCTTGTTATCATAAAGATAAAGAGTGGCCATATTACTTAGGTTTCCTAGAGAAGTAGGAATTTCTCCACTTAAAACGTTAGTTGACAGTTCCAAATCTGTCAAATGCGTTAGTCTGCCAATTTCAGGAGGGATTGATCCGGAGAGCTTGTTATCATAAAGATAAAGAGTGGCCATATTACTTAGGTTTCCTAGAGATGTAGGAATTTCTCCACTCAAGACGTTAGTTGACAGTTCCATATCTATCAAATTGGTAAGTCTGCCAATTTCAGGAGGGATTGGTCCAGAGAGGTTGTTATCATGAAGATACAAATTGACAAGATTGGTTAAGTTTTCTAAATTAGTAGGTATTTCTCTGCTCAGAAAGTTGCCTGATAAATCTAAATCTATCAAACCTTTAAGTTCACCAATCTGAGGAGGGATTGTTCCGGAGATATTATTATTGCAAATATACAAAAAATTTATGTTTGTCAAGGTTCCCATGCATGACGGGATCGAATATGTGAGAACATTATCACATAGATCAAGATAGGTGAGTTTCGAGAAGAGACATATTGATGGAGGAATTACTCCACTGAGTTTATTATCACTGAGATCAAAAGTTCTAATGGATGGAAGACCAGAGAAATTCAGAGCATCTAATTTACCAACTAGCCCATTATTCGAAAGAGCGATTTTAGTAATGACTTGCCTTCTTTTATTAGTGTTGCGGCAAGTGATTCCTGTCCAGTTGCATGGGTGGACATGGAGATTCCATGATGAAAGGGCCTGTTGAGTCTGGAGAGTTGATTTCCAATGAAGAAGAGCTTGTGCTTGAGATGTGAGAGAAGATTGTACAAGAGGGAGTAGAAAGAGTAGTGTAAGGAACAACAGAATGCCCCTCATTGTGCTAAAAATTAATGCTAAGTGCTCAGGTTATAGCTAAAATGCATCAGAGCTGGCCCTTTTATAAGCTCAGTGGTGTGACTTGTCAGTTGTGTAGATAAAAGAGTCAATAGACGTGCTTGGCTAGAATTGAATGCCACATATTTTATGAATAGGCTTGTGTTACCTACCTGTCGTCTGTGAATTAACCATGCTCCATGTACATTCAATGATCAATAACATAACAGTTCCTGCCAGCTGGATAAGGTTGGGATCGGAGGGAAATAAGAAATTAAGAACCCTTCATTCGGGGTGTCATTGACTGTAGGGTTATTGAACTACATTATTTGTCCTATACATTCCAAAAATATTAATATTATTAGTCCTATGATCCTATCCATCGAGATATTTTGTTATCGAACATTAGCGAGCACATATAAATAAAAATTTAGATAAACATGTAGGGTTATTGAACTACATTATTTGCTTTAAATAGATTCTGATATAATTATTTTTAATATGACATTATATTTCAAATTAGAAGTGAAATTACTTGCATAAATAATTATTTTTTAAAATTCGGAATAATTATTTTCAAACCAAAAGGTAATTTGCAAATTATTAGTGAATGATATTCCTGAAATATTTGCAAAATTGTTTGAAAATAAAATAAAAAAATGACCGGAAATTCCTAAAGACCAATGCATGGCGATTCAAAATTGGAAATTCCAAAAGAAATGCTTAATTGAAAAATTGTGCCCGGATTCCCAAAGTTCCTATTTTATGATAGAGACATGGATATAAAATAAATAGTGGAGTGGTGTTACATACCTGTCGTCTATGAATTAACCATGATCCATGTACATTCAATCATCATTAACTTTACAGTAATGGCCGGCAGGATAATGTTGGGTTTGGTGGGAAATAAGAAGAATTTCATTTTCATGGAAGACTTCGGTCAAAAATTTAGAAAAATAATGGAAGACTTTCATTTTCATGGAAGACTTCGTTCAATAAGAAGACTTTCATTTTCATTTTCATTTCATGAAAGACAACGGAGATCTAGCAACACGGCTGACTATTCAAAAAGATGGAAAAATTATCTTGGTTAAATGAATGATTCATAATTATCAAATACCATTTTGTACTTTTAAATTACTACAAGAATAATAAGTACAAAACTGTTCTTATCCATACATAAAAGTTAGCATTTTTTTCTTAGCAGATAATTAAATCATATTACTGCCTGCTTAATTAGTATATTCATCATATTTGATGAACTAAGAAAAACAATTATTCATGTTTGCTTTTATTGCATGTATAATTGCACTGATTATTCCTTGGCAACTACGAGTCTTTTTTGACAACGTCCTGAGGTCACTGAATTATAGGCTTTCCTCAATGATATTGGATGACCTCTGATAATCTTAACCGTTAATTCATAATTTGATGATTCCGTGACTCGTCAATTTTAAAATTACCCAGTTAAGCAAAAATAAACAAATAACTTTTCATCTGACATGATCTAAAAAAGTTAAAAAATATTAATACCAATTTGGTATTACATTAAATTCCTCGAAACTGATGAATTCATTATCGAAAATTTGAAATATGAAATATACAGAGTAATAAAAAGGGTCAAAATTTCAGCGGAGTAACTTTAAAAGGAAAAAAAAGGTTTTTCATTTAAAGGACAACCTCTTTAATCACAGTTATGCTGAAAATTTACTGAGTACATGGCACTATGACATCATTAACCACTAATAAGTATGAAACCCTTCATTTTATACTAAAGCACAAAACAAGCCAACTAAGAAAATAATGATTAGTAGATAAGCCTTCAAAAGCCCCCAGAATAGTATAAATCATTTCCCGCATCTTGATTGATGTCTTGAAACCAAAATGGTACAAAAGTATGTTGAAATAGATTCAGGAAGAAAAACGATGAAAGTCTGATGCCAATCGAATTTGATGGGCAGAGCATGCATTTAGGAACTTAGCAATAGATGGAAGGAAATCACCAACTTGTTCTCTTGTGATTTGATGAAGACAGATAACATCGATCCCTACAATTAATATATGAAAGAATTAAAAAATATGACAAGAAAAATAAAAAATCTATTACTGCATATGCCTAAGAAATAAGATAATTAGCAGCATGAGAGTACTAACATAACTAGTACAGCTAATTAATTAATACAACAGCATTAAGCTCCAATATGATAAACAACAGTATTATAATAATTTCAATGCTAAATTTGAAGACTTCCGTAGAAAAAAGTTACATATTTGATAATCAATTATCTTCATACAACTGCTCCCTCAAAAGCCCAACCCAAGTTAACAGAAACATTTAGGTCACAGCCATTAAATTCGATTAGACGATCCTAATAACTTGCTGGAAAGCGAGAGAAATAAATTGTTGGATACTTTGAGCAATGATGTTAAATGGGCTTTATTGGGCCGGATCACATGTGCCTAATATAGCACTTTCCGATATAACATCTCTAATGAAATAATGGAAACACAATCTGATCCGCAGTAAATTCCAATGTAACTGGGTTTATTGGGTTTATTGGGACACTGAAGAATGGGCTTTATTGGGCCCTTTACGTAATAGCAACTATGCTGAAAGAATGGAACCCTGTCTCATCTGCAGTATCCTAAAGTAGGCCCAATTTGTGGTGGAACCCTTGCTTTTTCCCTTCAATTGAACACTTTTTTTTTCAATATAGAAAAT
The DNA here is from genome assembly GCA_025461125.1 of Carex kokanica. Taxonomy (NCBI): domain Eukaryota; kingdom Viridiplantae; phylum Streptophyta; class Magnoliopsida; order Poales; family Cyperaceae; genus Carex; species Carex kokanica. The sequence goes on along the minus strand of JAJGRX010000895.1, from coordinate 264,179 downwards.
GATCAAATGGTAAAAAAAATGATTAGATATACATGCTATTTTTGTTTTCTTTCTTCATAGTTTGGTCTTGACAGTTTATTATCCCAAAGAAACAGAATAACAATATTGGTTAAGTTTTCTAAATTAGTTAGTATTTCTCCGCTCAAAAAGTTTTCTTGTAGCTGTAAAATTGTCACATGTGTAAGTTTGCCAATTTCAGAAGGGATTGATCCGGTGAGACTATTATCATAAAGAGATAGTCTTACAAGATTGGTTAGGTTTTCTATATTAGTAGGTATTACTCCACTCAGAAAGTTTCCTTCTAGTTCTAATTCTCTCAAACTTCTAAGTTCACCTATTTGTGGAGGGATCGATCCGGAGAGCTTATTACTCTAATGAAACAGATGGAAAAGATTTGTTAAGTTCTCTAAATTAGTAGGTATTTCTCCACTTAGATAGTTGTGTGCTAGATCTAAAGCTCTCAACTAAGTGAGTCTACTAATATGAGGGGGGGTTGATCCGAAGAGATAATTTTCATGAAGAACTAAAACTCTCAAATATTGAAGTTTACCTATTTCAGGACGAATTTGTCCGGAGATCTTATTTTCAGAAAGATACAAACTATCAAGATTGGTTAAATTTTCTTAAGTAGTAGGTATTTTGCCGCTCAGAAAGTGTGTAAGTTCACCAATTTCAGGTTGGGCGGTCCTAACAGATTGTTACCCGAAAGATACAAGCCTTTTATGTTCACTACTACAAAATTGCAAATCAACACCGGTTTTTTTTTACATTCAAAACCGGTTTTCCTACCGGTGTTGATCGGGCCAGTGCTGATTCCATGTTAGATTAGCACCGGTTTTAAACCAGTGCTAAAAGTTGATAAACAACACCGGTTTTTTCATAAAAACCGGTGCTAAAAGTTGATAAACAACACCGGTTTTTTCATAAAAACCGGTGCTAAAAGTTGATAAACAACACCGGTTTTTTCATAAAAACCGGTGCTAAAAGTAGTATACAACACCGGTTGTTCCATAAAAACCGGTGCTAAAAGTTGCATTCAACACCGGTTCATTCATAAAAACCGGTGCTAAAAGTTGCATTCAACACCGGTTTGTTCATAAAAACCGGTGCTAAAAGTAACATTCAACACCGGTTTTTTTGACTCAAACGGTGTTGATTTTTTACATTTAGCACCGGTTTGGTTAAATAACCGGTGCTGATTTTTTTTGTTGTTGTTTGGAATTTGATTTATATTAAGCTAGCCTCCGAATTTGCTAGCCATAAATTAAATATTCACATGCACAAAATAGAATGGACAAAACATTATACAAATGAAACAACACATAATTTAAAAGTATCATCTTTACTAAATTTGATTGTTTCAACAAAAACAAGCTAACTTTACAATATCTCTCACACTACCTTAAATTTCATAGTATGCCAAACATTTTTCCAAAAAGAATTTAGTCCACATTGTCTGAAATTGTTTAAGATCTTCCATCGAATACGGTGATGAACTTAAGCACTGCATGAAATTAGATTGAACTGTTAATGAAAACAAGAAATAGAGCAATACAGTGTGCTATTGGAACCAAGCACAGATATTAAAAGTGTAGTAACTATGTCATGAAATAGATTTATACCTGTATTGGAAAACCATCGAAAAATGTAGTAACTAGGGACAACATTAACTTCATCACATAGAATCCACATTTCTTATCGTCATTTTGCTGAGGGCACTGTATTGCACATTTCAAAAAAAAAATTAGTATTGTGAAAATTGCAAGAAGCAAATATGGAATAAGGATTATATTTTGAAGCATATTTTACCTGTTTAATTGAATATTTTATTTCCTTGGCTTTTTTATTGTGTTGTCCTCCTAAGGATTTATATGATGCAAAAATCCTATAATTAACAAAAAATAATTAACAAAACTAATTTTTTACTACATTCCAGCAGAGTAATTGACAGTACAACAACCAAAATGATGTTCGACATATGATGTGATTCAATTTTATGTACATTAGAGCATAGTTCAAGTGAATAGCAAGGCTCTAACAAGTCTTAGGGACATCTCAGAATTTTATATGATTTTTAGAGGGTTTTAAGTATTTATTTGGGAGCTCTACCTCACTCAGTGTCCTGCAGTTTACTGAAAATTAATTTTGACAGCCAATCTTTAAGAATTAATTCTGAGCAATTGGCTAAACAGAAAATTTTGTTCTTTTTATGGAAGTGTAGAGGGAAGCCTAATTCAAATGCCTGCAAAGTTTCAAAAAAAAAAATTCTAACTGTTCCTAATATTGTTTGGAATACATGGGCAGATTTGTAAAATGCTGGAGAAAATGCTAGAACCCGATAAATTACCAAATGCTGGAAAATCATTAAGTGTACAAAAGATCATAGCCCGTAATTTGAAAAACTCTTGTTTGTATCCGTTAAACACGGTCACACCCCTCCACAATTTTTTTAGGTCATCAATCAGTGGTGCTAGGTACACATCTATATCATTTCCTGGTTGTTTGGGTCCTGATATTAGCAATGACATCATAATATACTTGTGTTTCATACATAACCAGGGAGGAAGGTTATAGATACACAAAAGAACTGGCCATGTACTATGCCGACTGCTCATGTTACCATGCGGATTCATACCATCCGTACTCACTCCAATTTTTAAGTTCCTTGATTCGGCACCAAATTTAGAAAAAGTACTGTCAATGTTTCTCCATTGGGGTGAATCTGCGGGGTGTCTAAGTTTTCCATCTTGTATCCTACCTTCTGCATGCCAACGCAAAAGTTTCGCATCTTTAGCATTTGCAAACAAACGTTTAAATCTAGGTATGATAGGAAAATACCACACCACTTTGGCTGGAGGCCCGGTATTGTCTCCTTCACAATTTGTCTTATCCATTCGTTTATATCGTGATGCACCACATTTCGGACACCATTCATTTCTTGTAGTTTTTCCGAAACAATACACAATCATTCGGACATGCATGTATTCTTTCAACTTTCATACCCATTGGACACATCAATTTTTTTGCTTGATAACAAGACCTTAGTAGCTCATTTCCCTCTGGGAGCATTTTTCCTAAAAGGTCTAATAACTCTGTGAAACTTTTATCACTCCAACCATTACTTGCCTTTAATTTGTATAATTTTAAAACAGCTGATAATTTTGTAAACTTTTCACAACCAGGGAATAAAGCTTTTTCGGATTCATTCTTCAATTCCACAAATTTTTTGTACTGTTTGGTTCCATCATTAATAACATCATTCTCTACAGCATGAAACATCCCATCAAAATTATCATTGCTCATTTCTATATCATCATTTTCTACAATATTGTGATCATTTCCGACATTGACATTATCATGAGCCGCCTCATTATGCTCATTAGTTGTAGTGTTACTTGTTTTCTCATAACTCTCCCCGTGCCATATCCAAACAGTATATCTTTTTACAAATCCACGACAAATTAAATGGCTTTTCACCTCCTCGGAGTCACAATAGCTCATAAAATTAGTACAATCTACACAAGGACACACGATCGAGTCTTCACCATTGTTCTCCTTGTGCTTCTCAGCAAATTTTAAAAATTCATCAACACCTCGCCAATATTCAATACTAGTGCGTGGTATTCCATACATCCAATGCTGTCGATCCATCTGTAATTGTTATAATTAATAAATTGCAAGATGTTAGAGTTAAAAATTGATCAACTTAGGGCTTACATAGGGCCGGTGCACAATCCTAACCCACTCTTTGAATACTTTGTCTCAGTAGTGAACACAAATCAACAGATTTGGCATTTAAGAAAAATTCGGCAGCATTTCCCCTTTGTTCCCCAAGTACGCGTAAGAATCATATCCGTTTGGACATGAAATTCAATACGTACTCGTGGGAACAATAAGGAGAAATGATACCAAATTTTTCTTAAATACCAAATCCGTTAATTCGTGTTCACATCCTAAATGAGACAAAGCATTCAAAGAGCAGTCCCAAAATGGAGACTATTCAAAATTAATCCCTATCGGATTAATTTTGAATGGGCATATGACCTAAAGGCATACTAATATTCGGTTTTATTTGGTCTGTAATACAATACTACTCACTGAATGTATATATAGATTCGTTCAATCTATATATACATATATAATGAACTATATATATAACAAAATAATAATTTAAATCAATATTCAACATGCATATAATTAAATTACTAAAATTGAGAATAATATTTACTAACCGCATCAAGTGGAGAGAGGGTAAAGATCCGAGATAGCAGAGAGAGACTACTTGAGGGAGAGAGTGAAGAGATGATGGAGAGAGTGAAGCAGATCAATAACTCGAAAAGGATAAAATGCACTACAAGTTTCATAAATTTAGATTAATTTCATCAATTTACGAAACATTCCACAAATAAGAAACAAAGAACAAGTTCTTACCCGAATTTATACTAGATGGAGTGGAGAGAGGGTGGAGAGACAGATGAAACAATCAAATTTCGCGCAGCTTTCTGGAACCGATCAGTTGAGAGAGAAAGAAAGAGGCGTCTAGGGTTTAAAACATTACACCAGATACATTCAGCACCGGTTTAATACTAATAACCGGTGTTGTATGTCATATATTTAGCACCGGTTTATTACTAAAACCGGTGCTACACATTCAGCACCGGTTATTTTAAAAAACCGGTGCTAAATGTGTCACACTACAACACCAGTTATTAGTATTAAACCGGTGCTAAATGTTTAGCACCGGTTTTAGTAATAAACCGGTGCTAAATGTTTAGCACCGGTTTTAGTAATAAACCGGTGCTAAATGTAGGACATACAACACCGGTTATTAGTAATAAACCGGTGCTGAATGTTTAGCACCGGTTTTAGCCAATAAACCGGTGCTGTATGTCAAACATTTAGCACCGGTGGTACTTTTAACCGGTATTAAAATACAACAACACTGGTTTCATCAAATCCGGTGTTGTTTGACCAGTGCTGATTTGCAATTCTGTAGTAGTGGTTTGTCAAGTTTCCAATGCTTGACGGGATCATACCACTAAGAACATTATCATTGAGAGCAAGGTATGTGAGTTTTGAGAAGAGATATATTGATTTAGGAATTACTCCACTGAAATTATTATGACTGAGATTAAAAGTTCTAATGGATGGAAGAGCAGAGAAATTAAGAACATCTAATTGGGAAGAGAAATTTTTGTGATGACTTGCCTTCTTTGGTTTGTGTCACGGCATGTGATTCCGGTCCAGTTGCATGGGTGGCCATGCAGATTCCAAGATAAAAGCAGTTGTTGAGTCTCAAGTGTGGATTTCCAATGGAGGAGAGCTTGTGCTTAAGATGTGAGACAAGATTAATCTAGAGGGAGTAGAAAGAGCGCAAAGAACAATATAATGCCCCTCATTGCTGCTGAATTGGTAAATGCTCAACTGAAAGCTTGTGGTCACTTATCAAGCACTACTACAGAAATAGAGATTGCACACGGACATAAACAGAGGAGCTACACGAATTTCCTACCGTGTGGAGTGCGAGGGTGTATAATCCCTGAATAAATTATACACGGATATTTACCCGTGTGCAATTCCTAAGAGCTACACGGATTATTACATAAACAACCGTGTTCAATTCCTTGCCAGTGGCGCTCTCCAAAGCTGAGCTACACGGATTGTAACATAAACAGCCGTGTAGCTCTCCTCTTTCTACACGGACATTTAACTAAATATCCGTGTAGCTCTCCTCTTTCTACACGGACTTTTAACTAAACATCCGTGTAGCTCTCATATTTGTACACGGACTTTTAACTAAATATCCGTGTAGCTCTCTGAACTATCATACACGGACTTTAGTTAAATATCCGTGTAGAATTAACTAATTTTTTTTTTTGTATTCGTGCATGGATTATTTTATAAATTACTATTCTTACACGGAATTTTGTTAAATATCCGTGTAGGGTTGTCTTATAATTTTTTTTTTAGTTTTTTTTTTTTTGCTAGCCTCTTGTTTTGCTAGCCAGTATTTAAATTTTTCAGATAGCAATTTAAAATTCATGTACATGAAATTATACAAAATTATACAAATCCATATTTAGCATTACAAAATTATACAAATCCATATTTATCATTACAAAATTCTAACCGAAACCATAAAAACATAAAATTCTAATATCAACATATATAACAAAAAAAAGCATAAAAGCATCAACATATATATACATATTGCCTTTTGTACATATACAATCTCATGTGATCCACATATAACATATACTCCTCAAGATCCAATACAATGTTTGTAGATCAAGTTATGTCCTTACCACTTAGTAAGCATGTGATGAAGCTTTGGCCCAATTTCTGTAAGTTGGGCTCATGTTGCCAAAACGCTTGGTTATGATCTAGTTTGGACAAGAATTTCATACAAACTAAGGCGTATTAGATCCAACATATCAAAAAGGAGAGTACCCATGTGATCCATGACATGATGCCTCTTGGTTAAAGGTCTCCAACATATTGCATCTCCAATAAAAAAATACATTTGATCAACATATATGTGCATGCATGCATAATAGAGAATAAAAATTCTCCTTTAAATTCAATTTTTTTTCGAATTTAAAAAAAAATTTCAAATTTCAAATTTTTTTCAAATGTGGCCGCCCCCACGCTTCGGCTCCCCACTCAGCCGACTTCCCTCCGCTTTTGCGTGGCTGCCCCCACGCTTCGGCTCCTGCTCAGCCGAACTTTCTACCGTTTGCATTATCTTAAGAAATCAAGCATGCATGAATTACACATGACCTAAATAAGCAATAATAAGTAACCGAAAATTAGAGGAAGAAAATGAAAATATATATATACTAACCTTAGAAAGATAGAGAGGAGAAAATAAAAACTTCAAAGATCTCTGATCCCAGCTGCTAGCATTTGCAGAAATCAGATCCACATTGAATACAGAGAGAGCGAGAGAGAGATAGTATAAAAGACTTGATCAAAACGGCGCTGGAAGGAGAAGGCCTTTTATACTAATTAAAACCCTACACAGCCTTTTATACACGGATTTATACTTATTAATCCGTGTAGCTCTCCAAATAATCATACACGGCTATTTATAATAAAATCCGTGTACATTTCTACCATTTCTACACGGATATATTATAAAAAATCCGCGTATATATTCCTACACGGATATTTAACAAAAATCCGTGTAGCTCTCTCAATTTTTTCCACACGGTCTTCTTTCCACACGGATTTTTGATTCCTAATAAACCGTGTAGCTCTCTCAAACAATTCTACACTGATTCTTAACTAAATGTCCGTGTATAATTCCTACATATTTTTTGGGCTTTCAAAAATCATATTTGGTACACGGTTTTTATATAAAATTGGAAAAACCGTGTACAATGTGCAGTGTAGAATTACCATTTTTGTAGTAGTGAAGGTATGAAAGCTTGTGGTCACTTATCACTAGAGGGAGTAGAAAGAGCGCAAATTAAGTCCAGTGGACCGACAAAATCAATTAAAAGTATATCTATTACTTTTTTACATAATACAATAGAAAATGTTTGAAAAAATCAACTCACGACATTACAAAAAATAAATGGTCAATTGAATGATTAGTAATTATCAAATATGATTTTCTACATACTAATTACCACAGTCTTAGTCGATAAGTTTGTATTTTTTTTCTGAGCAGATAATTAAATATATTTACTGCCTGTTTTATTAATATATTCATCATATTTGATGATCTTTGAAAAAGAAATTATTCATTTCCTATAGGTTGCAATTAAATATTAGTACTGCACAACGAATATTTCATGGTAATCTCACATAACATAGAAGATCAATAATATAATAAGCACGATGAACATTTCTCACCGTACGTAGATAAGAATAAGTGAATTTTAATAAAGCATAAAAGCTTTCAAATATAAAATATGAAATAAAACATCATTCTCTAAAACTGAATTCTAACTGCCAATGATAAACTAATCTTTAAACATAGAAGGTACTACTAGAAATTATGAAGCAGTTGGCTATTCACTTCTAGATACTATTCACCACCTCTTGCATTGTTGGACGAAATGCTGGATTATTATTCAAACACTTATACGCAATCTGAATCATTTTGAGAATTTCATCCATGAATTGTTCAATTGGTGGTGTAATGCGTTGGTCAAGGATAACTTGAAGTATGATTTCCTTTTCATCAAAAGCCGATACATTGATCATATCTTCAGGGTGCTTTCCCATAAGCACTTCCAACATGATAACTCCGAAGCTGTATACATCACATTTCTCAGTAATCCTCGTAGTATAAGCTAGTTCTGCATAAAGAAAAAAGAAAATTCAGATTTCAAAATCAGAAAAAAAGTATATATATAGTGATAAAAACTACAACACTACTACAAAAAAGCTAATTCTACACTGCACATTGTACATGGTTTTTCTAATTTTATATAAAAACCGTGTACCAAATATGAATTCCAAAAATATGGGAGAATTATACACGGACATCTAGTTCCGAATCCGTGTAGAATTGTTTGAGAGAGCTACACGGTTTATTAGGGATCAAAAATCTGTGTGGAAAAGATTGAGAGAGCTACACGGATATTATACTAAAATCCGTGTATGAATAGCTACACGGATATTTGATAATATATCCGTGTAGAAATAGTAAGAGAGCTACACGGTTTTTTAGTTAAATGTCCGTGTAGAATTGTTAGAGAGCTACACAGTTTTTTATCAAATATCCGTGTACAAAGGGTAATGCTACACGGACATTTTTAATAAATAACCGTGTATAAATTGTGAGAGAGCTACACGGATTGTTAAGTATAAATCCGTGCAGAAAAGGCTTCGTAGGGTTTTGTGCAGTATAAAAGGGCCCCATCTCTTCGAGAGGCCTTCTCCTTCCAGCGCCGTTTTGATCAAGTAATTAATATTCTCTCTCTGTATTGAACTGATCTGATTTCTGCAAAAGCTAGCAGCTAGAATCTGACATCTTTGAAGTTTTTATTTTCTCCTCTCTAACTTTCGAAGGTTAGTATATACATATTTTCCTTTTTCCTCTCTAATTTTCTGTTCATTAATTAATATTATTGATTATTTAATTAGGTGTGTAATATATGTTGGGTTCTTATGGTACTTAAGGCAGCAGAATTTCAAAATTTTGACAAGAAAAATACCAAAAGAGATCATCATGTGTGACTGAAATCAAACCAAAATCAATTTCCAAATCAATAAGCATCATACCTTTAGTTTCTTGTCTCTAACAAGAAAGGAATGTCCTTGAGATGTAGGGTTGTAGCCTCCACCTCCTTGTTGATGCTAATGGTGGTTGATGTGTGCGTGACTTAGAACGTCTTGCACCAAGATGAGACTCCAAAGTAGAAGTCATCCACGGTATCCACCAAGAAATTAATTAGAAACCAAAGTTTCCTCTTGCTAGAGAGTACTAATTTGGTTGCTCCTTAATCCATATCCTTGAAGAGAACTAGATCTTGAACTTTTAGGGTTTATGGGTTCTCAACACATGAGAGATGAAACAAGAGAGAGAGAGTTTTTGCAGAACTTCAACTCTCAAAAACAAATTCTTTTCAAAAGGAATGAGAGGGAGAATATATATAGCAAACAAGGAATGTGAATTCTGTTCCCAAAGTTAACCCCACGTTCTACCACGTTTTTTACCACGATCTAATTCGAATTAGATTCTGTCACAGAAGGAGAAGTTATAGATCTTTCTTTTACCTTTCCATACATATATTATATGCCCAAAACGGACATCATATGAGAGAGTTATGGTCCAAATACGAAACATGCGCAGCAGTTACAGAACATGGCGGTTCAAATTAACCACCACGTTCTATCGCGTTTTTGACCATGATCTGTTTCTAATTTGGCTTTCCTCCAGAGAGGCAAAGTTCTAGATATTTCTTTTACCTTTCCAGAAATATATAGAATATTAAAATCGGATTTATTATGAAAGAGATATGGTCAAAATAAGAAATGTTGCGCAGCAGTTATCATAAAACGTGGTAAACTATTTTGGGTGAACTTTTAATTGAGGAAACAATTCATAAAATAAACATGGGTCATAATTAACAACAGCCATTAGGCTTTGTTTATTGGGCCAAGTTCTATTTTTTTCTTGTTTGCAATAATCAAATACAATTAATCTAATTAATTGTAGTATCATATATAATTATCTCAAATAATTATATTTCTCATGGTTTGATGGAGAAACCAATTTATTTGTCATGTCATACATGTCAAATAAATTAAGGAACATTTCTAATTCATTTCTTATTGGTGTGACCTTGTGGGATTTATGTCATTTGGCAATGGAATTTGAAATTCCTTTCGATTCCATAAATTACAAGCAGCACCTAGCAATATGCATTGTAATTACCCAAATGACACAGATGATAAGTACCATACTGTATCACGATCCCTAAGCAACAATTGCCTCGTGTCAATTCCATGTCTCATGATATCATGAATAGATCCAAGGTAGGAACGTGTCATCCTTGCAAATCTACTCGTTTCTTGATTCCGAAATAATTCAGTAATTATGATTAACTCTTTAATCATATGTGCACATACTTGTATTATTTCATCAAGGGGCCCAGTGATATCATCACTCATTTACATGAGGGACATTGGTATTCTTGATAATTACTATCTCTCCACATGAGAGACATATACTGAGATAGAATCTGTATGACTGCCAGTTACGGACAGCGTTGGATAATACCCACGAATATGTATTCTCATGTGAGAGAAACAATTATCTCATACCTTAGAATTCTAGGCACAAATAAAACATTAATGACACAAACACAATCCATATTAAATGTTTTATTTTGGTCACGTCCAATCCCCTGATCTCCATCAGGTATCCATTTGATTAGATTGACAACCCCTTGTCACATGATCTGTAAAACATGATCATCATCTAATCCAAATGCTAATCTTATACCGGTAATTAATGTTCCTTGTTAATTACCAAGACTAGGGACACTTTAGAGTATTTATTAACTCCTTTATAGAGTTCTACAATTCCAAGTCCTCAACTTAAATGATCTATAAGTAATAAAATACTCAAGGAACAAAATGATAAACAAATCATTCTATTACATGAACAAAACTTAGAAAACAATCATCCTATGATTGGCTTCTAGATCACAACACTAACAATATATTCATGCATGCTTGATTTAATTCTTAATTAGATAATGTAAATAATTAGTGTATTGTGGTCCAATAACCGACCTATAGATGCTTTTAGGTCCATGCCCGTTCAAAATTAATCCAATAGGAATTAATTTTGGACAGTCCCCGTTCGGGACTGCTCTTTGAATATTGTGTCTCATTTAGGATGTGAACACATATTAGTGGGTTTTAATTAGTATTTGACGAAAGTTCGACATTATTTTCCCTTATTGCTCCTATGAGTATGTGGTTCGTACGCATACTTGGGGAGTTAAGGGGAAATGCTGCCGAATTTTTCACAAATACTAATTAAATCTCACTAATATGTGTTCACATATGGGACATAATATTCAAAGAGTGGGTTATGATTGTAAACCGGCCCTTTGTAAGCCCAAAATTTGGTACAATTTATATGTTGACCATGAATTATTAATTGATCAAATCATTTTTTTAATTTAATTTACAGATGGATCGAAGTTGGATGTATGAATTGCGACGTGACAGTGAAGAATATTTGGTTCGCGTTGATGAGTTTATAAAATTTGCTGAGAGGTATAGAGTGAAGAAAAAATAAGAAGACATTTTGTGTCCTTGTAGAGATTGTAAAAATATTTTAAGATTTGTGAACTCCGAAGAAATTAGAAGTCATTTAATTTGTCGGAGATTTAAGAAGAGATATACATGTTGGATCATGCACGGTGAGAAATTTGGTGAAAGTAGTAGTACCAATAAAGATTTTAATCGTTGTGAATTGAATGATGAGAATGTAGAAATTTCTGATAATTTGGAACTTGATTGGAACGAGAATTATGAGGATGTCGAAATTTTTGATAATGTTGAACCCGAAAACGACGATGATGAGCTGGAGATGAATTTTGATGAAAATGTAGAACACGAGTTTATTGAAAATCTGGAGGAAATATTTTGTGATGCGGAAGATGAAATTAGTGATAAAAATTATGATAAATTCCAAAAATTTTCTAATGATTCCAAAAAGCAGTTGTATCCGGGTGTACCAAATTTACGAAACTGTCAGCTATGTTGAAATTATTAAACTTAAAAGCAGACAATGGTTGGAGCGATAAGAGTTTCACGTCCTTATTACAGCTTTTACGAGAAATGCTCCCAGATAACCACGAGTTACCCGGTACAATATATCAGGCGCAAAAGTTGATATGGCTAATGGGGTTGAAGATCGAAAGAATACATGCATGTCCGAATGACTGTGTATTGTACCGTAACGAGTACGAGACCATGCATGTTTGTCCTAAATGCGGTGTTTCACGGAATAAATGTAAGGACCAGGACACTGATGATTGTAACGAGGACAAAAAGGGCCGGCCTCCGGCTAAGGTGTTGTGGTATTTGTCGATAATACCGAGATTCAAACGGTTATTTGCGAATTTCAAGGATGCAAAATTATTGCGTTGGTATGAAGAAGAGTGCAAAAAGACGGTAAACTAAGGCACCCGGCCGATTCTCCTCAGTGGAGAAACATTGATAGACATTTCAAAGAATTTGGTTCCGAAATGAGAAACCTTAGGATTGTGGTGAGCACAGATGGAATGAGTCCGTTTGAAAGCTTGAGCAGTCGGCACAGTACTTGGCCAGTTCTTATATCCATCTATAATCTTCCTCCTTGGTTGTGCATGAAACGCAGATATATAATGATGTCATTACTAATCCAAGGACCCAGACAACCTGGAAATGACATAGATGTGTATCTCGCACCATTAATTGAGGACCTCCAGAAATTGTGGCGTGATGGCGTCCCGGTCTGGGATGCGTACAGCAAAGAGGTCTTTCAAATGCGGGCCATGGTGTTTTGCACCGTAAATGATTTCCCCGCGTACGGGAATTTATCGGGTTACACTTGTAAAGGAGCAAAAGCGTGCCCTATCTGCGAAGATGATACGCAGGTGCTGAAAGAATGTTTTCATGGGGCATCGTAGGTTTTTTCCTGTTAATCACTATACCGTTAGAAGAAGAGAGCATTCAACGGGAAAATTGAGCTTGGAGTGGCCCTTCGTCCATTAGACGGGAAGAGTGTCTTCAATCAGGTAAAAAACCTTGATGTTATTTTTGGAAAATGTGCCGAAGCACCACCGAAGAATATTTGGAAAAAAAGTCCATATTTTGGGAGCTACCGTACTGGGAATATTTCGAAGTGAGACATTGCATAGATGTCATGCATGTTGAAAAAAATATCTGCGACAGTTTGATTGGTTTACTATTGAACATTAAGGGAAAGACTAAAGATGGTATTAAAGTTCGGAAAGACATGGCAGAAATGGGAATACGACCCGAGCTTGCACCGCAGGAGAAAGGGAAGTGCACATACCTACCCCCCGCACTGTGCACAATGTCGAAGAAAGAGAAAACAAGCTTTTGTGAATGCCTTCATAGTATTAAAGTCCCATCGGGGTATTCCTTGAATATTAAGAAGCTGGTGTCGATGAAGGACCTGAAATTGCTTGGTCTGAAATCCCACGACTGTCATGTTTTACTGACACATGATTTCTATTGCAATTCGGGGAATTTTACCAAAGCACGTTCGGGAAACCATTACGAAGTTCTGTACTTTCTTCAATGCAATCAATTCCAAAGTGATAGACCCTCTAAAATTGGACTTTTTGCAAAAGGAGGTCGTCGTTACTCTTTGCCAACTTGAGATGTATTTTCCGCCATCTTTTTTCGATGTTATGGTTCACCTTGATGTTCATCTTGTAAGAGAAATTTAGATTTGTGGTCCTGTGTTCCTGCGATATATGTATCCATTCGAGAGATACATGGGCATCTCGAAAAAGTACGTGAGGAACTGACATCGACTTGAAGGTAGCATTATAGAAGGATATTCCACAGAAGAGGTGATTGAATTTTGCACCAACTACATGGCCGGTGTGGATCCTATTGGCGTTTCGAAATCTCGATACGAGGGAAGGCTCCAAGGAGTCGGACAATTGGGTTGAGAGCCGTAGTTGCTGGTATAAATTATCTCCAGAAGGCACATTTTATTGTACTACAGCACATGACAGATGTTGCTCCCTACATAGATGAGCACATGACAATCCTTCAACAACAGCACTACACGAGAAGTCAGAAGTGACTTACTAACGAGCATAATTGTTCTTTTATAGGATGGCTGAAAGAAAGAGTGAAGTCACACCCGTACCTGAAATTGTTAGACTGCTGGGCGAAGGACCCCAAATTATTGTCAAAACATTCCAAGGATACGAAATTAACGGTTATACTTTTTACACTAAACGGCAAAGTGAGAAGAGCACAATGCAAAATAGTGGGGTGACGTTGGTGGCGACGTCTCAAGAATTCAGTAGATCCGGAGATGGCCGGGCTATAATAGCATCAAGGTCATATTATGGCGTCATTGAAGAAATTTGGGAGCTCGTTTACAGTCCTCGCCTGAGCATTCCCTTGTTTCGGTGTCAATTGGTTGAAGACCGGGGTGTTAAAGTTGATAACGACGGGTTCACACTCGTTGATTTTAACAAAGTTGGGTATGTTGATGATCTTTTTATACTCGCCAAGCAAGCCACCTAAATATTTTATGTCACTAACCCGAGTGATGATAGGTGGAGCGTCGTCCTATCTGGAAAAAGAAGGATTGTCGGGGTAGAAAATGTCATCGATGAAGAAGAGTACGACCAGTTCGACGAAATACCTCCATTTTGTGCCGACATGCAACCTGAGGTAGCAACAATTGAAGAAAACGACGGAGCAAACTACATGCGATCCGACCACAATGAAGGATTATGGGCCGAGGGTACTGTTGAACTGGAGAAAAAAAAAAAGGAAAAAAAAGAGCCGGTGTGTAATATTTATTTTTTGTTTAAAATTGAAACTTGTAATATTTCTTTTTTAGAAACAACTTTGTAATAATAAAACATTTCTAGTTCAAATATTATTATTAGATTTTAAATATTAGTACAAATATTAAATATTAAAAATAAAATATTTGTAGTTCAAATATCAAATATTAGATTTCTCTAGTTCAAATATTAGTTCATTTTTTTAATAATAATAACAAATTTCTAGTTCAAATATTAGTATTAGTTTTTAAAATGTTAGTGAATTCTTAAATAATGAAAATAAAAAATAAAATATTAGTATTAGATTTTAAATATTAGTCAAATATTAAATATTAAGAATAAAATATTTGTAGTTCAAATATCAAATATTAGATTTCTCTATTTCAAATATTAGTTCATTTTTTACAATAATGGTACAAAATTTCTAGTTCAAATTTAGTTCATTTTTTACAATAATGGTACTTCTAGTTCAAATATTAGTATTAGTTTTCAAAATATTAGTTAAAATATTAAATAATAAAAATAAAATATAAAATATTAGTATTAGTTTTTAATTATTAGTACAAATATTAAATGTCTATAGTTCAACTATAAATAATAATAATAAAAACCGGGTATTAGTTAATATTAGTATAAGTTTTAAATATTAGATGGGATATACTATTTTAGTTAATTTATTATTAGTTTCAATAATATAAAAAATAAAAAGAAACATAATTTAATATGTGAACTTTTTGTACATGGACATTTAGTTAATAGTCCGTGTAGAAATAGTCATTCTACACAGATTTTACTATAAAACTGTGTATAAAGGTGCAGAGAGCTACACGGACTTTTAGTTAATAGTCCGTGTAGAAAGGGGAATTGTACACGGTTATTTACTTATTTGTCCATGTAGAAAGGGGAATTGTACACGGTCGTTAACTTAATGATCCGTGTAGAAAGAGTTACAAATATAATTCAAAAGCCCTTTCTCTTCTAAATTTTCATAAGCCGCACGCCGTTTGAGTTCCAAAAGCTCCAAATCTCTCCGACCACTGCCACCACTCCGGTCCACTCCGCAATTGTCAGTCCTCTGCCACCTTTACGGTCCACCCTCTCCTCTCTCGGTAAAATACTCTTCATTTCTTTGATTTGGACCGAGTTCGGGTTGTTGATTTTCCCGACTCGTTGGAATTAATTGCATTTGGGGGGTTCTCTTAATCCGGCCAGTAAAGAGCACTAGAGCTAGAGCTAGGGTATTCCTGTTGGTTTAGATCAATTTAACCAATTTTTTTTTTTTGAAGAAAGAGGGGTTTAACAAAGTTGTATTTTTTATATTTTATTTTTTCTGTTTTAATAAAAATCGAAATCAGTTTTAATTAAATTTAGTTTTTCAGTTTTATATAAAATCTGCTGTATTTTTTCTATTTTATTTTTTTCTGTTTTAATTGAAAAACTGATTTTACCAAGTTCAAAACAGATTTGACTGATTTTACCATTTTCAAAACTGATTTTACCATTTTAAAAACTGGTTTCAACACTTTAAAAACATATATGAAAACATTGCTTCTTTGATGCTCAATCTATCTAAATTATGGTGGATGTATGCAAAACCTATTAACTAAATTGATTAGGTCTAATTGATTATAGATGGTATGTATGTATTCCTAGATATCTTTGAAGATCTAATTGATTAGAGATAATATAATATTCTGTAAGCTTATCACCTAGGTCATTGGTCTATAAATTTTTTTTGAGACATTGATCTTGTAAAAGTACTCCAAACGGCCAAAATGACCTCTGTTGGTAAATTGATCAGTGCAGATCAATGCGGGGGCCAAAACAAATTTATGACTTGACCAACAGACAGAGGACTCCAAAACACACAAAATGGACACAAATTTCATATTTTTCTGATTATATTTCAATTTTATATGATTTTTCAAAGTTCAGCTTTTTAATTCATATTTTCTGCTATTTAAAGGTGCAGAATTTTCATTTTGAGAGGCTGAACTTTGGAAATTTATATAAAATCGAAAAATAATCAGAAAAATATGAAATTAATGTCGATGTTGTGTGTTTTGAAATCTTCCATTTAATTGTGGTGTTCATTTTGCATTTTATTTCTCTGTTTTCTCACCATTTTACACATAGGTCCATTACTTTCTTTTAATATTTCTTTGTATGGCAGAACCATGTCGGTTGAGGGTGAGCACGTAGATGTGATGGCAGAACAGGATCAGCAAGTTACTGCCTCATCAGAAAGAATGAAAAGAGGTCCGACAATGTGCACAAGCACATCCGAGAAGAAACAGTTGGAAATCCGGTTCGCGGCAGACAGGCGTGCGCAAGGTCCAAATCGAATGGCGTACTCAAATTGGTGTTGCAATTTGGTGAAGCGAAAGGAAAATATCCTTGTAGAGAGATGGAATCAGTTTGATAAAGATGAGAAGAACGACTGGTGGAACATGGTGAAGGTAAAGTACCTAACAACTCTTTACTTTATTTTCATTGTTGTACATGAACTTAAATACAGTGAATTTGGTGTCAATCAGGCTCAGTGAAACATCGAGAGCGATACCCCAAAGGCTAAGACTTTGAGGATAATGAATGAATGTTGGAAGCAATTCAAGAGCACGTTGAAGAAAGATTTCATGGAGAAAGGGAGAAATCCGGTAGGGTACTATTCTTGGCTACCACAAGAGGTGTGGGAGGAGTTTCAAGCTTTGAAGTCCACAAAAGAGTTCAAGGTATATAATGTTAGCCAAAGTAGTTTTTGTTTTTTCTCGATCTTCAATTATATTTCTAAAAATAATTGATTTTCTTACACTTGTGAAGAAAAAAAGTGCCGAAGGCAGAAGGATCGTTGCCATACAAGTATCCGCACCATTTAGGGTCTGGTGGGTACGAGGGTAAGTCGACAGAATGGAGGACAATACTGGAGCAAAACAAAGATTTTGACTCACCCGTTAGGATCCAAAATCCTAGGGGCCAAGATTGGTTCATGGGTAGATCCGAGTTAACCACTGACGGGAGGATAGTACTCCCAGAGAAATTGCAACCCGTGGCTCAGAGAATGGTAAGAGTCCTTTGTTATAACTTTGTGTCATTCAAACGAAATTATAACTCCGAATGTACATTACTTGGTCTTTTGCTATAACTAATTTTTCTATTAACATTTGGAGGTGGAGCAAGAGGTCAATTCGGGTGCCCGGACGGTCGAAAGACAAAATGATTCCTTGGCCTCGCTCAAGAATCCAGAACACACGGGTCGGGTAAGGGGTGTACGGGCCTACAGGGGATGGAAGGAGGTGTTCCGAGTTGAGGGACAAAAACCTCGAAGAAAATCTCGTGCCAAAGTAAATGAAGACGAGATAGTTGCGCAGGTACACGCGGAGGTTAGCAAAGAGTACGACGCAAACCTGGCTGACATGGAATCAAGGTTGTTGAACCGGTTTTCATCTCTTGCGCAACAATCCGAGCAACCACCTCTTATTTCGCCGGGAGTTCGGCGAAGTAGCCAAGCATCAGGGACTTGGGCCTTACACGATTTGGAAAATCTAAAGGTAATCACTACTTTTTTATAGTCTAAAGGTAATTAATACCTGTTTGTAACCTTGTTAGACAATATCGCACCATTAAAAAGTAACAACTTTTTTATAATTGCAGGACCCCAGAGCATGCGACCTCGTCCTGTGGCAGGGTAGTGTTCCTCTGACCGTTGCTAAGGGCATTGTACTTTCAGGAGCCCCAAGTGTACACCATGCTCAGCTCAGGCCCGACCATGCATGCGTGCAGGTTGACTTAGTTGTGGAGGGATGGGGGCGTGTACCTCTTCCTGCGAGTACCGGCGAAATGTTTGTTCTTGATGATGCCCGGAGGTCATTTGTCCAATGGCCCAAGAGTCAGATTATTTTGCATCAGGTAATCTCTAAATAATCCATTTCTTTTGTTACATTCAAATCATTCTTTTTCAAATACTTGAAGAAGGTTAGTTAATTTTAATGCAGACACGAGGAGATGATGTCACCGGTACGGACTGTTGTGGCTTGCGACGTCGGGGCTGACGCGCCACGATCACCAGACCGTCCTATGGTCACCGATGAAGAATACAGCCGTTTGCCTGAGGATTTGCGCCTTCTCCACGACCGCTTGATGTCGGCACCCGAAGGCATGAAGGATATCATCATCCCTGTCCCACCTGGGATGTTTCTACACGAAGGCAGGGTTCTCATGCTGTCGTTCAAAGTATTCAAGGACATTCTCCACCAATCTTCATCGGCACCCGAAGGCACCCGAAGGCACCCGAAGGCATGAAGGATATCATCATTCCTGTCACTATTATATGCTAAAGTACATAATTTTTATCCTCCCACAGCAAACACTGGTGTTTGATTATCATTGTGCCTTACCAAAATACGAGCATTTGATTCTTGTAAGCCCAAAGGAAAGATCCCAGCTAACAAGTGCAAAGATATCTTCTCTTATGTCAATAAGTAAGCAATAATAATTCAATTGGTTTGAATTTTTTTCAATTATATCAAATTATAAAATTGCTATAAACATTCACTCAATTTTGTAAGGGCTTTTGCGAAATATGTTAAAGAGGGAGGATTGCATAGCAAGTGCCAGAAAACCAAGTTGAGTTGGAAGTGGTTGCTGGTGAGCACACTATAATTTTATAATTTCATATGTTGTCCAAAAAATTATTGTCATTCTAACATAGGCCGCTAAATGCAAATTTCAGGGCCCGCAACAGTTGGAGAGTTGGGAATGCGCTTATTACACAATGATTTTCATGTTTGACTTTGTTGAAAGAATACAATTCCAATTCCAAAATTCGGTATGTAATTCATATTAATTGTTCCTATATAATAGCAATTGATATTTGCAACTGTCTTTCATCTACCTTTTCTTGTTACTAACTAATACCAAATTGTAATTGTAGAATGTGACAAAGCAACCGCATTACACCAAGGAGCAGATCGACGATGTCAGGTGTATGTGGGCAAGGTGGTTTCGAACGGAATTTTGTAATGCTCAATATGAAATTCCATAATTTTGTATAATTTAGTGTATATGAATATTGTATAATTTATTGCATATGGATTTCTGGCTAATCTGAAAAATATGAATTTCTTGCTAATCTGAAAAATATGGATTTCTTGTTATATGAATTTTGTATAATTCTGTAGCAAAACTGGCTAGCAAAACGTACTGGAGGCTAGCCCAAAAACAAAAAATACAAAAAAAAAAATTAAATTCTACACGGACATTTAACTAAAGTCCGTGTAGAAAAAAGGAGAGCTACACGGACATTTTGTTAAATATCCGTGTAGAAAAATGAGAGCTACACGGACATTTAACTAAATGTCCGTGTAGAAAAAGGCAAGCTACACGGTTTTTTAGTTAAAAGTCCGTGTATAAAAAGAATCCTACACGGTTGTTTTGGGAAATCTGTGTAGCTCGGTAACATGGAGAGCGACACATTCTGGTCTTTGTACACGGCTGTTTGTGAAGTTATCCGTGTAGAATCGTTATAATTGCACACGGGCAAATGTCCGTGTGTAGTTATTGAACTATTCGTACACCCTCGATTTAAACACGGTAGGAAATCCGTGTAGCTCCTCCATTTTTGTTCGTGTATAATCTTTTTTTTTTATAGTAGTGCAAAACAATAATAAGGTGGTCAAGTATACATAACATAGTGCTATGGAACCACAGGTCCAAGCAAGCATCCTCCAAGTAGAAGACTCTGGCTTCAGAAATTTAGCAGTACCAAAATTCAAGATACAAGCTGTAAACTCAGAATCGAGAAAGATATTTCTGGAAGTTATATCCCGATGTACCATGATGCAAATATTACAGAGCACATGCAACATCTCACAATATAACCTTTCTCTTTGCCCAATCCAGTTCTAATGCTTCCTCACTATTGAGCGCTGTCAGGCAATTAATGAATGGATAAATTATAAAATTCTATTATATTGAAAAATAGTAAACAATAATATTGTATAAAAGTTCATGCATAATGCAACAAAATATTGAAAAAATGTATATAGTTGTAGATCTTGTAAATTAAAAATATATCTTTTAGTTTTTAAATAATAAAATACAAAATGTTTGAAAAAAAATTAACTCACAACATTACAAATAATATATGGTCAATTGCATGATTAATAATTATCAAATATGATTTTCAACATACTTATTACCACAGTCTTAGTAGATAAGTTTGTATTTTATTTCTGAGCAGATAATTAAATCTATTTACAGGCTGTTTTATTAATATATTCATCATATTTGATGACCTGTGAAAAAGAAATTATTCATATCCTATAGGTTGCAATTCAATATCATTACTGCATGATGAATTTTTCATGGTAATCTCACAGAACATAGAAGATATTACAATAATATTACAAGCACGATGAACATTTCTCACCATACGTAAATAAGAATAAGTGAATATTAAGAAACCATAAAAACTTTCAAATATAAAATATGAAATAAAGCATCATTCTCTAAAACTGAATTCTAACTAATATTTAAACATAGAAGGTAATGCTAGAAATATGAATCAGCTGGCATGCTATTCACTTCTAGATACTATTCACGACCTCTTGCATTGTTGGACGGAGTGAAGGATTATTATTCAAGCACTTATAAGCAATCTGAATAATTTTGAGAATTTCATTGATGACTTCTCCAGTTGGTGGTTCAATGCGTATGTCAAGGATATCTTGCAATATGATTTCATCTTCATTAGAAGCCGACAGATTGATCATATCCCCAGGGTGCTTTCCCATAAGCAGTTCCAACGTGATTACTCCGAAACTATATACGTCACATTTTTCAGTCATCCTCATGGTATAAGCTACTTCTACAAAAGAAAAAAAGATCAGATTGCAATTATTGCCACTATATTTTTTTATACAAGTATAGTATTGGAAATTAAAATATGATAATAGGGTGTTTAAGTATACAGAACCTGGTGCCATGTAACCGTAGGTTCCAGCAAGCATGCTCCAATTAGAAGACTCTGGCTTGAGAAATTTAGCAGTACCAAAATCTGAGATACTTGCTGTAAACTCAGAATCGAGCAAGATGTTTTTGGAAGTTACATCCCTATGTACAATTGGTGGATAACAATCATGGTGCAAATGTGAGAGAGCACATGCAACATCTCTCAATATAACATTTCTCTTTTCCCAACCCAGTTCTATTGCTTCCTCACTATTGAGAATATTATACAAATCTCTCTTTTCATAATACTTGTATACAAGAAATTTATTTTGTGGTGAGGAACAATAACCAAATAATTTAGCAATGTTGCGGTGTCGAATCTGGGTTATAGTGTGAATTTCTCTGTGGAATGCTTCAACATCTAGTGAGGTTTCATCGCCGGCTAACTGAAATTTCTTGACAGCTATTGCAAGGTTGTCTGGTGCTAAAATTGCTTTGTAAACTCTTGCATGGCCTCCACTTCCAATGCAGTATTTTTCATCAAAGTTCTCTGTGGCCCTTATAATCTCCTTGTATGCATCTCTCCCATCAAAATTCCACACGGAAAAAATTTCTCCTCTACTCGAATTGCCAATGTTCCCTGATTTTGCATTTCTCCGTTTTAAGTATAAGAGGTAAAGTTGCCACAGTAAGAACAAGGTTAGCAATGCACCTCCGCAAGTTAGAGTTGCAATCAACATAACCATTCGTAGTCTAGTTGAAGCATTCTTGTCTTTAACAAATCCATCACATGGGGGCAAACCTTGAACAGTGCCACAAAGAATTTTGTTGTGTAGGAACCATTGTTTTGGGGCGTTCTGAAAGAATTTTTTATCAGGCACTGGACCCTCCAGTTGATTGTATGACAAATCCATGGTTGACAAGCTTAACAAGTTGCCCAATGAAGATGGAATCTGACCGCTTAGATTGTTGTGAGATAGATTAAGATTTTGTAACATGATTAATTTCTCTAGCATTATTGGTATTTCCCCGCTTAAAAAATTTGAGCTTAAATCTAGGAGGTCCAGTAAGTGTACTAAGTTTCCAAAATGAGAAGGAATTTTTCCAGTCAACCTATTATTACCGAGGTTTAGTAATTCAAGATTAACACAGTTGCCAAGTTCTTCTGGCACACTTGTCAGATTGTTTGACGATATATCAAGATATGTTAAAGTATGTAACATTCCCAACTCTTTTGGTACATTTCCAATTAAATTGTTGTGACTTAAATTTAGATGAAACAATCTTTTTAAACAACCGAGCTCTGCTGGTATTACCCCGATAGAAAATTTGATGAGAGATGAATGACGTTCATTTTACTCAGGTTTCCTAGAACACTAGGAATTTCTCCACTTAAAAAGTTATTATGTAGTTCTATTTCTATCAAATATGTAAGTCTGCCAATTTCAGGAGGTATTGATCTGGAAAGATTATTATCCGAAAGAAGCAAATAGACAAGACTAGTTAAGTTTTTTAAAAAAGCAGGTATTTGTCCACTCAGATAGTTTATTGATGGATCGAAATATGTCAAATGTCCAAGTTTTCCGATTCCAGGAGGGATCGATCCGGAGAGCTTATTACTCGAAAGACTCAGCTCGACAAGTTTGGTTAAATTTCCCAAATTAGTAGGTATTTCTCCAGTCAAATGGTTTTCTATTAATTCTAAGCTTGTCAAATGTGTAAGAAGTTCACCTATTTCAGGAGGGATTGGTCCGGAGAGATTATTACCCCAAAGATACAGAGAGTCAAGATTGGTTAGGTTTGCTAAATTAGTAGGTATTGGTCCACTCAGATAGTTTTCTGATAATTCTAAATCTGTCAAATCTCCAAGTTTTCCGATTTCAGGAGGGATCGATCCGGAGAGCTTATTACTCGAAAGACTCAGCTCGACAAGTTTGGTTAAATTTCCCAAATTAGTAGGTATTTCTCCAGTCAAAATGTTTACTGATAATTCTAAATATTTCAAATGTGTAAGTTCACCTATTTCAGGAGGGATTGGTCCGGAGAGATTATTACCCCAAAGATACAGAGAGTCAAGATTGGTTAGGTTTGCAAAATTAGTAGATATTGGTCCACTCAGATAGTTTTCTGATAATTCTAAATCTGTCAAATCTCCAAGTTTTCCGATTTCAGGAGGGATCGATCCGGAGAGCTTATTACTCCAAAGACGCATATTGACAAGATTGGTTAAGTTTTCAAAATTAGTAGGTATTTCTCCACTCAAAATGTTTACCGATAATTCTAAATATTTCAAATGTGTAAGTTCACCTATTTCAGGAGGGATTGGTCCGGAGAGATTATTACCCCAAAGGTACAGAGTGACCAGATTGGTTAAGTTTCCAATGGTTGGCGGAATCAAACCGCTGAGAACATTATCTTGGAGACCAAGAAATGTGAGTTTTGATAAGAGACATATTGATGGAGGAATTACTCCACTGAGTTTATTATGACTGATATTAAAAATTCTGGTGGATGGAAGAGTAGAGAAATTTAGAGCGTCTAATTTTCCAACTAGACCCTTGTCGGAAACATGAATTTTAGTGATAACTTGCCTTTTTTTGTAAATGTCGCGGCAAGTGATTCCAGTCCAGTTGCATGGGTGGACATGCAGATTCCAAGATGAAAGAGGTTGTTGGGTCTGGAGAGTGGATTTCCAATGGAGGAGAGCTTGTGCTTGAGATGTGAGAGAAGATTGAACCACAGGGAGTAGAAAGAGGAAAAGGAACAAAAGAATGCCCATGATTGCTAAAATGCTAAAAGCCCAACTTACAGGTTGTGTGTGGTTGCTTATAAGGGTATCAGGGCCGGCCCTCTTATATACTCATCAGTGGTGAGACAGGATGATACGGAAGCTAGGAATTCAAACAGAGCCAATAGACGTGCTTGACCGCCAATTAGAATTGTGTGTGTAACTGGCTGCAGTAGATGGTGTGTAATGTCTCCAGCAAACCAGCGGAATTAATATGAATAGAGACATGAGGCAAAGTTGGTCGACTTATCAATTCTATACACTGTAGTTGAGAAAGAGAGCCAACAGACGTGCTGGAACACAGTACATGAATAGTTAATGAATAGGGATTTGTATATAAAAAAATAGTTGACTTTTGTGTGTGTAACTGGCTGCAGTAGATGGTGTGTAATGACTCCAGCACACCAGCGGAATTAATATGAAAAGAGACATGAGGCAAAGTTGGTCGACTTATCAATTCTATACACTGTAGTTGAGAAAGAGAGCCAACAGACGTGCTGGAACATAGTACATGAATAGTTAATGAATAGGGATTTGTATATAAAAAATAGTAGACTTGTGTGTAACTGGCTGCAGTAGATGGTGTGTCATGACTCCAGCACACCAGCGGAATTAATATGAACAGAGACATAAGGCAAAGTTGGTCGACTTATCAATTCTATACACTGTAGTTGAGAAAGAGAGCCAACAGACGTGCTGGAACATAGTACATGAATAGGGACTTGGATGTCAAAAAAGTTGACTTTTGTGTGCTACCTAGCTGTCATCTTTGAATTACCCCCTAGTGGAGAAATTCGCATACTCTGAGATATCTCAAATTTTGAGTATTTTTTAAGAATATCTCAATCGTTTAAATACGTTATATACAAATTTTAAAGCACAAATATTACTGGCTCCTATGCTATCTTCGAATAGGCACCGTACACGTCGGTCACGCAAAAGTTGAGATATCTCAGAAGATACGCACTCCTAGTGGAGAAGAGTGTGTATCCTCTGAGATATCTCATAAATTGCGTGATCAAAGTGTCCGGTGCCTATTCGGGTCCGGATCCCCTGAAGTAATTTAATTTTTGGATTTTGGATCGGGACCGTCCAAATCGAATCCGTCGCTCGAGATTGTCTCGGAATTCAAACTTGTCTCTCTGGATGTGTGCGCTCCGCTGTAGTTGGATGGTCATGGATTCGAATCGGACGGTCCCGATCCAAAACCCAATTTTTGGGTTACTTCACTGGATCTGAATTCTGCCTATTACGGGATAGCGCAGGGCCAGTATTATTTGAGCTTTGAGATTCGTGCATAACGTCATTGAACGGTTGAGATTTTACAAAAAGTCATGTAGAATATGAGATATCTCAGAGGATGCGAATTCAGTGGAGAAAAGGTTGAGCTGGGAGGGATATAAGAAGCCTTCATTGAAGAATTTGCGGTGTCATGATTGGACAGCAACATAACTCTGAATATGTATGAAGTATGAACATGTATAAGAATTTTAAAAACATATTTGTTACTTATTTAGTAAATTTGTTTGTGGCAAAAAGAATCTATATTATTGGATTCACAATTCAAACATCTAAATTTGGGATCCGACTCCGCTGCTTTTCTCAGAGAAAAGAAGGGTCTTGCTTTTCCGATCCCAACCATTCAAAAATTTTCATTTGCGTATTTAGATAAATAAACATTTTTATACACAAATCTCAACGAATTTGAATGATTGAGATCGGAAAAGTAAGACTCTGTTTTTCTCTAAGAAAAGAAAAGACTCTGTTCTCTAAATTTGAACCATACTAGTGCGAAGTGTTGATATTCACACAACAAAACTTATCATCTAAACTTGAACCATACTAGAGAGTTTGGCTAGTATAACATGAGTGTCATTTCAGCCTATATAATACCAACTTCAAAACCTATCAAATCAACTTCAAACGGTGAATCCAAACTGTTCAAACCGATCTACTTCATTAGTTGTGCGTTTATATGCAAAATTTATAATTTTTAGAATTTATTTAGTATCAAGTCAAACAGTCAAATATGTGAGTTTTTAAGTTAAAATTTTAATACATTCATTTTTCAATATTTTTACCACTTGATTTGATACTAAAATAACTCAAAAATATAAAAATTTGAATGTAAACGCATCACTCATAAGTAAATCGGTTTGAATGGTTTGGATTATTCGTTTGAAGTCTATTCAATCAATTTTGAAGTTAGTGTCATATGTCATACTAGCCGGGACTCCATACTATAGCATTAAAAAAATTTAATTGATGGACAATTTTACTCAATTAATCATCCATCTAACTACTTTTCAATTAATCATCCATACTTATGGGTTTCTGTTTAGCATGTTTCCCATTCTTAAGGATTAGGTTGAATTAGATTAGAAACTCGAATATTTCGAAAAAGAATATTTTTATACTAAAAAAGAACAAAAAGTTGTAAAAAGGTTGTTTCACAGCTATTTGATATCTCGTTGTCTTATTTATATTCCGACCAAACTTTGTACCAAAACCTGTGCCTAAAATTGTCAAATCGTGTTTTATTTCATTGAATATCTATAGAATGCGGTACTGCTGCTCATTTGTTCTTACTTTGCAGAAAACGGGCGAAACCGAGAAAGAATATGGAATTCAAAGGTTTATATACGGTCCGTGTACCTTCTGATGCGGACCGTACAACCCTCTACCGACCACAGACACGACCAGGACACCATCCACACGACCTGTATATGATGCTGAAATTTCAGCACCTGAAATTAAAACAGTCATAGATTTTGACTCGTAACTCCGTGTTGAGTGTATGACTACTTTTCGGAAAGCTTACGAGAAGATCTACAATCTGAGCTAGAGACACAGGTACACGGGCCGTGTAAAGCATTTCCGGAAAACTGAATTGATTTTTGGAAATAGAGGCCAATTGGAGGAAGGTCGGCAGAAAAGCTTATAAGTGGAATTTCTTGCACCAGAGGGAGATAATTCTGGAGCAGAGAAGCAACTTAAGGTTAGGAGAAGATGGCTAAGTGAGGAGGCGAAGAAGAGAGGAGGAAAACGAGAGTTTTGCGACGAATCTTCATTGTTCTTCGAGTTTTTCTATGAACTCCTTTATCTTTATTTGTTTTATTTGTTTTTTAATCATGTTAGAGTAGATTCTTTAGTTTCTAGGGTTGTGATGTAATCAAATATTTTGTTTTGCTTGTTAGTTATTGGATTCTTTTGTGAAATTTGTGTTTGCTTGATTGTGTTTGATTCAAACTGCTTAGATTAAATTGTTTGATTTTTATTGGTTTACCACTAGATGTATGCGCACATCTAGAAGGTACTTTGGCCCTTATAATCTCTCAACCAAACTAAGTACATAAGGTAGGATTAGTGATCCGAAAGGTGAAACCAAGTAGTAGCTGACAGGTGAACATTTTCTCATATCGGCGTAATGAAGTTACCTTTAGTATACCAAACAAGCAACTAGGTAATTCGGACCAACATACGACAATTGAGGTTTAGAATCTGACGAGGGCACATATTGCAATTCCATATCAAGTTAATGAACCAACAAACGACAGTTGAGGTTTAGAAACATTAGGTCTGGTCAGTAGAACCCTACACAAAGGAACAACACAGAGAAATAATAACTGCTGCATTCACTCGAGGGCCACATGGACCGTATACGACAGTACCTGGCCCGTGTACATTGGACACGACCTGTGTAGGACACTGCACGGACCGGGTATCTCGAGGCAGAACTGAGATAAAGTCATAACCCTGGAAACGCTTTTTATTATTGATTTAAACCAAGTTGATTTATTTTCTTGCACTTAATTACAGTTATTGAATTATTATGAAATATAAACAACCAAACCAACCTTTTCAAACTTCTAGCCTTTATTTAAATTAGATAAAATTCAGTTAAGACTTGAACCGTCCCTGTGATCGATACCCGATAATATACTACTTGATAGGATTGTATACTTGCAATCTCAACCAAAAGTGTATTTAGGTTAAAAAGTACAGTTTACTATACTATACCTTTTGGTGTAACACTATCATTATTTAATTTTTAGGTGCATGCAAGAGGTATGCATCAATATAAATTATTTGATAATTAAGAGGATAAATTTAGGTAGGGTCCACACGTCACTTCTTATATTATCTCCAGTTTTGTCATTGATTTTTTGAGGATGAATGTGTTAATTGCATAAAAATGGATGAAGATCCGGAGAGGAGATTAATACACTACTACAGAAAAAGAGATTGCACACGGACATAAATGGAGGAGCTACACGGATTTTCTGCTGTGTATAAAGCGAGGGTGTGCGATTGTAACGATTTCTACACGGATTACTTTATAAACAGCCGTGTATGAACACTTGCCTGTGTTGCTCTCCATATATCGAGCTACACGGATATTACCTAAACATCCGTGTACGATTTCTCTTTCTACACGGACTTTTAATCTCATATCCGTGTACGATTAATCTTTATACACGGATTTTTTACTAAATATCCGTGTAGCTCTCATCTTTCTACACGGACTTTAAACTAAATATCCGTGTAGCTTTCTTAACAATTCTACACGGATATTTATCTAATAATCCGTGTACGAATAGATTCATACACATATTATTGGATAAATGTCCGTGTAGGAAACAATCATACACGGACATTTATCCAATAATCCGTGTAGAAATGTATTCGTGCACGGATTATTTTATAAATTACTCTTCTTACAAGGAATTTTGTTAAATATCTGTGTAGGATTGTCTTATAATTTTTTTTTTAGTTTTTTTTTTTGGCTAGCCTCCTGTTTTGCTAGCCAGCATTTAAATTTTTCAGATAGCAATTTAAAATTCATGTACACGAAATTACACAAAATTATACAAATCCATATTTAGCATTACAAAATTAAACAAATCCATATTTAGCATTACAAAACAGTGTTCTAAATAGCGCGCTATAGCGGTGCTATAGCGTTTTTGGACCCCAAACGCTACGCTATGACATCAAAATGCGCTATTTGCGCTACAGCCGCTATAGCGGTCCGCTATTTGCGCTATACAATATGGGTTTTTTTTTTTAAAGAAATTTATATGGGTTTTAAATAAAGATAAAAAAATATCAAACCGAAATTGAATTTGTTACTACTTGCTATAGATAAATCAATTTGAAACTGGGAATAGAAATAGAAATTTGAATATAAAAAAAGTCCAAACCAAAATTAAAATTTGAATTGAAAAAAAAAATAGATTATGTCATAAATCATGATGCTTAAGATATTTTTAATAGGAAAAATCGATAGTTTATGATATTACTATGGATATATAATTTCTTAATTACTTTGGTGTTATTTATTGTTCTATGAGACTTTAGATAATGTTGATATTTAGTATAAATATTGAATATACGAAATGTAAGAAAAAACACTATTTGGAATAGCTTTCGCTATAGCGACGCTATTCGCTATAGCTTTTTTTTAAGCCTTCCCGCTACGACGCTATAAACGCTATTTAGAACCTTGTTACAAAATTATACAAATCCATATTTATCATTACAAAATTCTAACCGAAACCATAAAAGCATAAAATTCTAATATCAACATATATAACAAAAAAGCATAAAAGCATGAAAGCATCAACATATATAACAAAAAAAAAACATAAAAGCATAAAAGCATCAACATATATAGACATTGCATTTTGTACATATACAATCCCATGTGATCCATATAACATATACTCCTCAAGATCCAATACAATGTTTATAGATCAAGTTATGTCCTTACCACTTAGTAAGTATGGGCTCATGTTGCCAAAACGTTGGGCTATGATCTAGTTTGGACCAAAATTTCATACAAACTAGTTGTATTAGATCCAACATATCAAAAAGGAGAGTGCACATGTGATCCATGACATGATGCCTCTTGATTAAATATCTCCAACATATTGCATCTCCAATAAAAAATACATTTGATAAATATATATGTGCATGCATGCATAATAGAGAATAAAAATTCTCCTTTAAATTCAAATTTTTTTCGAATTTCAATTTTTTTTCAAATTTCAAACTTTTTTAAATTTCAAATATTTTTCAAAAGTGGCCGCCCCCACGCTTCGGCTCCCCGCTCAGCCGACTTCCCCCCGCTTTTGCATGGCTGCCCCCACGCTTCGGCTCCCGCTCAGCCGAACTTTTCGCCGTTTTTGCATTATCTTAAGAAATTAAGCATGCATGAATTACACATGACCTAAGCAATAATAAGTAACAGAAAATTAAAGGAAGAAAAGGAAAATATATATATATACTAACCTTAGAAAGATAGAGAGGAGAAAATAAAAACTTCAAAGATCTCTGATCCTAGCTGCTAGCCCTTGCAGAAATAAGATCAACACATTCAATATAGAGAGAGCGAGAGAGAGAGAGACAGTATAAAATACTTGATCAAAACGACGCTGGAAGGAGAATGCCTTTTATACCAAAAATAAAATACTAATTAATTTTACTGGACAAAACCCTACAAAAACTTTTCTACACGAATTTATACTTAAGAATCTGTGTTGCTCTCTAAATGTTCATACACGGTTATTTAAAAAAAATTCGTGTAGCATTACCCTTCCTACACAGATATTTGATAAAAAAAACCGTGTAGCTCTCTAACCATTCATACACGGATATGTTTTATAAATAGCCGTGTACAATTCTTATCTTTCTACACGGATTTATTATCAAAAATCCGTGTAGCTATTCATACACGGATTTTTGTTAAATATCCGTGTAGCTCTCGAATAAATTATACACGGTCATTTTTTCCAAGCAATTTTACATGGATTCTTTAATAAATATTTGTGCAGGCTTCCCACAGATTTTTCGAGCTTTCAAAAAACTAATTTGGTACACGGTTTTTATATAAAATTGGCAAAACCGTGTACGATGTGCAGTGTACGATTACTATTTTTGTAATAGTGATAGCCCACTATAAAATCAAGCCGAATTATCAAAATAAAGCAAAACACTGCATGTACACTACATCTATTTAATATTTTATAATATCTTAAATTTCATTTTCTTTTTTACAAGCTTGCCTATTTTTTCCCCCAAATTCCTTTGACTACCCATGCAAAAAAAAAAAAAAAAATTGGTCCATCGACGAGAGAATCGCTCCAAATGATTCCATTGATTTTCATGATAAAGCTTGTTATCTGTGTAATTCGGACTTAACTCAGCTCGGTTTGGCCGATTCCAGTCCAACTCGACCGAGTCAACTCAAAATCGACCGATTTTCAGATGTATGGGTGAAATGGTCAAAATCATCTCTCTTTTTTTTCTTTTTCTTTTTGAGAAAAAATCATCTGTTTTTTCTTCCAAGAAAAGAATACCGGAGACGATTAAAACCACTAGATCTTTGACGCAAGGATCCTTGACGTATATTGGGCCTTGCTGAATATTGGGCTCGCCACTTTAAGGATTAGTGGAAAATAATTAACAACTGGAATTTTGCTACTTTGGGCCTGATTTCAAATTTGGGCTGAGACTAAGAATGCTACACTGTGATTATTGTTTTCGAAATTTTGAGTTGAGGTAGTCTGGTTTTTTAGCTCCCAACATATTATATTAGGTTCTTAATTCTTCTTCTTTGGTTCAATCAAGCATTTCCAATTTTTTCTACTTGTTTCAATCATGCACTTTCTATCATTAAGAAGATGATGTGGTACGGTGTCTGCGAAGTTGTGACCGGCACTAGTGGAAAATATGGAATCAGGATCGGTTATATATGCATATTAGTATCGGAATACAACCGATCCTGATGAAGGCGATACTGATACTTACAATAATCTGGATCGGTTGTTTCAAACAACCGATCCTGATGTTATACTATCAGGATCGGTTGTTTGAAACAACTGATCCTGATAACCGATCCTGATACTTTTTTTTCTTTTTTTTTTACTGTTGGTTCTGAAAAAAAAAAAAAATCAGGATCAGTTGTTTTGAAATAACCGATCCTGATACCTTTTTCTTTTTTTTTTAATGTTGGTTCTGAAAAAAAGAAAAAAGAATCAGGATCAGTTTTTTTGAAACAACCGATCCTGATGTTATATTGGATCTAAAAAAAATATTTTTTTTATTTGGCCAGCTTCCATATATATTTGCTGGCCAGCATAAATTTTTTTTTTATTTACCATTGATTTATTGGAGCTCAAAACCAATTAAGAACACAAAATAAAATTCATAAAACACAAAACGAAGTACAATAGTTGAAGAAATTTGGTGCAATAGCAAAATAAAATTGAAAATACAAATGAAAAAAGATAGTTGATCTGCCGGATGATTAAGATAAATAAAAAGATAGTTTCAAAAAGCCTTGCTCAAATGAAAAAAGATAAATAAATAAATTGAAAATACAAAAAAAAAAAGTGTTTTAAAAGTATAATAATGAGAAAATTAGATAAAGCTAATACCGTCATAGTTGATCGGCCGAATGATTAAGTAACTTGAGCGAGATGTCCTCAAGACTGAAAAACAATATACAAACACCATTAATTAATTTTTGAAACAATACAAAAAATTAAAAATTGACACAATTGAGCCGGAGGTTCGAGAGGCTCGGCTTTGAGAGGGAGAGACGGAGACAGAGACAGAGAGACACGGAGGAGAGGGAGAGACGAGACGGAGACAGAGAGAGGAGAGACACGGAGGTCTGAGAATTTGAGAGGGAGAGACGGAGACACAGAGAGAGAGAAAGACGCTAAGTTGAAAATGAGAGGCGCGAAATGAAAATAAGAACTAAGCAGGAGTTATCAGGATCGGTTATTTCGAAATAACCGATCTTGATTGTTTTTGTAAGTACAAAGGAGCGAAACAGAATTAAACCCTAGCGTCAAATTAGCATTAGGATCGGTTATTTCAAAACAACCGATCCTGATACCTTATTTTTTTTTTTTAAAGTTGTTTCTGAAAAAAAAAAATCAGGATCAGTTGTATTGAAAAAACCGATCCTGATAACTTTTTTTTTTTTAATGTTGGTTCTGAAAAAAAAAAAAAATCAGTATCGGTTTTGTTGAAAAAACCGATCCTGATACTTTTTTTTTTTTTTTAAATGTTGGTTCTGAAAAAAAAAAAAATCAGGATCGGTTTTTTTGAAAAAACCGATCCTGATAACTTTTTTTTTTTTTTTAATGTTGGTTCTGAAAAAAAAAAAAATCAGGATCGGTTTTGTTGAAAAAACCGATCCTGAAACTTTTTTTTTTTTTTTTTAATGTTGGTTCTGAAAAAAAAAAAAAATAGAGTATCAGGATCGGTTTTTTTGAAAAAATCGATCCTGATAACTTTTATTTTTTATTTTTTATTTTTAATGTTGGTTCTGAAAAAAAAAAAATCAGGATCGGTCTTTTTGGAAAAACCGATCCCGATAACTTTTTTTTTTCTATAATGTTGGTTATGAAAAAAAAAAAAATTAGGATCGGTTTTGTTGAAAAAACCGATCCTGATATTTTTTTTTTTTTTTTTAATGTTGGTTCTGAAAAAAATAAAAAAATAAAATCAGGATCGGTTTTTTCTAAAAAACCGATCCTGATAACTTTTTTTTTTTTTTTTAATGTTGGTTCTAAAAAAAAAAAAAAATCAGGATCGGTTTTTTTTTGAAAAAACTGATCCTGATAACTTTTTTTTTTTTTTTTTTAATGTTGGTTCTGAAAAAAAAATATTCAGGATCGGTTGTTTGGAAATAACCGATCCTGATACTTTTTTTTTTGCAGAGCCAACATTAAAAAAAAAGGAATTAGAATCGGTTCTAATAAAAAACCGATTCTAATTGTTCATAAATTACAATCGGTTAACCATAAAACCCGAGCTGAATAGTTTTTAGGATCGGTTTTCTTAAAAAAACCGATCCAGATAGATATTAGAATCGGTTGTTTCATATAACTGATACTATTAGGCCGATTCTGATTCCAGTTTTTCCACTAGTGCGGGCCTCGAGTTGTCGACCTTTGAGTAATCACAATGTTAGGACATTTTCTCCTAGCCAAATTTGCTACCGCCCCATCTCTACAGTGTCATGTTATCAATGACTTAAATCCTAAACTTGTGATCGATTAACTGTCATATCAGTACTAAATCACAATCTAATTAAGTAACAAATTAGGTCGCATCATGGGAATTGAACTCATGTCCTCGTGGACACAAAATGAAACTCTAACAACTAGGCTACATGCACACATCACATAGATCCGCCCCTGAATCAAACAATCCACGAATGGTGCTAATCTGGCAATTAATCACTATTGAGTGACTCGACAATTTTTTGTTTTTGTCATTAACCTGCTAGACTCAAACATAATACTTGAAGGTAATTAAGCTATTCGATTAACACATTTGTTCGGAGTTTATGATGCTCAGTAAG
Organism: Carex kokanica; assembly: GCA_025461125.1. Taxonomy (NCBI): domain Eukaryota; kingdom Viridiplantae; phylum Streptophyta; class Magnoliopsida; order Poales; family Cyperaceae; genus Carex; species Carex kokanica. The sequence continues at coordinate 229,036 of JAJGRX010000895.1, read as the reverse complement.
AATATTTGGTAGATTTCTTTTTTAAATAAGTTTATCTAAGCTCTCAAAGTCCAAAAAGGGCTTTTTCTGCATAGAAGGAAAAATCGGAATCGGAATCGGGTGAATCGGTCGGGATCGGCCGAATCGGATCGGAAAATCGGAATTTTTCGCTGGAACCTTGTTTTATACTAAAAAAATAGGAATTTTTCGCCGGAATTTCAAGCAGTACAACTAAAAACACTCTTTGATAATACAAATTACAATTGTTATATATAAATGAGTTATGTTCTCTAACAACAAAAGTTGTATGGAGTGGTAGTTTGTTTTGGTTGCTTAGTTAGAAGTCATCGGTTTGATTCACATTTCGGCCGTTTCGGTGGAATCGGTCCATTTTGGCTGAAATTTGACAGGAATCGGTCCTTAATGGCTGAAATTTGGCTGGAATTGGACCGGAACAGCTGAAATAGGATCGGTACCAGCTGATTCCGCTCCGGAACGGCCGATTATGCTCCGGAACGGCCGATTTTTCCTTCAATGTTTTTCTGTCAGTTCATTATTGTATTGTTGTTATCACAATCTGGAATCTTCGTATAATAACTAGTAAGTCAATGTAAAAAGCAACGCAAGAAACGCTTGGATGATTTGGTATATATATCAAATATATAATCATGTGGCTGAATGCACATGTCTCATATAATAATACTAATTTTCTGAAATTTGCACTCTACAAATAAGGGCAATATTTTATCATCATTACTGCTATATTGTTGTTATCATAAAATTAGTTGGTTTGGTTCTTCTTAATTTTTCCTACATGTACATGTCCCATCTGATTCAATCCTGGTTTGAAAGATTATAAAGGAAAGTAAAAAACACTTTCGACAACACAACACTTAAAATTCTGAGGCAATTCACAGAGAAATTGAAAGTTCTTCACCTGGGCTAAAAAAAATTAGGCCTAGTCTTTTATCAGAAGAAGAGAGCCTAATTTTTCTTATCAGCCAACCCAAAATCAATGAAAAAGATTGTTGGGCCAGCCTAGAATCAAACCTAATCCCAAAAACTGGAAAATTAAATTTGCCGCATACGCAAAATTAATCCAATTCAAGCTCTTATGTTTTGTTATTGATATGTCGAATGTAAATTTCCTACAAATTTGTTATCGTCATGTAAAATTTTGAATCTTTCTTTCTTTATACTAGATCAAGTGAACGAAAAATAAATACATTAAAATTAATCTATCATATTTTGCTAGATATATTCATTTTTGGACTACTTAATTAACTATAAAATGAACTAAAAAAAATTAGAAAATTTTACATGAACGTATCTTGCATAATAATATTGAAGATGATTAAAAGTTTGAATTTGACATTTGAAATACAAATAAATAAAGTTGTGATATTATGCGTGTAATACAGAAAATTTCGTAAGAAAAATAACATATATAATAATCGCATCATACTTTACTCGAACTATTTTACGAATTTTGTATCTATAATTCAATCTATATATATATATATACACAATCAATTATATTTAAATTCGCAACTTTTCAAATCCAATCAGTACAAACGATCGGATTAATTTAAATAGTCAGATTTGATCTAGATTCTAAACAAAAAGCAAAACTTAAACCCCCCCCCCCCCCCCCCCCTAAGGTTGGCACGTGCAGACTCGTGCTACACCGTGTTGGACTCGACACGAACATATGCATGGTAACTAGTGGAAGCGATGTTACATTAATTATAATCTCTATTGCATTAATTATGATTGCCGTGTTGACTTATTGCAGTTTAATAGTATCTGATGTTACAAAAATTCAATATGCTATAAAAATTCAGAAAAATAATACATAATCCTCAAAAAAAGTGATTTTGAAAAATTCTAAAAAAATAGTAAAAATTTTTCAAAAAATGTAAAATTTGGTCTCCAAACACATTTTAATATGGAAACATGTTGAGCGCTTCAAATCAACTATTTGAACTTTAAAAACACAAAATTGACTTATAAGAATATGCCATCATATACTTATATAAGTAGAATAGCCAACCTCTATTTATATATATATATATAGAGAGAGAGATGGGCTATTGTGCTTTGCAAAGTAAAGCGAACGTTTTCGGATTTTATACAGAGAGAGAGAGAGTGGCTATTATCAGAACGTTTCCACCAAAGCTCTCGTGCAACCAAGTCATTTTCGGAATTTCAAAGTCTAAACGGTCGATCTAAACCGTTAGATGATCAATCTATATTAAAATCTGCTTGGAGACCAAATTTTACATTTTTTGAAATTTTTTTACTATTTATTAAGCCACTTTGAAAATTGCTGATCAGGGTGAACAGTAAAAACAGTGCAACCAAATTCTGGATCATGTGATCAGCAATTTTCAAAGTGACTTAATAAATAGTAAAAAATTCCAAAAAATGTATAATTTGGTCTCCAAACAGATTTTAATATAAAAATCACATCTAACTATTTAGAAAATAATGTGATTTCCCAATAATAATGCTATCATTTAGTTTTTTACAAAAAGCGACAAAAAAAAAATGCCTCATTGTTTAAAAATCTGCAAAATGTACTTAGATGCGTAATATGTATTTCGTAGTGCATGATTAGGTATTTTACGTCCCTCGAGTGTACATAAATTAAGGAGAATATAGGATATAGATTACAAAATAGGGTACATCTGTTTTTTCTTTTGGGGATGGATAGTTTGTAACGGGTGGGGAGGAGCGATTCACATCCTATGAGATATCTCATATTTTGCGTGTTTCTTTGGAAAATCACAACCGTTCAAATATGTTATGTACCAATCTCAAAGCACAAATAATACAGGCCCCTGCGCTATTCCCAAATAGCCACCGGACACGTCGGTCACACAGAATGCCTTGGAGAGCATCATGTCTGGTATCAGATGTAAGATTGTACTCATTATCAGAAATTATGCCACTCACTTTAGAAACCCATTTTCCTTGTCTAATAGAAAGAAGTTTTTTCTATAGAAGGACAACGTCGTTAATCACAGTTATGCTGAAAATTCACTGAGTAAATGCCAATATGACATCATTAACCAGTAATAATGACTGAACCCTCCATTTTATACTAAAGCACAAAAGAAGCCAACTACGAAAGAATGACTAGAGAAGCCTTCACAAGGCCCCAGAATAGTATAAATCATTTTCTGCAACTTAATTGATTGATGCCTTGAAACCAAAACAGTACAAAGTATGTTGAAATAGACTCAGAAAGATAAAAGGATGGAGGTCTGATACCAAACAAATTTGATGGGCAGAGCATGCATTTAGGAACTTAATTAGGAATAGATGGAAAGAGTCACCAACTTGTTCTCTTGTGATTTGATGAAGACAGATAGCATCCCTACAATAATGGTTCTGAAACTCGGAATCGGAATCGGAATATTAATAAGCACGATGCAGAAATATTTCAGTAATATTATAAGCACGATGAATATTTCGCACCACACGTTCATAGAATAAGTGAATATTAATAAAGCATAACACCTTTCAAATACAAAATACGAAATAAAGTATAATGAAAAGCAAAACATAGAGAAGTAGAAATGAAATAGTATTGTATTGATTGTGTGTATTACAACTCGACCGGTGATCTATATAGAGTCTTGTCTAATTACAAGTTTGACACTAACAACCTCTTAACAACTCTCAACAATATTTCTAACATCTTCTTAACAACTTCACTAATTACAACATAATCGTAACTAACTCTATTATAATGCTCTAAAACTGAATTCTAACTGCCAAGTAAACTGATCTTCAAACACAGAAGCTACGTACTACCAGAATTTATGATGCAGTTGTCTATTGACATCTAGATATTATTCACCACCTCTAGCATTGATGGACGGAGTGACGGGTTATTATTCAATTACTCATAAGAAATCTGAATTATTTTGAGAATTTCAATGATGACTTGTTTTGTTGGTGGTTCAATGTGTTGGTCAGGGCATCAGAGCTTGTGCTACCTATCAAGGCATCAGAGCTGCCCTCTTATAAACTCAGTGGTGAGACAGCGGATAAAGTAGTTAGGAATTAAAATGAATAGATATTGAAAGTATATTCCAGTGGATTCATCAGTTCTGTGGTTCAAACAGAGAAGCAGAAGTGCTTGGTCGCCAGTTAGAAACCCATATTACTAAACTTTGTTGCAATTAATTGAATGCACAATATTTTACGAATAGGAACTTGGATAAAATTAAAAAAGAATACACTTGTGTTACGTACCAGTCGTCTATAAATTAACGATGCTCCATGTACATTCAGTCACCAATAAGATACAGTCACGGCCAGATGGATAAGGTTGGGTTCGGAGGGAAATAAGAAGCCTTCAATTTATGGAAGACTTCATTCGGGGTGTCTTTGGCTGTCGAGAGCAACACGTTTGGAGCTGTCCATCAGATATTTTGTTCTCAAATATTAACGAACACATATCAATGAAAAATCATATAAAACAAGTAGGGTTAAATTGACCTATGAGTCGTCCGGTCACCTCACATCAAAATAGATCTTGATATGCTGCAAATCGTGTTGGATTTGATACATTAAAAAAATATTATTACATATATTATTCGTCCAATCCATCGGATATTTTGTTATCGAATATTAGCGAATAGACACATATGAATAAAAAATTTAGATAAACAATCTGTAGGGTTATTAGACTACAGTATTTTTGTTTGAAAAACATTAAACAATAATATAATTTAAATTAGACATTTTTTATTAAAGAGGAGGGTTCAAATGCCTCATGTCTTTCATGCCTCATCGTGCCTCGCATATGTTATTTTCATTTTCGAAGTCCAAACGGACAATCTAAACTGCTCAAAATAACTTGGAGTATTTTACTATTTTTTTAGATAGGTATACAAAATAACTATTTTTGGACCATCCAAAAACAATGATTTTGTACCTATCTAAAAATTAAATAGTAAAAAAATTCCAAAAAAATATAAAGAATTTCTCCAAGCATAGTTTAATATGAAGATTGTGTTGAGCAATTCGGATCAACCATTTGAACTTTGATAACGGAGGTTAAGGATGTGAGGCACGATGACGCTTGAAAGACTGGAGGCATTTGAACCTTCCTCTTTTTCATAATAGAAATACAAATATTTGAAGAAATAATTATTTTTTACAATTCAGGAATAATTATTTATAAATCAAAATGTTATTTGCAAATAAATATTAAAAATAATTATTACTTCTGCTAATAAATTGTTGCTCGACAAATAAATAATTAGTTTTGAATTTGCTTATATAATTTTCTACCGACAGAACTAGTGAAAATAGTGGTCTCAATAACGCGCTATAGCGTTTTCAGACCTTAAAAGGTAAGCTATGGGACAAAACTGCAATGCTACATGGGCTTTTGTTTAAAGCCCCAAACTGAAAATTTATATTGAGGACCAAATATTTTCAAGGCCCGTATTGCTTTTGCTTTTAAATTGAAATATAATAAATAGTTTATGCCATGATGCTTAGGTTATTTTGAATAGAAAAAAAAGATAGTTTATGTGATAATTCTTAGGTTATTTTGAATGGAAAAAGATAGATAGACTATGATATTATTAGGGATATTTTGAATAGAAATTTGGACTTTGTATTGATTCAATATGAATATTCTAATTCCTTAATCAATGTTGTGTTACTTATTGTTCTATGATACTATAGATAATTGCAATAATTAGTGGAAACATTAAATATAATTAAAAAAAAAATGCTATGTAGGATAGTTGCGCTATACACGATAGCTTTTTTTTAGTCTTTCCGCGATGAGGCGATAATTGCTATTTAGAACCTTGAGTGAAATAAACATGTTTAAAATAAAAAAAAGGTGAATTTATAAACAATAGTATCCGAAAAACTAAAAAATACTGTGCTGCTATGAACAGTGAGTAGAGGAAAAAATAATGTGATTTTCCAATAATAATGTGATCATTTAGTTTTTTCAAAAAGCAACCAGAAAAAAAAATACCTCATAGTTTAAAAATCTGCAAAACGTACTAGAAGCGTAATCTGTATTTGGTAGTGCATGACTAGGTATTTTATGTCCCTCGAGTCTACATAAATTAAGGATACAGATTACAAAACAGGGTACATCTGTTTTTCTTTTGGGGTGGGATAGTTTGTAACGGGTGGGGAGGAGGGATTCGCATCCTCTGAGATATCTCATATTTTGCGTGTTTTTTTGGAAAATCACAACTGTTCAAATATGTTATGCACGAATCAAAGCACAAATAATACTGGGCCTGCGCTATTCCCGAATAGGCTCTGGACACGTCAGTGACACAGAATATGAGATGGCTCAGAGGATGGGGTCGGAATATTTTGTAGTGGCTCGGCTGGCCGGGGGCCAGGATGTTTTGGTGCAACCTCCGGGACACATTAAACTATATCGACAGTGCTATATTTCAAAATTTTCACCATTTATGCTACATATTTAATTTTATTTTTATGAAATGCTATGAATAAAAAAGTTGGGATAATGACGTTATCGGCATCTTGCCCAAAACTAGTATTATTTGAATAGGAAAAAAACTAAAATAATTAAATTAAAATTGAGTTGCTCGCCGTCTGAAAAAATTTATTAATGGGAGTAGCCATCAAATTTTATGAGCGTGTGTTGGTGGATTGAGGGAGGACTAGAGAGAGATTGATGCACCATTTGGTGGTGGCTACTGTCTAGGAAGGAAAACTCAGAAAGTGCCGTCCACTTTAGGCAATAGTGGAGAACTTAGTAAGTGATATTATCCTAGTTTGAATTTGAGCCAAGACTAAGAATGCAATATGTGATTGTTGCTTTCGAAATTTTGAGTTGAGGGAAGGAAGTCAGTTTTAGCTAAATATTGTCTCAAATATTTAAGTTGAGGAAACTTCATACTACAAATCAACTTAATTGAACCCAATTTGTATAGAAAAAGAAATATTGATAAATTTTCTATTTAAAACACGTACATAAACTAAATGGATGGTTGTTGTTTATATATGTAACATCTTGTCACGTCCAATTTATTTTTTTACTATTTAACATTATTGACATGAATTATATCTGAGTGGGCGAAATGAAAAAGATCCATTCAAGATCTGATGATGATTGGTGACTCTTCAATGTTAAAATAACAGAGTTTAGTCAAGAATAAACAAATAATCTTCAATCTGATATGACATAAAATGGTTCAAACATAATAAAAACAATCTGATATAGCATGAAATTCCTCAAAATTAGTAAATAATATTTCGAAAAAAAGGGGCCAATCCACCCTTTCATAAAAAACCAGTTAAATACACACTGCTGCTTAATACAAAAATGGCAAAATTGTCCCCCAAAGCAGTGTAATCCCTGACACCATAACTCAGCGACATATCCTGCTTTTCATTTTATCACCAACTATCCACCAAATAAATGGTCAATGCATGGCGATTCAAAATTGGTAATTATAAAAGATTTATTTTGGCTCCAGGGTTGCCACCTATTAATGCAACATGAGCAGACTTAATTCTTTTGCTACCTCAATAATAGACCACCTATTAATCCACCAGTCACTCATACAGGATGTTGTATCATGTGACTGAGAGAATTGGTGCAAGGCGCCATCTCCAAGTTGCAGATGTATAGAATGCCTTGGAGAGCATCATGTCTGGTATCAGATGTAAGATTGTACTCATTATCAGAAATTATGCCACTCACTTTTAGAAACCCTTTTTCCTTGTCTTAAAGAAAGAAGTTAAGCTGAAAATTCACTGAGTAAATGCCAATATGACATCATTAACCAGTAATAATGACTAAACCCTCCATTTTATACTAAGCACAAAAGAAGCCAACTACGGAAGAATGACTAGAGAAGCCTTCACAAGGCCCCAGAATAGTATAAATCATTTTCTGCAACTTAATTGATTGATGCCTTGAAACCAAAACAGTACAAAGTATGTTGAAATAGACTCAGAAAGAGAAAAAGAAGGAGGTCTGATACCAAACAAATTTGATGGGCCGAGCATGCATTTAGGAACTTAATTAGGAATAGATGGAAAGAATCACCAACTTGTTCTCTTGTGATTTGATGAAGACAGATAACATCCCTACAATAATGGCTCTGAAACTCCGAATCGGAATCGGAATCGGAATCGGGTTGTTGACCATGGATTCAAAACCGGGTGAATCGACCGGAATTAGTCGAGTTGACTCGGTAACTCGGATTTTTTTGGTCGAAGCTTGTTTTGTAACCAAAAAGTAGGAAAAAATTGGGAAAAAAATAATTTGTAGAGAACCTATGTTAAGACAAAATATTACGCTCAAATAATCCACTAATTATATAATGTAATACAAACATTACAAATGGAATACACTTTATATTGCCAGAAGCTATGCCGAGCAGTAAATTTTTTTTTGTAGACATCTTCTCTATGATTTTAATAATTTTTGTATTGAATTTGGCACAATTTCGAGAATTAGTTGATGAATTAAAGTTCAATAAAAAAATTAGTTGGTAATTTATCTTTTTTTTTCATATCAGTGAGTTAATTTGATGCAAAAAAAATAATCTATCAATTTAAAAAAAAGATAAATACTAAAATATTTTTCTAGATCTTATTGACATTATAAATCAGGTCCTTGGTGACGTGGGTTGAAAGGGTGAATCTGCATATATAATTAATTGGTACCAAGAACGGGGGTAGGAGTTTGAAAGGGTCCTACAAAGTTTAAAAATAGTAAAAAGAAAAGGAAATATTTAAAGATAATTGAAAAAATAGAAACAAAAAATTGAAAATATTGTTGACTCAGCCAGTCTCGGGTTGATTCGGGCTGAAAATCGGGTTGACTCTGCCGTGTCAATCACTGTTCATCCGGGTTTTGCCCAAAAAATTGCATGGGTGCGAGACTCAGGTGAAACTCGGATCGGACACGGCCGATACCGAGTTGACTCGGACTCGGCCGAGTTTCCAAACCACATGCCTACAATTAGTATATGACAGAATTAAAAAATATGACAAGAAAAATAATAAATCTCTTACAGCATATGCTTAAAAAATAAGATAATTAGCAGCATGAGAGTACTAACATACCTAGTATTATAAGAAATTCAATTCTAAATTTGAAGACTTACGTAGAAAAACGTTACATATAAATTATCAAATATCTTCATACAACTGCTCCCTGAAAAGTCAAAAGCCCAACCCAAGTTAACAACTACATTTAGGCCACAACCTTTAAATTCGATTAGACGATCCTAATAAATTGCTGGATACTTTGAGCACCGATGGGACGGTTAAGATAAATGGGCTTTATTGGGCCGGATCACACGGGCCTATGAATATCGCACTTTGTGAAATAACATCTCTAATGAAATAATGGAAACCAGTCGAATCCGCACTACATTCCATATTGTACACCTGTCATCTCAATCAAATTAAAGTATGTTGATTTATATTGAAAAATAGTAAACAATAATATTGTATAAAAATCCTTGCATAATGCAACAAAATATTGCAAAAATGTATATAGTTGTCGATCTTGTAAATTAAAAATATAACTGTTACTTTTTTAAATAATAAAATACAAAATATTTGAAAAAATCAACTCACGACATTACAAATAATATATGGTCAATTGAATGATTAAAAATAATCAAATATGATTTTCTACATACTAAAATCCACAGTCTTAGTCCATAAGTTTGTATTTTTTATTGAGCAGATAATTAAATCTATTTACCGGTTGTTTTATTAGTATATTCATCATATTTGATCATCTGTGAAGAAGAAATTATTAGTATCCTATAGGTTGCAATTAAATATCATTCCTGCACGACGAATATTTCATGGTAATCTCATAGAACATAGAATATATTACAATAACATTACAAGCACGATGAACATTTCTCACCGTACGTACATAAGAATAAGTGAATATTAAGAAACAATAAAAACTTTCAAATATAAAATATGAAATAAAGCATCATTCTCTAAAACTGAATTCTAACTGTCAAGGACAAACTAATATTTAAACATAGAAGGTACTACTAGAAATATGAATCAGTTGGCGCGCTATTCACTTCTAGACACTATTCACCACCTCTTGCATTGTTGGACGGAGTGAAGGGTTATTATTCAAGCACTCATAAGCAATATGAATCATTTTGAGAATTTCATTGATGACTTCTCCAGTTGGTGGTTCAATGCGTTGGTCAAGGATATCTTGGAGTATGATTTCATCTTCATTAGAAGCCGACAGATTGATCATGTCACCAGGGTGCTTTCCCATAAGCAGTTCCAACATGATTACTCCGAAACTATATACGTCACATTGTTCAGTCATCCTGATGGTATAAGCTAGTTCTGCAAAAGGAAAAAAATTCAGATTGCAATTATTTCCACTAATTTTTTTTATACAAGTATAATGATGGAAATAAAAATATTATAATAGGGTGTTTAGGTATACAGAACCTGGTGCCATGTAACCGTAGGTTCCAGCAAGCATGCTCCAATTAGAAGACTCTGGCTTGAGAAATTTAGCAGTACCAAAATCTGAGATACATGCTATAAACTCAGAATTGAGCAAGATGTTTTTGGAAGTTACATCCCTATGTACAATTGGTGGATAACAATCATGGTGCAAATGTGAGAGAGCACATGCAACATCTCTCAATATAACATTTCTCTTCTCCCAACCCAGTTCTATTGCTTCCTCACTATTGAGAATATTATACAAATCTCTCTTTTCATAATACTTGTATACAAGAAATTTATTTTGTGGTGAGGAACAATAACCAAATAATTTGGCAATGTTGTAGTGTCGAATCTGGGTTATAGTGTGAATTTCTCTTTGGAATGCTTCAACTTCCAATGAGGTTTCTCCGCCTGCTAACAAGATTTTCTTTACAGCTACTGTGAGGTTATCTGGCTCTAAAATTGCCTTGTAAACTCTTGAATGGCCTCCACTTCCAATGCAGTATTTCTCATCAAAATTCTCAGTGGCCCTTATAATCTCCTCATATGCATCTCTCCCATCAAAATTCCACACAGAAAAAATGTCTCCTTTTCTCGGATTGCTAATGCGCCCTGATTTTGCATTTCTCTTTTTTGACTATAGAAGGTGAAGTTGCCAGAGTAAGAACAAGGTCAGTAATGCACTACCGCATGCTAAAGATGCAATCAACGTAACCTTTTGTAGTCTAGTTGTGCCATTCTTATGTTTAACAAATACATCACACGAGGGCAAACCTTGGACAGTGCCACAAAGATTTGTGTTATGTATAAACCATTGTTTTTGGGCTTTCTGAAAAACCTTTTTATCAGGCACTGGACCCTCCAGTTGATTGTACGAAAAATCTATCATTGATATGCTTAACATGTCACCCAAGGAAGACGGAATCTGTCCGGTTAGATTGTTGTGAGATAGATTAAGATTTTGTAACATGATTAAGTGTGCTAGTGTTGTTGGTATTTCCCCGGTAAAAAAATTTGAGCTTAAATCCAGGAGATCCAGTAAGTGTACTAAGTTTCCAAAATGAGTTGGAATTTTTCCAGTCAACCTATTACTGCTGATGTTTAATAATTCAAGATTAACACAATTGCCTAGTTCTTCTGGCACACTTTCTAGACTGTTTGACGATATGTCCAGATTTATTAAAAAGGATAACATTCCCAACTCTTTAGGTACATTTCCCAAGAAATTGTTGTCCCTTAAATTTAGTTCAAACAATCTTTTTAAACTGCCGAGCTCTGCTGGTATTACCCCAGAGAGAGAATTTGATTCGAGATGAACAACGTTCAAATTACTCAGGTTTCCTAGAGCACTAGGAATTTCTCCACTCAAAAAGTTGTTACCTAGTTGTATTTCCATCAAATATGGAAGTCTGCCAATTTCAGGAGGTATTGATCTGGAGAGATTATTATTCAAAAGAAGCAAATGGACAAGACTGGTTAAGTTTCCAATTGAACCAGGTATTTCACCAGTCAGCAAGTTTTCATGTAGGCTTAGCTCTGTCAAATGTGTAAGTTTACCAATTTCAGGAGGGATTGGTCGGGTGAGCTTATTATCCCAAAGACGCAGATGGACAAGATTGGTTAAATTTCCAAAATTAGTAGGTATTTCTCCGCTCAGAAGGTTTTTTGATAATTCTAAATATGTCAAATGTGTAAGTTCACCTATTTCAGGAGGGATTGGTCCGGAGAGATTATTACCCGAAAGATACAGAGTGACAAGATTGGTTAGGTTTGCTAAATTAGTAGGTATTGGTCCACTCAGATAATTTCCTGATAGTTCTAAATCTGTCAAATGTGTAAGTTCACCTATTTCAGGAGGGATTGGTCCGGAGAGCATAGTACTCCAAACATGCAGAGTGACAAGATTGGTTAGGTTTGCTAAATTTGTAGGTATTGGTCCACTCAGATTGTTTCCTCCTAGATTTAAATCTGTCAAATGTCCAAGTTTACCAATTTCAGGAGGGATTGGTCCGGAGAGATTGTTTATTGCTAGATATAACTCTCTCAAATCTTCAAGTTTACCAATTTCAGGAGGGATTGGTCCACTCAGATTGTTTCCTTCTAGATCTAACTCTCTCAAATCTCCAAGTTTACCAATTTCAGGAGGGATTGGTCCGGAGAGATTATTACCCGAAAGATACAGAGTGACAAGATTGGTTAGGTTTGCTAAATTTAGAGCATCAAATTTTCCAACTAGACCCTTATAGGAAAGATGAATTTTAGTGATAACTTGCCTTCTTTTGTTAGTGTCGCGGCAAGTGATTCCAGTCCAGTTGCATGGGTGGGTATGCAGATTCCAAGATGAAAGCGGCTGTTGAGTCTGGAGAGTTGATTTCCAATGAAGAAGAGCTTGTGCTTGAGATGTGAGAGAAGATTGTACAAGAGGGAGTAGAAAGAGTAGTGTAAGGAACAACAGAATGCCCCTCATTGTGCTAAAAATTAATGCTAAGTGCTCAGGTTATCGCTAAAATGCATCAGAGCTGGCCCTTTTATAATCTCAGTGGTGTGACTTGTCAGTTCTGTAGATAAAATAGTCAACAGACGTTCTTGGAGAAACCCGATTTACTGAACTTGGTTAGAATTGAATGCAACATAATTAACCAAGCTCCATGTACATTCAATGATAAATAACATAACAGTTCCTGCCAGCTGGATAAGGTTGGGATTGGAGGGAAATAAGAAATTAAGAACCCTTCGTTCGGGTTGTCATTGACTGTGGAGAGCAACACGTTTGGAGTTGTCCATCAAAGTTGACTCGTAAGGACAGCGCGGATCAAAAAAGATCTTGACATACTAAAATCAGGTTGTTCCTATACATTCCAAAAATATTAATATTATTAGTCCTATCCATCGAGATATTTTGTTATCGAATTAATATTAGCGAGCACATATAAATAAAAATTTAGATAAACATGTGGGGTTATTGAACTACATTATTTTCTTTAAATAAATTCTGATATAATTATTTTTAATAAGACACTATATTTCAAATTAGAAGTGAAATGAAAATTGTTTGAAAATAAAATAAGACAAATTGTTTGAAAAATAAAATAAAAAAATGACCGGAAATTCCAAAAGACCAATGCATGGCGATTCAAAATTGGAATTCCAAAAGAAATGCTTAATTGAAAAATTGTGCCCGGATTTCCAAAGTTCCTATTTTATGAAAGAGACATGGATATAAAATAAATAGCAGAGTGGTTGTTACATACCTGTCGTCTATCAATTAACCATGCTCCATGTACATTCAATCATCATTAACGTAACTGTCATGACCTACAGAATAATGTTGGGTTGGTGGGAAAATAAGAAGCCTTTCATTTTCATGGAAGACTTCGGTCAAAAAGTTAGTATTTTTGTACTTGGTTAAATGAATGAAAGACTTCGGTCAAAAAGTTATTAAATGAATGAATGATTCACAATTATCTTCGGTCAAAAAGTTATTAAATGAATGAATGTATTTCATGGAAGTGTTCGGTCAAAAATTATCTTGGTTAAATGAATGATTCATAATTATCAAATACGATTTTGTACTTTTAAATTACTATAAGAATAATAAGCACAAAATTGTTCTTATACATACATAAAAGTTAGTATTTTTTCTTAGCAGATAATCAAATCATATTACTGCCTGCTTAATTAGTATATTCATCATATTTGATGAACTGAGAAAAAAAATTATTCATATCCTATAGCTAGGTAATTGTCAAGTCCATGTCCGCTTTCATTGCTGTATAATTGCACTGATTATTCCTTGGAAACTACGAGTCTTTTTTTACGACGTCCTGAGGTCACTGAATTATAGGCTATCTTCAATGACATTGGATGACCACTGATAATCTTAACTGTTAATTCATGATCTGATGATTCGGTGACTCGTCAATTTTTAAATTACCCAGTTAAGCAAAAATAAACAAATAACTTTTCATATGACATGATCTAAAAAAGTCAAAAAATATTAATACCAATTTTGTATTACACTAAATTCCTCAAAATTGATGAATTCATTTTTGAAAATACAAACTACTGTTCTAAGCAAAGAAACAAAAAAAACCACAAAATAGTATAATCCACTAATACCAAAACTCAGCGACACACTGCTTACTTATCCAGTTCTTACCAGCCTTTCATTTTATCAACACCTATGCCACCAAATAAATGGTAAATGCATGGCGATTCAAAATTGGTAGTTTCAAAAGATTTAGTTTGGCTATCAATGCAGCATGAGCAGACTTAATGCTTTTGCTACATCAGCAATAGACCAGGTGCGCCACCTATCACCATCTTCCACGATCTGTGCTGTTGCCAAGACATGTGGTGCCTGAGAGAAAATTCCGCAATTTTTCTGTTGTTATGTTGCTCAATATAACCCTTATGAAATTAATTTTAGCACCGTAGAATCGTATAAAAGGTATATATGTAATTAGGAATCCAAGTAAAAGGTATATATGCGTTTGGTAAAATTGACATCTTTTAGAAATATGAAATTTCGCAGCTAAAAATTCAGATTAAATTTCAACGAGCTCCCTAAATAATTAGTTAAATGTCCGTGAGTTGTTACTTGTTAAATTTTATAAAAAGTTATTTTATCATTTCTAATTGGTTTAGGACAAATTTCATGAAAAGTTCGGCACTACAAAAAGACTTTTGACTTCGAGAAATATGAAATTTAACATATGCATAACACGATGAAATATAAGAAAAATATTGATAGTTCTTGATCTGGTTATTTAAGTAATACAATCCAAAATGTTAGAAAAATTAACACAGTTGCCATTACAAATAATACATGGTTAAATGAGTGATTAATAATTATCAAATATGATTTTGCAATCCATATTCTTAATCCATATTCTTAACCGATATACAAGTTAATATAATTTCTTAGCACATAACTAAATCTTATTACTGCCAGCTTTATTAGTATATTCATCATATTTTATGAACTAAGAAAAAGAAAAGTTATTCGTTTCCTATATACAATTTTCCAGTCCATGTCCAATTTTATTGCAAGTATAATTGCATTAATGGATGCTTCGTAACTATCGGTGGGCGAAATGGACGACATCATGATGTCACTGATTTACAGGCTATTTTTAATGACATTGGATGGTCTCTAATAATCTTAACCGTTCATCAAGAACAGATGGTTTGCTGACTCAATGTAAAAATCACACCGATTAGGCAAGAATAAATAAATAACTTTCCATCTAACATGACCTAAAAAAGTCCAAACATATTGATACCAATTTGTATTACATGAAATTCCTCAAAGTTGATAAATTTATTTCCGAAAAATGGTGGCAATTCACCCGTTTCAATAAAATAAAATAAAAACGACAACAAAAAAACCCAAAGCATCTATTTTTCTTTCTTTCTTTCTTTTTCTGCGTATGAAAGAAAACTAAAGTTGATTTGAAACCACTAAACCTTTAAGAATGCATTATGTGATGTTTTCTACTTAAAGAATCTAATGAGTGGTTAATGGAAAATCTCCTTTAGGCATTAATGGAAAATCTAATCAGTGATGTTTTCTACTTTAAGAATGCAGTATGTGATTATTGCTTTATAAATTTTGAGTGGAGGAAAGTCCCTTGTTGCTCCTAATTAAAATATTAAACTGGTTTATATGGTTCTTATTTTTCTTTTCTTTGGCTCAATTAACGTTTCTCAATTAACGTTTCTCAATTATTGTACTTGATTCTGTCATGCACTTTCTATTATTAAGAAGATAATGTGGTGCCATATTATCAATTATTTAAATGCTAAATTTCTGTAACTGGGGTTAAGTTGACCTTTTTTTATCATGTGGAGTCCTAGTCAGTGGCATAGCTAGGATTTGAGTCAGGAGTGGGCAAAAAGTTTCGGATTACCGGGTTACCAAGTCAGTGGGTAAAATTAACTTATATACTTGAATCGTTTTAATTAATCTCACCAAATTCTAAATTAGATTTAAACAAAAATCTAGAAAAACATTAACACTCAACAATTTTAGTCAATTATCAGTCACAATTTGCAATTTAATTCATTCAATTGGTTTGCAGTATTGAATTGTCAAATGACACAGAGTAGGCAATTTAATTTCTAGGAGTAGGCAGGCCAACATATTTATACAACTTCATACTCAATTTTAAAATTTCAGGGGTGCCTACCAACCCAATAGTGGCTTCGCCACTGGTCCTGATCATGTGCCAGAGAGAACTTTCGCAAGCTGCCATCTCAATAGTGCTGATGTATAGAATGCTTTGGGGTCTGGAGAGCATCATGTCTGGTATCGCTTTACCGTGGCACAGGGGAGCCCATTTCAGCTGTGTTGATCCCTCTGTATAACAGGATTGGGCTTTATTGGGCCGGATTACGCTGTCTTTATAGTGGAGAACTTTCCGTAATAATATTTCTATTATATATAAGAATGTAGGCCCAAATTGTAGCAAAAAATATTCTGAATTTTTTTCATTTACTATCCTGAATAAATAACAATAATATCCGTATGTTTAAGTGTTTGATAATTTTATTTTATATTTAAACACATAGATCCGCAGATACAATTAAACATCATGTTTTTATGTCTCAAATATCATAAATTTTATTTATACGTGTTGAACTCAAAGACTTGTACTTGGGTGCATGGCATGATGACCTGTTCTAAGAATAACTATTCAACACTAGTTAAGATGCGCCCAGGAAAAGAAAGAGCGAAAAAAAAAAGAGAGGCTATTTCAAACTCTAGGTAGCCGCCTCCTCTCCTCCTCTCCTCCTCCAACACACCTCTACTTTCAATCCATTCTTCTGTCACCTCTTCTTGGCTTCTCTTCTGACAAAGCGCCTCCTCTCTCTCTCATCTCTACCTTGAAAGGAGAGGAGAATGAGAGAGAGGGGAGGAACAGGAGCCGATCGGAGCTGAGAGTGCGGTATCGTCGGAGTTCGGAGAGTTGAGTCTGTACGCCATCCCGATCAGAGCGCGGGTGAGTAGATCTAGTCGTCGGAGCGCGGCAGAGGTCGAAAAAGCGGATCATGTAGTATAGATTGGTAGGGAAAGGTAATGGGCTAATTATGAGTGTATATAAGTGAGATTAGAGTAATTTAGAGTAGTTTAGAGGATTTTGTGAGAATAAAAGAGTGTTGATATTAATAATTATGATTATGATAAAATAGAGAGGATTTAGCTAAATCCAGTTTGATATTAATAATTATGATAAAATAGTTTAATATGCCAAGATGAAAACTAAATTTATTGATTTTCACATCAGCTGCGGCAATTGGGAAAACAAATGCTCTTTGACTCAATTTGTTTTTTCCTATAAGAATAGTGCTGTTGGAAGATCTAAGCTGCCGAACGCATCAGAGGTTAAATGTCCATATTCTTTATTTTTTTCACTAAAATCCAAGCAACTGAACAGGACCTAAGAAAAATCATCTCGGTTAAATTACAAATAATATACGGTTAAATGAATGATTCATATTTATCAAATACGTACTATTTTCTACTTTTAAATTACTACAAGAATAATAAGTACAAAATTGTTCTTATCCATACAGAAAAGTTAGTAGGATTTTCTTAGAAGATAATTAAATCATATTACTGCTTGCTTAATTAGTAAATTCATCATATTTGATGAACTGAGAAAAAAAAATATTCGTACCCTAAAGTTAATTTTCAAGGCCATGTCCATTTTTATTGCAAGTACTATATATTATTGCACTTTCAACTAAGAGTCTTTTTTTACAACCTCGTGAGGTCACTGAATTATAGGCTTTCTTCAATGACTTTGGATGATCTCTGATAATCATAACCGGTATTTTCATGATCTGATGATTCGATGACTCAATTTTAAAATCTTTTTTTCTTTTAATACTGACTCAATTTTAAAATCTCCCAGTTAAGAAAAAATAAATAACTTTTCATCCGACATGACCAAAAAAAGTTCAAAAATATTAATACCAATTTGGTATTACAATAAATTCCTCAAAATTGACGAATTCATCATCGAAAATTTGAAGTATGAAATATACAGAGTAATAAAAGGGGTCAAAATTTCAGCAGAGTAACTTTAAAAAGAAAAAAAGGTTTTTCATTTAAAGGACAACCTCTTTAATCACAGTTATGCTGAAAATTTACTGAGTAAATGCCAATATGACATCATTAACCAGTAATAATGACTGAACCCTCCATTTTATACTAAAGCACAAAAGAAGCCAACTAAGAAAGAATGACTAGAGAAGCCTTCACAATGCCCCAGAATAGTATAAATCATTTTATGCAACTTAATTGATTGATGCCTTGAAACCAAAACAGTACAAAGTATGTTGAAATAGACTTAGAAAGAGAAAAAGATGGAGGTCTGATACCAAACAAATTTGATTGGCAGAGCATGCATTTAGGAACGTAATTAGGAATAGATGAAAGGAAATCACCAACTTGTTCTCTTGCGATACGATGAAGACAGATAACATCCCTACAATTAGTATATGACAGAATGAAAAAACATGAAAAGAAAAATAATAAATCTATTACTGCATATGCTTAAGAAATCAGATAATTAGCAGCATATTAGAGTACTAATATAACTGCTACAGCTAATTAATACAACAGCATTAAGCTCCAATCTGAAAAACACAAGTATTATAAAAATTTCAATGCTAAATTTGAAGACTTCCGTAGAAAAAAGTTACATATTTGATAATCAATTATCTTCATACAACTGCTCCATCAAAAGCCCAACCCAAGTTAACAGCAACATTTAGGTCACAGCCTTTAAATTGGATTAGACGATCCTAATAAATTGATGGAAAACGAGAGAAATAAATGGCTGGATACTTTTAGCAATGATGTTAAATGGGCTTTATTGGACCGGATTACATGTGCCTAATATAGCACTTTCCGATATAACATCTCTAATGAAATAATGGAAACACAATCTGATCCGCAGTACATTCCAATGTAACTGGGTTTATTGGGTTTATTGGGACACTGAAGAATGGGTTTTATTGGGCCCTTTCCATAATAGCAACTATGCTGAAAGAATGGAACCCTGTCTCATCTGCAGTATCCTAAAGTAGGCCCAATTTGGGGTGGAACCCTTGTTTTTTCCCTTAAATTGAACACTTTTTTTTTTTTCAATATAGAAAATGATCAAATGGTAAAAAATTATTGACGAATAATAAAAATTATTTGTATATCTTTTATTGTAAGTACAATTGCACTATCAATCCTTAGAGCAGGAAAAATGGAACTAGATTCTTTTTATGCAAAAGCGAACTTGCTAGACTTGTGTGCATGTGTTACCTAGCTGTCGTCTTTGATAACTGCAGCAGTTGGTGTAATAAATGCAGCCCACCAGCTGAGAAAATGAAATATTAACAAACACAAATATGTAATTTTAGACAAAACATGTCTAACAATGTATCAATAAGGAAAAATGATTTTATATACATATCCATTAAAACTTAATTTTATTGAAAAAAAGCAATCAATAATATTCTATAAAAATGCATAATACCACAAAATATTGCAAAAATGTATTTAGTTGTCCATCTTGTAAATTAAAAATATATCTATTACTTTTTTAAATAATACAATAGAAAATGTTTGAAAAAATCAACTCACGACATTACAAAAAATAAATGGTCAATTGAATGATTAGTAATTATCAAATATGATTTTCTCCATACTAATTACCACAGTCTTAGTCGATAAGTTTGTATTTTTTTTCTGAGCAAATAATTAAATCTATTTACTGCCTGTTTTATTAGTATATTCATGATATTTGATGATCTGTGAAAAAGAAATTATTCATATCCTATAGGTTGCAATAAAATATCAGTACATCACAACGAATATTTCATGGTAATCTCACAGAACATAGAAAATCATATTTGTAAAAAATGGCTGTTTAGTTCGACTAATCGACTGATTAGTCATTAGCAGTGATCAAACCGTTACGGGTAATCCATTTTTTGTTTATACGGCTAATTAGTTGGTCATTTTTTTTCTGCATTTATTTGTTACATGTGCTATAGTTTGCCTTGTCTCATCTAAGATTTTTTTAATGATAATTTCATAGATTTTATTAATTAACAATGAATCTAGGTTAAAATAAGTTTCATGTGTTTTTCTAAGAATATAAGTTTGATGTGTTAAACTAATTATTTTTAACAATTTTAAATATATGCACATAACTTTAAGGAAAACTCAAAATTATCCGGAAATTTTTTATTAATCGACCACATACTGATTAATCGCTTAACCGTACCCCGTTCGTTCGACGAGTGCATACCGTTATTTACCACACTCATAGAGACATGGATATAAAATAAATAGTAGACTGGTGTTATATACCTGTCGTCTATGAATTAACCATGCTCCATGTACATTCAATCATCTGCATTAACGTAACATTCAGGGCCAGGAGGACAAGGTTGGGTTTGGTGGGAAATAAGAAGCCTTTATTTTCATTGAAGACTTCATTCGACGTGTCATTGGACGGTGGAGAGCAACACCGCTGACTATTCAAAATGTTAGAAAAATCATCTTGGTTGCCAATTACAACTAAAGATGATTTAAGCCACCAAACATTTCACGCAAGCATCCCTAACAAATATTTAAAAAAACAATTCGATTTTTTTGTGTTAGATTTTATTTCAGCATTTTAGCTATTTTTCTCTTTAAAAAAAAAAAAAATCACGGGACCGGCCAATTATTGGCCGGTCCTGCCATTAATCGAATTTTAATCGGGACCGGCCAATTATTGGCCGTTTGGGCATATTTAATAAAACCAGCTACTGGTGAGCAGATTTTATAATTTGTAATTAACGTAGGGTATTTTTAAAAATCTCGGCCTTTTTTTATCCTATGAAATATTATAGTATGAAAAGACCCTTGACTTCCACAAATACAGTGTGTGGCTAGGAGAAATGTTTTCATATGCATATTCATATATAGTTATATATATTTTTTATATTTATTTCGATAAGGTTATACACAACTAACAGATAAATTATCAAACTCCATATATTGAAAATAGCAATCAACAATATACTCAACTAAACTTTAGCATATACATAATATCATAAAACATAACAAATATGTATATGGTTGTTGATGTTGTTATTTTAAAATTTCAATTACTTAATTATCTAAATAATAATAATATAAAAAATGTTTCAAAAATTAGCTCAGTTGCCATATGATTTTCAAATTATTATTATCACAAAAATAATAAATACAAAATAGCTCTTATCTATATATAATCTTTGCTGATAAATTAGTACTTTCTTTCTTTCTTACTTTATTGAACGAATAATAAAAATTATTTGTATATCTTTTATTGCAAGTATAATTGCATTATCAATCATTAGAGCTGGAAAAATGGAACTAGATTCTTTTTATGCAAAATGGAACTAGCTAGACTTGTGTGTATGTGTTACCTAGCTGTCTTCTTTGATAACTACAACAGTTGGTGTAATAAATGCATCCCACCAACGGAGAAAATGAAATACGTTAAACACAAATATGTAATGTTAGACAAAACATGCCTAACAATGTATCAATAAGGAAAAATAATTTTATATACATATCCATTAAAACTTAATTTTATTGAAAAAAGCAATCAATAATATTCTATAAAAATGCATAATACCACAAAATATTGCAAAAATGTATTTAGTTGTCCATATTGTAAATTAAAAATATATCTAATACTTTTTCAAATAATACAATAGAAAATGTTTGAAAAAATCAACTCACGACATTACAAAAAATAAATGGTCAATTGAATGATTAGTAATTATCAAATATGATTTTCTACATACTAATTACCACAGTCTTAGTTGATAAGTTTGTATTTTTTTCTGAGCAGATAATTAAATCTATTTACTGCCTATTTTATTAGTATATTCATCATATTTGATGATTTGTGAAAAAGAAATTATTCATATCCTATAGGTTGCAATTAAATATCAATACTGCACAGCGAATATTTCATGGTAATCTCACAGAACATAGAAGATCAATAATATAATAAGCAGGATGAACATTTCTCACTGTACGTAGATAAGAATAAGTGAGTTTTAATAAAGCATAAAAACTTTCAAATAGAAAATATAAAATAAAACATCATTCTCTAAAACTGAATTCTAACTGCCAACGATAAACTAATCTTTAAACATAGAAGGTACTATTCACCACCTCATGCATTTGGACGGAATGCTGGATTATTATTCAAACACTTATATGCAATCTGAATCATTTTGAGAATTTTATCCATGAATTGTCCAGTTGGTGGTGTAATGCGTTGGTCAAGGATAACTTGGAGTATGATTTCCTTTTCATCAAAAGACAATACATTGATCACATCTCCAGGGTGCTTTCCCATAAGAACTTCCAACATGATAACTCCGAATCTGTATACATCACATTTCTCAGTAATCCTAGTAGTATAAGCAAGTTCTGCATATAGAAAAAAGAAAATTCAGATTTCAAAATCAGAAAAAGTATATATATAGTGATAAAAACTACCAAACAATAATAAGGTGGTCAAGTATACATAACCTGGTGCTATGTAACTGCAGGTCCTAGCAAGCATACTCCAATTAGAAGACTCTGGCTTGAGAAATTTAGCAGTACCAAAATCCGAGATACTAGCTGTAAACTCAGAATCGAGCAAGATATTTCTGGAAGTTATATCCCGATGTACTATTGGTGGATAGCAATCATGATGCAAATATGAGAGAGCACATGCAGCATCTCACAATATAACCTTTCTCTTTGCCCAATCCAGTGATAATGCTTCCTCACTATTGAGCGCTGTCATGCAATTAATGAACGATAAATTATAAAATTCCATTATAGTGAGAAATAGTAAACAATAATATTGTATAAAAATTCATGAACAATGCAACAAAATATTGCAAAAATGTATATAGTTGTAGATCTTGTAATTAAAAATATATCTTTTACTTTTTAAATAATAAAATACAAAATGTTTGAAAAAATTAACTCACAACATTACAAATAATATGGTCAATTGAATGATTAAAAATTATCAAATATGGTTTTCAACATACTTCTTACCACAGTCTTAGTAGATAAGTTTGTATTTTTTTCTGAGCAGATAATTAAATCTACTTACTGGCTGTTTTATTAGTATATTCATCATATTTGATGACCTGTGAAAAAGAAATTATTCATATCCTATAGGTTGCAATTGCATATCATTACTGCACAACGAATTTTTCATGGTAATCTCACCGAACATAGAAGATATTACAATAATATTACAAGCACGATGAACATTTCTCACTGTACGTAAATAAGAATAAGTGAATATTAAGAAACCATAAAAACTTTCAAATATAAATATGAAAAAAAGCATCATTCTCTAAAACTGAATTCTAACTAATATTTAAACATATAAGGTACTACTAGAAATATGAATCAGCTGGCGCGCTATTAACTTCTAGATACTATTCACCACCTCTTGCATTGTTGGACGGAGTGAAGGGTTATTATTCAAGCACTCATAAGCAATCTGAATAATTTTGAGAATTTCATTGCTGACTTCTCCAGTTGGTGGTTCAATGCGTATGTCAAGGATATCTTGGAGTTTGATTTCATCTTCATTAGAAGCCGACAGATTGATCATATCACCAGGGTGCTTTCCCATAAGCAGTTCCAACATGATTACTCCAAAACTATATACATCACATTTTTCAGTCATCCTCATGGTATAAGCTAGTTCTGCAAAAGAAAAAAAAAATTCAGATTGCAATTATTGCCACTATATTTTTTATACAAGTATAATGATGAAAATTAAAGTATGACAATAGGGTGTTTAAGTATACAGAACCTGGTGCTATGTAACCGCAGGTTCCAGCAAGCATGCTCCAATTAGAAGACTCTGGCTTGAGAAATTTAGCAGTACCAAAATCCGAGATACTTGCTGTAAACTCAGAATCAAGCAAGATGTTTCTAGAAGTTACATCCCTATGTACTATTGGTGGATAGCAATCATGATGCAAATGTGAGAGACCACATGCAACATCTCTCAATATAACGATTCTCTTTTCCCAATCTAGTTCTATTGCTTCCTCACTATTGAGAATATTATTTAAATCCCTCTTTTCATAATACTTGTATACAAGAAATTTATTTTGAGGTGAGGAACAATAACCGAATAATTTAACAATGTTGCGGTGTCGGATCTGGGTTATAGTGCTAATTTCTCTGTGGAATGCTTCAAGATCTACTGAAGTTTCACTGCCTACTAACTGGATTTTCTTTACAGCTACTGTGAGGTTATCTGGCTCTAAAATCGCTTTGTAAACTCTTGCATGGCCTCCACTTCCAATGCAGTATTTCTCATCAAAATTCTCGGTGGCCCTTATTATCTCCTCATATGCATCTCTTCCATCAAAATTCCATACGGAAAAAATTTCTCCTCTACTAGGATTGCCAATGTGCCCTGGTTTTGCTTTTCTCTTTTTTGAGTAAAGTAGGTAAAGTAGCCAGAGTAAGAAACATGTTAGTAATGTAGCACAACAAGTTAGAGTTGCAATCAACTTAACCATTCGTAGTCTAGTTGAAGCATTCTTGTCTTTAACAAATCCATCACATGGGGGCAAACCTTGAACAGTGCCACAAAGATTTTTGTTGTGTAGGAACCATTGTTTTATGTCAAAGTGTGTCTAACAATGTATCAATGAGGAAAATATACATATCCATTCAAAATTAATTTTATTACTAACGTATCTATATCTGTTAGGCGCTACTCTTATTCATTTTTTAGTTTTACTTTTCTAAGGTCACAGGCAATTAATGAACGGATAAATTCTATATATTGAAAAATTGCTATGAATATTATGCTATAAAATGCGTAATACCACAAAATATTGCAATAATGTATATAGTTATTGTCGATCTTGTAAATTAAAAATATATCAATTACTAATTTAAATAATTACCACAATAATAATATATACAAAATAAGTGTTATCCATAGTCTTAGTGGATATGAGTTTGTATTATTTACTGAGAAGATAATTAAATCTCATTACTGCCAGTTTTATTAGTATATTCATCATATTTGATGATCTGGGAAAAAGAAATTATTTGTATCCTATAGGTTGCAATTAAATATAATTAATGCATGACCAATATTTCATGGTAATCTCCCAGAACAAAGAAGATATTATAAGCACGATGAACATTTCTCACCGTACGTACATAAGAATAAGTGAATATTAGTAAAGCATAAAATTACTCTCTCTCTTCCTCCTCCGCCGCCACACACATTTCTGCTCTTCTCTCCGGTCCCTCGTCTGCCTCTCGCCTCCTTTTTTATTGTTTCAACACCCTCATTTCTCCTCTCTCCTTCGAGCACCAAACCCATGATTCCAATTCCAACCCAAGCCGTATGCCTTAAAGAGTTGCATTTTGACTCTTTTAAAGACTTGAGATAATACTTGATATGTTGAGTATAAAGACTTGATAAGCTAGTTTTAATTATTTAATATGCTTGGTATAAAACTTGGGATGAGTACTCTTTAGTGTTATAATGTAAGAAACAAATACTTGCACTTTGAACCTTTTAAATACATGATATGCTATATAGAAAAAACTTGATATGTGAAGTATAAAGTCTTCTTGCTCTCAATACAAGTTCATAATAATAAATGATTTTTTTTAATATTTTCCACTAACTATTCATACTTTAGATATATAGCATTTATGAAAAATTCCAATTCAAATTAAAACATAACTAGCATCAACTGTCCAGTTTTCATAAAAACTTTACTTGTGCAGTATTTATAAAGACTTGCTATGTTACGTATAAAAAGTTGCATGCATAGGTATAAAGATTTGCAAGCGTCAACTAAAACTGACTGTAAATGCGCTAGTCATCTTTTGTGGGAGACTAATATTGTCACATTCCTATAAACAATCCGTTATTATGTGAAATTCATTAAAATTGGTAAAACATATTAAAAAAAAGGTACCCGTCTCATTAAAACAAAAGATAAATACAAAATATTGTTTTAAATAAGAGGAGGGCTCCAATACCTCATACTTTTCATACCTCATATTTTATATCTTCATTTTCAAAGTCCAATATGTCGATCTGAACCACTCAATATGATGTATGTACTAAAATATGCTTGAGGATGAAATTTTATAATTTTATAAAAACATAAAAAAACCCAAAACAAAAAAAGCATAATCCCCGGACCCCATAATATTTCAGCGACAGCCACTGCTTCCGTAATCCAGTTATTACTTGTTACCACTAATAATTGCTGGTTTGGTGAGCCCACCAGTGGAGAAAGTCACAGCCTGGTGGAGGCATGACGGTTTCGTTCGGAGGGATGTAATTAGGATTATTTGGGGGTATCAGTGCACTCTAGTGAGCAACATGAATTGAGAGGAAAAAAAAGTCACGTCGTCACGGCACGGTTTTGTATTCGCTGGATACTTGGAGCAACAATATTGGGACGGTGAAGAAAAATGGGCTTTTATTGGGCCGGATTATACGGACATAATAATATAGTTTCTACATTGAAAGAATAGAACCCAGTCTTATCCGCACTGTCCAAATATAGGCCCAAATTGTGGCGGGAAGTATTCCGATTTTTTTTTTTTTTTGTGACTATAAGTCCTGAACAAATAACAATAATATCCGTATTTTTAAGTGTTTGATAATTTATAAGTTACAGTAAAGGAAGGTTGTACTATAGTCTCAACTAATTATATGGTCACCTTTCTCAGTTCATGCACTTGTCTCTGCGTCAATTTTCATAGGTGTAAATACTTGAAAAATAACAGATTAATACTTGTAGAGTAAGCTATTAATATTTGAATGCGTAACTTGATATGATGATCCCCCTTTTCTAGTCCAGCAATGGTCCATGCGTCAACCTTCCTCTAATGAAGTAGTGGCGACCCCGTATCCCCGCATCAACATTCCTATAACAAAAATACCTGACCTCATAGGTATAAATACTTTAGTGCATAGGTATCAATAATTGTAAAATAAGATATTAATACTTTAATGTGTAACTTGATATGATCAAACGACTGAAGATTAAATTTCGTACAATGTATATACATATAAATACTTCAGTGCATAGATATAAATACTTTCAATACTTGATATTAATACTTTCAGACATCATCCAGCGTCATATGTAAAAATAAATATTAAGTTGCGGTCCCCACATATAGTTATGCAATATTGATATTTCTCGAAATGTGTATGGTCCCCCTTGGTCCCCCCCATTTAGTTTGAGTGGTCTCCCATAGATATTTACGGTGTGGGGACAGTTTGGGAGATTTAGTTGGGGAGACAATTATTTACATTAAAATACTTTCATGCATAGGTAAAAATATTTTCGTTCATAGGTATTAATATTTTGAAAATTGTGCGAGGATGATACAAATTATATAAGGAAATTGTGCGGGGACAGTCCCCCTAGGTTAGTTATGGAAGTTATGTGCGTGGATAATGCAGAGACAGGGGTGCGGGAACAGTTATCAGCATCCTAATTAATATACTCAGCAAAAATTTAACTTATGGATAATACCATAAAAGATAATAAATGTGTATATGGTTGTTCATCTTCGTATTTAAAAAAATATGAATTACTTATTTAAATAATATTATACAGAAATTGACAAAAATGAACTGGGTTCCCATTAAAAACAATATATGGTCAATGATAAATAATTATCATATATGATTTTGTACGCTACTAATTAATTATCACAAAAATAGTTTTTATTCATAGTTTTAGGCTTTTAGCCGATAAATAAGTATTTTTTCTATGCAGATAATTGAACCTCATCACTAGCTGCATGCTTTATTTATACGTTTATCACAAGTTTTTTTTGAACTAAGAATTCGATATCTTATTGGCAATTTTCGAATCCATGCCACTTATATTGCAAGTATAATTGCACTTGTTTTAAAGTTCATGCTCACTTTTACTGCATGTATAATTGCAATTTTCACATCCAATTCGTATTAGAATCTGTGTGCGCTAGATTCGTACGAATATTAATGTCAATTTGCATATATAATGAAGTGACGGACAGATGCGAAATTTATTGGACTTAAATTTGAGTCCAATAGACATTGAACCCAAATTGTTCCCATGTGTGTTAGCTTGTCATATTTGTGTTAAGCATGCTCGATCGTTGTAAAATTTAATATCTGGTACAATTTAAGTCGTTGGTGTAACAACTAACAACTACAGCCTGGAGCCCACCAGCGGAGAAAGTCACGGCCAGCTGGAGTTTGAAGGCACGTATAAGGTTTTAGGTTGTGGGTAAACCAAAATTATTGGCATTTCTAGCTTATATGAGAATTTCTAGGTTGTGGGACACTTGCTACCCCAAAAGTAATTAACAACTAAAACTGACATGAAATGCTATAAATGCAATTCAGAATATTTTTGTACTTACTTTGATCCCGTTACCGGAACAATTAAGTAATAATTGGATGGATATTGACTAAACTAATTAAAATAACTAAATTAAAATTTTGTTGCTCGAATTGTGACACCGTCATAATAAAATATTGTTCTAAAGTGTAAAACATAATCAGAAAAAATAGTCATTAAAATATTGTTTGTGAAGAGAAAGAGAGAGATATCAATATATTATTTTTTTAATTAAGAGAGATCAATAGTCACTGGGGTAATTAAACAATAGATAGAGGTCGGGGTGACGTGTCCACTATCCTTTAATTAAAACGATTTAGCCTTTGACGGTCAATAGCATAATTTTTTTTTTCCTAAAGCTCAAAAAGTATCTTTTTTTTCTGCCTACCAAAGACAACTAAAGATAGATTTTTTTTTTAAAGAAAGGCAACTAAAGATGACTAAAACCAATAAAAACCTTAGACGCTAGCATCCCAACGAATATTGGACTCGCCACTTTTAGGCATTTGGGGAAAATCATATTTGGGCCGAGATTAATAACGCAATATGTATGTGATTCTTGCTTTCGACATTTTGAGTGGAGGGAAGTCCGTTTTTGCTCCTATATATAAAATATTATACAATGAAAAGACTCTTGACTTCTAGAAATATAAAATATATATATATAAGTATTGATATAAGATAATAATAAAACTAATTTTTAATGAATATATATGTCTATGAAAACATTTCTCCTCATTCATACGTTCATAACCACACACAATATTTCTAGAAGTCAAAGAGTCTTTTCATGCGGTTGATGCAACAAATAATTTTATAATTCTTAGTTGAACCAGATTTCGATGCCTTAGCTGGCTTATAATCCTGACCTCCGATATATACTCCTTATTCCCTTGCTTTGAATCTTTTGACACCCTCTTAACAGCAACATGAATGTTTTCATCCTTTAAAATACCTCTGTAGACTGATCCAAACCCACCTTCTCCAAGTTTCTCGTTCTTCCCAAAACCATTTGTTGCATCAACCAGTTCATCTATAGTAACTCAGAGGTGCTCGCTAGTGCTCGCTAGGAGCACCCATGCGAAGAGCTGCAACAGACATCTCAAGCAATGTGCACAGCAATTGATCTCACTTGATTGACCACATAAGAGTTGAGCATAATTAGAAGTTCCGCTGCAGTTGTCCTCTGGATATAGTATTGGAGCACAAGAAAACCAGCACATGTTATCATGCATGGGCAGATAATATGGGCTCTGAATCAGGGCGGACGCAGGACTTCTGTCAGAGAGGAGCAAGAATCGGGTTAAAATATCTTATCGGGTTCAAACCCATTAACTAATCGGGTATTCCGAACAATTTTCAAGTAATGACTTCAAATAATATTCCGTACAATTTTCAAGTATATATATATATACTACAAATTCAAAAAGAATTACAATTTTTATATAAATTATAGGTAATTGGTAGCTATATATATTTTTTTATTAAACACGGGAAACTCCGCCGATTTCATTAAAAATCAAAGTAGTGTTTGGTAACCATCTGGAAGCACTATTATAGAACATAGATTAAGCAATGCGGCATATGGTGCACACAAAAGCAAAGCGGCATATTTGCCTTTTTTTTATATACTACGTGACCAGTTATCATGGAGATGGCACTAAATATATTACAAAAAGAGCTATTTGTAGAAGAGAAATTGTGAATAATATTATATGCACGATGAATGTTTCTCACGACACATACATAGAATAACTTAATTTTAATAAAGCATAAAAACTTCAAAATACAAAATATGAAATAAATCATCATGCTCTAAAACTTAATTCTAACTGCCAGCAGCAAACTAATCTTCAAACATCGAATTACTACCAGATTTTATGAAGCAGTTGGGTACTCACATCTGGATACGATTCACCACCTCTTGCATTGTTGGACGGACTGACGGGTTATTATTCAAGCACTCATATGCAATCTGAATCACTTTGAGAATCTCATTGATGACTTGTCCTGTTGGTGGTTCAATGCGTTGGTCAAGGATATCATGGAGTATGATTTCCTCTTCATCGGAAGCTGATAGATTGATTATATCACCAGGATGCTCTCCCATAAGCAGTTCCAACATGATTACTCCGAAGCTATATACATCACATTTTTCAGTCATCCTCATGGTATAGGCTAGTTCTGCATAAGAAAAAAAATTCAGATTGCAATTATTTCCACTATATTTTTTATACAAGTATAGTGATGGAAATTAAAGTATGACAATTGGGTGTTGAAGTATACAGAACCTGGTGCTATGTAACCGCAGGTTCCAGCAAGCATGCTCCAATTAGAAGACTCTGACTTGAGAAATTTAGCAGTACCAAAATCCGAGATACTTGCTGTAAACTCAGAATCAAGCAAGATGTTTCTGGAAGTTACATCCCTATGTACTATTGGTGGATAGCAATCATGATGCAAATGTGAGAGACCACATGCAACATCTCTCAATATAACTATTCTCTTTTCCCAATCCAGTTCTATTGCTTCCTCACTATTGAGAATATTATGTAAATCCCTCTTCTCATAATACTTGTATACAAGAAATTTATTTTGAGGTGAGGAACAATAACCGAATAATTTAACAATGTTGCGGTGTCGGATCTGGGTTATAGTGCTAATTTCTCTGTGGAATGCTTCAAGATCTACTGAAGTTTCACTGCCTACTAAATGGATTTTCTTTACAGCTACTGTGAGGTTATCTGGCTCTAAAATTGCTTTGTAAACTCTTCCATGGCCTCCACTTCCAATGCAGTATTTCTCATCTAAATTCTCTGTGGCCCTTATTATCTCCTCATATGCATCTCTTCCATCAAAATTCCACACGGAAAATATTTCTCCTCTACTAGGATTGCCAGTGTGCCCTGGATTTGCTTTTCTCTTTTTTGAGTAAAGTAGGTAAAGTAGCCAAAGTAAGAAAAATGTTAGTAATGCAGCACAACAAGTTAGGATTGCAATCAACTTAACCATTCGTAGTCTAGTTGAAGCATTCTTGTCTTTAACAAATCCATCACATGGGGGCAAACCTTGAACAGTGCCACAAAGATTTTTGTTGTGTAGGAACCACTGTTTTAGGGCATTCTGAAAGAATTTTTTATCAGGCACTGAACCCTCTAGTTGATTGTATGACAAATCCATGGTAGACAAGCTTAACAAGTTGCCCAATGAAGATGGAATCTGACCACTTAGGTTGTTGTGAGATAGATTAAGATTTTGTAACATGATTAATTTCTCTAGTGTTATTGGTATTTCCTCGCTTAAAAAAATTTGAGCTTAAATCTAGGAGGTCCAGTAAGTGTACTAAGTTTCCAAAATGAGAAGGAATTTTTCCAGTCAACCTATTATTGCTGAGGTTTAGTAATTCAAGATTAACACAGTTGCCAAGTTCTTTTGGCACACTTGTCAGACTGTTTGACGATATATCAAGATATGTTAAAGCATGTAACATTCCCAACTCTTTTGGTACATTTGCAATGAAATTGTTGTGACTTAAATTTAGATCAATCAATCTTTTCAAACTACCGAGCTCTGCCGGTATTACCCCCGATAGAGAATTTGATGAGAGATGAACGATGTTCATATTACTCAGGTTTCCTAGAGCACTAGGAATTCCTCCACTCAAAAAGTTATTATCTAGTTGTATTTCCATCAAATATGTAAGTCTGCCAATTTGAGGAGGTATTGATCTGGAGAGGTTATTATTCCAAAGAAGCAAATAGACAAGATTGGTTAAGTTTCCTAACGAACTAGGTATTTCACCACTCAGCAAGTTTTCATGTAGGCTTAAATATGTCAAATGTGTTAGTTCACCTATTTCAGGAGGGATTGGTCCGGAGAGATTATTATCCCAAATAAACATATAGACAAGATTGGTTAGGTTGGTAACTTAGTAGGTATTGGTCCACTCAGATAGTTTGTTGATAGATCTAAAATTG
This sequence comes from Carex kokanica, assembly GCA_025461125.1. Taxonomy (NCBI): domain Eukaryota; kingdom Viridiplantae; phylum Streptophyta; class Magnoliopsida; order Poales; family Cyperaceae; genus Carex; species Carex kokanica. Next base: position 196,121 of record JAJGRX010000895.1, on the reverse strand, counting down.
TCAAATCTCCAAGTTTACCAATTTTTAGAGGGATTGGTCCGGAGAGCTTATTACTCCAAAGAAGCAGATCGACAAGATTGGTTAAATTTCCAAAATTAGTAGGTATTTCTCCACTCAGAAGGTTGTTTGCTATTTCTAAATATGTCAAATGCGTAAGTTCATCTATTTCAGGCAGAATTGGTCCGGAGAGATTATTACCCGAAAGATACAGCATGACAAGATTGGTTAAGTTTCCAAAATTAGTAGGTATTTCTCCACTCAAAAGGTTTTTTGATAAAGCTAAATATGTCAAATGTTTAAGTTCACCTATTTCAGGAGGGATTGGTCCGGAGAGATTATTACCCCAAAGATACAGAGTGACAAGATTGGTTAAGTTTCCAAAATTAGTAGGTATTTCTCCACTCAAAAGGTTTTCTGATAATTCTAAATGTGTCAAATGTGTAAGTTCACCTATTTCAAGAGGGATTGGTCCGGAGAGATTATTATCCCAAAGATACAGAGTGACAAGATTGGTTAAGTTTCCAATGCTTGGCGGAATCAAACCACTGAGAACATTATCTTGGAGACCAAGATATGTGAGTTTTGAGAAGAGACATATTGATGGAGGAATTACTCCACTGAGTTTAATATGACTGATATTAAAAATTCTGATGGATGGAAGAGCAGAGAAATTGAGAGCATCTAATTTTCCAACTAGACCCTTGTGCGAAACATGAATTTTAGTGATAACTTGCCTTCTTTTGTTAGTGTCGCGGCAAGTGATTCCAGTCCAGTTGCACGGGTGGGCATGCAGATTCCAAGATGAAAGTTGTTGTTGAGTTTGCAGAGTTGATTTCCAATGAAGAAGAGCTTGTGCTTGAGATGTGAGAGAAGATTGTACAAGAGGAAGTAGGAAGAGTAGTGTAAGGAACAACAGAATGCCCCTCATTGTGCTAAAAATTAATGCTAAGTGCTCAGGTTATAGCTAAAATGCATCAGAGCTCGCCCTTTTATAAGCTCAGTGGTGTGACTTGTCAGTTATGTAGATAAAAGAGTCAACATACGTGCTTGGCTGCCAGTTTGAAACCCGATTTACTGAACTTGGTTAGAATTGAATGCCACATATTTTATGGAATGGCCTCTGTTAATTACCTACCTGTCGTCTATGAATTAACCGTGCTCCATGTACATGTCATCAATATATAACGTAACACTTAGGGCCAGCTGGAGCCTGGAGGCATGGATAAGGTTTGGGTTTCGGAGGGAAATAAGAGGCCTTCATTTCATGGATGACTTCATTCGTGGTGTCATTGGACTGTGGAGCGCAACACGTTTGGAGCTGTCCATCGGATATTTTGTTATAAAATATTCACAAACAGAAAAATAATTGAGATAAAACAAATAGGGTTAATACCTATGACTAGTGAGGTCACCTCAGATAAATTTTTTTTTGACATACTACAAATCGGGTTGGATTTGTAACATTTGTCACATTCAACAATTATTATTATATTATTTGTGCTATCTAAATTTTTGCCACCCTAAATAGCGAGTACTATAAATGTGTGGGTTTCAGACATTAATGCGAGTGATAGATAATTATGCCTTCACTAGTTCGGTATTATTAAAAGACTAACTAATTTTTATCTTGTCTAAGAGTATTATTATTATTCATATTTATCTTTCCTTAATGGGTACATGCAACTAAAATAGAAATTATATATCCAATTCTATATATTGAAAAATAGCAAGAAATAATTTTATCTAAGTATATTCCTTTCAAAAATATACAAAGATAAAATTTAACATATGCATAATATCAAAAAATATAACAAAAATGTAAATAGTTGTCAATCTTGGTATTTAAATCATATCAATTAATTATTTAAAAAGTACACAAACTGTTTGAAAAATCAACTTATGTATTGCCATTACAAATAACACAAGGTTTTTGATTGATTACTAATCATCAAATGTTATTTTTGTAATTATTAATTATTACATGAATTAATAATAAATACAAAATAGCTCTTACTCATACTCATAATCAATAAAGTGACATTTTTTTGCTGAGCAAATAATCAAATCTCATTGTACTAAGAAAATGGAACTAGTACATTCATCGTATTTGATGTAGTAAGAAAAAAAAAAGGATTTGTATCATATAGGCAATTTTCAAGTCCATGACCACTTTTATTGCAAGTATATAATTACATTAATTGATCCTTAGGAATTATGGGCGGGCGAAATGGAACTAGTTGTTAGGGGTGCAATTTCAATTTAGGTTAAAGAGCCAAATACCAAATTCCTAAATTAACTAGCAATTGCAATTCCTAAACTCAAAACTCCGGGCAAGAAAAAGAATTAAAATACACAGCGGAAGCATTAGTTACTTACTTGGATCCATGCTTTGCAATCTCACTTGCAAACTTCACTTGATACGAGTTGACTTGAGATGGTGCTTGATTGGTGCGCTTTCGAGTCCTTCCAAGCAAGCCCTGGTGCCTTTCTTCTCTCTCGAGTCACGAACGGAGCTCAAGAGTATTATTATCTAATGGAGGGAGAATAAGGTGGCTATGCACAACACATGTGCCCTAAAAATTTTCTTACCCGGATTGCTTGGAGACCCAGCGCCTTTTATACTAGTGAAAATGTATCTTTGAGAGATCTTATAATTCATGTCAAAAATTATACATAATATATGACATATTTTCTCAAAGATATTCGTTTGTGCATTTTTGGTAACCAATCAAATATGCATGACATATTTTCCTTTTCTATTCAATTATACAAATCAATTATATTTGGCTGACAAACAAATCGTATAATTGATTGATATAATTGATCAAATATGCATATTATAATTAATTTACATAAATGTTATATATGCATAACATGCATAACATTTCGTATAATTAATTAATTCTTACATTTATCACTAGTATTAGTTGAATTAATTATAATTGGTCCATCAACAATTATAATTAATTTACATTATGTTCTATATGCATTCGTGCCCCAAAACTTAGCGAAATTACGTACTATGCCTTTATTTTAGTCAATCACATTTAGGCATATCTTATATTATTCCTCATAATATTATTGACAGTATGTGATATATTAATCATATAACACGTAGTCCAAACTTAATTAATTGGAATTGACGTCTCAATTCCAACAATCTCCCACATGGACAAGTGTGGTCCTTTTGATTACATATATCTGAATCTGCGCAGATTACTTTAACTTTTCTGTCTTTCTTTTCGTACTTTCTCAAACAATTCGGTCCACTAATCATACCAACAAGGGACTTAAACGACAGTTGTCACATTTACTTCGTGACTTTATCGATAGAAATCACAATGCCAAATATAATTAGATGATATGAATTAGTTTTGGTCATATAGTTCAGAAATTACACGAAGGTGTGATTATACATGCCTATTTCCAAATGGGTCACCCTTATTCTTTACTTTAGTGAGGTCAAAACTTTTAAAGAGAGAAACTAATTGAGACTCAAAATATAATTTGCATATATCAAAACTTATTACAAATTACATTGCATAGAACTTTAAAATAAAATCAGACTCCCGCATTTTCCTTAACTATCCTAAACATGCACTACACCCATATGAGCAACATGCTCATGAAACTTCTTAGGCGGTAGTCCTTTTGTAAGGGGATCTGCTATCATGGAGTCTGTACCTATATGTTCTATTTCCAACTCATTGTTTTGTACTCTCTCTTTTACAGCCAGAAACTTGATGTCTATGTACTTGGACTTAGTCGAGCTTCTGTTGTTGTTTGCATAGACTACAGCTGAATTGTTGTCACACAGCAGTTTCAACGGCTTCTTGATAGAAGGAACAACTTTCAGCCCAGTGACAAAATTCTTGAGCCATAATCCATGGTTCGAGGCTTCGTAGCATGCAATAAACTCGGCTGCCATTGTGGAAGGTGCTGTCAATGTCTGTTTAGCACTTTTCCACGACACAGCGCCGCCTGCCATCATGAAGATGTATCCTAGTGTTGACTTCATGCTATCCACGCATCCTGCGAAATCAGAGTCGGTATATGCTATGACCTCCAGCTTCTCCGACCTCCGATATGTGAGCATAAAATTTCTGGTTCGCTTTAGGTATCTGAGTACTCTCTTGGCTGCCTTCCAGTGTTCCATACCTGGGTTGCTTAAGTATCGCCCTAGCATTCCAGTGATGAAGGCTATGTCTGGTCTCGTGCACACTTGAGCATACATGAGACTGCCTACAACGGATGCGTAAGGGATGTCTTTCATGACTTCCTTTTCTGGATCAGTTTTGGGACATTGATCTAGACTGAATTTGTCTCCTTTTGAAACAGGGGTATCTCCTGCTTTACAGTCTTTCATGCCATACCTACTCAAGATTTTATCGATATAATTTCTTTGGGATAGTCTCAAAATACCTTCGGATCTGTTCCTCAGTATTTCTATCCCTAGAACAAATGAGGCATCACCAAGGTCTTTCATCTCGAAGTTTCTAAATAGAAAGTTCTTGGTTTGATGCAACATGTCTTTATCGTTACTTGCAAGTAGTATGTCATCAACATATAAGACCATAAATGTAAATTTACTCCCACAGAACTTAAGGTATATGCATTCATCAACTAAGTTAGATTTGAAATCAAATGAACTAACTATGTCATGAAATTTTAAGTACCACTGTCGAGATGCCTGTTTGAGCCCATAAATGGATTTCTTTAGTCGGCAAACCATGGACTTTGGGTCACCGATCACAAAGTTTTCCGATTCCCTCATATAAATTGTTTCATTAATGTCTCCATTTAGAAACGCTGTCTTTACATCCATTTGATGGAGCTCAAGGTTGTAATGCGCTACTAGTGCCAGTATAATTCTCAAGGAATCTTTTGAAGAAACTGGAGAGAAAGTTTCCGTATAATCAATGCCTTCTTTCTGTGTGAAACATTTTGCGACAAGACGTGCCTTGTATTTTTCAACATTGCCTTTAGAATCCCGTTTGGTTTTAAATATCCATTTGCAACCAACGGGTTTCTTGCCTTTAGGCAACGGAATGATATCCCAAACGTCATTGTCATACATAGATTTCATCTCTTCATTCATGGCATTAATCCACATTTGAGAGTTAGAACTTTCCACAGCTTGTTTGATATTAACAGGATCATTTTCAAACATGCCAATGTCAAACTCATGTTCTTGAAGATATGCATAATCCTTCGATTGTGTAGATCTTTTCTCTCTAGTAGATCTTCTTACTGGTTCTATTATTTCATGAGGAACAGGTTCGTGAACATCATTACCAACTTCCGGATCTCCCACAGGCTCAGGGCCATTGACATCGTTCATAACAACGTCATTATTTGAGTTTGATTCGGGTCCATTTGTATTCACGTTATCCTGTGGAATTTGAGTAGGGAGTGTAGTTTGCCTATTGACATGAGATGCATTTTCAAGGCTTACCGGTACTGGAATAGTGACAGAGTCCGGACAGAGGCCCGAAGTATCATCAGGAATAGTGACTAAACCTGGACGGAGGCCCGAGGAGTAATCACTATCCCTTTCTTCCTCGAAAATGTTATCCATGGTCATATCTCCCCCCGCAAACTCATTATCCTCAAAAAATTTCGCATTACCGGACTCGAAAATTGTGTGTTCTGTTGGATTATAAAATTTGTACCCTCTAGATCTTTCAGGATATCCAATAAAATAACAACTAACTGTTCTTTCATCCAGTTTCGTTTATGTCGGCTTGTAAGGTCTAGCCTCTGCTGGACATCCCCAAATCCGGATGTGACTTAGGTTGGGCTTGCGTCCAAACCAAATCTCATATGGGGTTTTGTTAGTTGCTTTAGTTGGAACTCTGTTTATAATATAAGCTGCAGTCTTTAAGGCTTCTCCTCACAAATTCTCAGGTAGAGTCGTACGAGTAATCATACTTCTCACCATGTCTTTGAGAGTGCGATTGCGCCTTTCAGCAACACCATTCATTGCAGGTGAACCTGGCAATGTATACTGTGGTACAATTCCGCATTCCTTTAAGTATTTTGCGAAGGGTCCTGGACATTGTTCTCCTGATCCATCATATCTGCCGTAATATTCACCACCACGATCAGATCTGACAGCCTTTATGCGTTTGTTAAGTTGTAACTCAACTTCCGCTTTAAAACTTTGGAACATGTCTAATGCTTCAGCCTTTTCTTTAATCAAGTAAATATAGCCATATCTTGAATAGTCATCTATGAAGGTGATAAAATACCGGTGACCATTTCTAGTGGCCTTTGGAAAAGGACCACAGATATCGGTATGTATCAATTCTAAGACATCATTACATCTTTTGGCTTCATACTTGCGTTTATTAGTTTGTTTTCCCTTTATGCAATTTACACATTCATTTAAGTTTGTGAAATCTAAAGGTTTGAGAATATCATTGGATACAAGTCGTTCGATTCTTTTCATAGAAATATGTCCCAAACGCTTGTGCCATAATGTAGCTGAATTCTCATTAGTTAATTTACGTTTTCTGTTATCAATATGTAGAGCTTCTAAGTGTGAAGTGTCTAATTCAAGAAAATAAAGATTATCATAAGAAGATAAAGAACCAGAAGCAACTTGTTTTGAATTCTGATATAGACTGAAATTTCCATTACCAAAAGAACATACATAGCCATTTTTGTCCAAATAGGAAATAGAAATTAGGTTCCTTCTGAAGGAAGGAACCACTAATGCATCAAAATACAAATAAAACCCAGTCCTACATAATAATCTAAATTTTCCAATGCCTTCAACTTCGACTTTCCTCCCGTCCCCTACATAGATGTGGCGTTCGGCCTCATTTGGCTTGCGGAGGTTTAGGCAGCCCTGCATAGATATACTGATGTTAGATGTTGCACCTGAATCTAACCACCAAGAATATCTTGATACAGTACTTAAATTAACTTCAGAACAAACTAAAGCAGAGCACATACCTTTCTTCTTTAACCACGAGTGGTAGTTGGTACAGTGAATTTTGATGTGCCCATGCTTCTTGCAGAAGTGACAGATGATCTGATCTCCCGATTTCGCAGGAGTATTGTCCTTCTTCTGTTTCTTAGCATTGTCTGCAGCTTCTATAGCGGGTCCTTTTCCCTTAGAATTCTTGCGCTTAGACTTATTCTTATTCTTAGAGCCAGTACTAGATGTTGCAACATGGGCCTCCTCTCTCTTAGCTATCTTTTGTCTCTCTTCCTCCTGCACCAGCTGAGCTTCAAGCTCAGTTACTGACCAAGTTTCCTTGATGCAGTTGTAAGTCATACTGAATTGACTGTATGAGGAGGGGAGAGACATAAAAATATATTCTATGAGAAGGTCATCTGAGATGTCAAAACTATGCGACTTAAGTGCACGTTGGAGCTTAACCATCTCAGTAATGTGCTCTCTAATTCCAGTCTTGCCCTTGTACTTCAGAGTATTGAGTTTGACCATGAGTGTACGAATGTCTGCCTTTTTACTCATGGCAAACTTTTCCTCTAGAGTTTTAATGTAGTCCTTAGCACCAGAATCTTTTTCAGGTACACAACCTTGAAGTGTTTCGTGGGTTGTAAACTTGATGATCATGCAACACATCCTGTCATTATGATCCCAACCCTCAATGTCAGCCTTTTCAGTAGGAGTTTCCTCCCCTTGCTTGGCTGGTTTTGGTCGATCATAACGTAAAGCACGATCATATTTCATCATCCCTAGAAACAGCCTCAGTTTTGATTCCCATTGCTTATAATTTGATCTATTGAGATAAGGAATTTGACTTATGGCAGTCATGTTGCCTAGAATTTTTTTTTTTTTGAACAAGAGAACTATTAGATTATGCATCACAATTTTTAATCATAATTTCAATGGTTTATTAAGAGGCTTTGACAAAAGACCTAGAAATTCTCCATTTAAATTTCATATTAACCAACAATACTAGCTAGCATGAGGCCCCGGAGGGAGCAGTCAGTACTCTTAGGTATTGTGGTGTTATGCACAAGTATTAAATGAACCTCTGTCGCTCTACCGGAGGGTAGATTGACATACCCACATGCTAATGACCAGGCCAGTCAAGTGGGGAAGGTGAGTCACAAACGGACTACTTAAGTACCAAAACCCCAAATGCTTTTCTTAGACATCACTAGCACACAGTATCTCATTTCCTTTCTTGATGCACCTTACTTTATGTATATTAAACAACTAACTTTGTTTAATTAATCCTCCGGAGGGAGAAATTAATAATTTGTTGTCAATATACGTCTTTTTAACTTATCATGGGTCATCTTGCCCTAAAAAACTTTAGCAATAATGTTCCGGAGGGAACAATATTGTTTGGCAAGATGAGGCATGTACTCCTAATTGCGTCTTAATAAGGTTTTGAAATCATGTATCTGTTTATTTTGGGACGTATCCTAATTGAAAACTACTCGTCCTAAATATACATATATATATATATATATATATATATATATATATACACATATTTAACTAATTCATATATATATACATATATATATATATACATATTATAAATATAAATATACATATATAAATATACATATATATATGCATATTGTAATTAATTTACAGCTACTCCTAATTCCAGATTTGGTTGTTTTTGCATAAAAGGCACAATTCAAAATATCCAAATCTGGAAATTTCAGCAAATTCTGGAAATTTTGGCACAATTCAAGAAGGTTCCCTGTCAGTTCAGATTTTCTTTGCCAAATTTCCAAAAAAATAAATAAATAGATATCTTGCAAAAGCAAGAGATCTCTTGTCAAGTCAATTTGTGCGCACATATAAAATTTCCAAAATATTTCACAATTTGTAAAATTTAAGTCCTTAAGGCAATATGTTATTTTGGTAATTTTGAATCATGATTTTGTGAATCAAAAAATTATTACATCAGTTTATGATGTGTGGATGAAGATTCAAAAATAAAACAGAGATTTTAGATTGTTTTAATAGGGTAAACAAAAATGACAAAACGAGTACAGCACTGGATTTTCCTGTATCCAGTTTTCTGTTTTTGTTAAGATTCAAAATATCATATCTCGAATTTGGCTGAATGGATTTTTGTGTGCCACATATCATTAGAAAGATAATGAAATCTAGTTTCTGGAAAACTATATTTTGTAATACAAAAATATTACGGATTTTGTGTAAAATTAAAAATTACAGAGACAACAACAATCTGTTTTCAGAATTGAAATCCAAGATTGAAATGTAATTTTCTCACAAAATAATAAACAATTTTTTGTGTTCTTTATATTTCCAGAAAGGTGCTCAAGTCTAGTTTTCAAAAATGTATGGCTTGAATTTTAATTCGGTACACACAATCTTGGGCATAGAAAACATTGACTGGTGCGCAGCATAGGCGTATCAAAACAGATTTTTATATGGCGCACAAATTAAATCATAAATTAATAATAATAAAAAATCCTATATCTTGACACCGAGCTGGCTCTGATACCACTTGTTAGGGGTGCAATTTCAATTTAGGTTAAAGAGCCAAATACCAAATTCCTAAATTAACTAGCAATTGCAATTCCTAAACTCAAAACTCCGCGCAAGAAAAAGAATTAAAATACACAGCGGAAGCATTAGTTACTTACTTGGATCCATGCTTTGCAATCTCACTTGCAAACTTCACTTGATACGAGTTGACTTGAGATGGTGCTTGATTGGTGTGCTTTCGAGTCCTTCCAAGCAAGCCCTGGTGCCTTTCTTCTCTCTCGAGTCACGAACGGAGCTCAAGAGTATTATTATCTAATGGAGGGCGAATAAGGTGGCTATGCACAACACATGTGCCCTAAAAATTTTCTTACCCGGATTGCTTGGAGACCCAGCGCCTTTTATACTAGTGAAAATGTATCTTTGAGAGATCTTATAATTCATGTCAAAAATTATACATAATATATGACATATTTTCTCAAAGATATTCGTTTGTGCATTTTTGGTAACCAATCAAATATGCATGACATATTTTCCTTTTCTATTCAATTATACAAATCAATTATATTTGGCTGACAAACAAATCGTATAATTGATTGATATAATTGATCAAATATGCATATTATAATTAATTTACATAAATGTTATATATGCATAACATGCATAACATTTCGTATAATTAATTAATTCTTACATTTATCACTAGTATTAGTTGAATTAATTATAATTGGTCCATCAACAATTATAATTAATTTACATTATGTTCTATATGCATTCGTGCCCCAAAACTTAGCGAAATTACGTACTATGCCTTTATTTTAGTCAATCACATTTAGGCATATCTTATATTATTCCTCATAATATTATTGACAGTATGTGATATATTAATCATATAACACGTAGTCCAAACTTAATTAATTGGAATTGACGTCTCAATTCCAACACTAGTATTTTTTATGACATGGTGAAGTTACTGAATTATCGGTTATCAATCGATGCACTGTCTTCCTTTTCGCTGAAAAAATCTCCTATTTCTCTCCCACCAGAGAGTCCAAACCCCTGCCGCCCAGACAAGGTCCCAGTGTGACCCGCGTGGATTTTGTTTTCTTCCATTGATCCAGGTAGTGATTATGTCCACCGCACCCGTAATGGAGATATTGTATTGCGCCATCAATCCTGTCCAAAAGTGCACGGCATAGACACAATCCCAAATGATGTGGTCCCTAGTTTCCACCGAATTTGCCGAGCAGAGGTGACAACCCGTTTGAATCGTGCACCCTCTGTATAAGAGCACCTGTTGAGTTAGGAGTTTGTCATCCAATATTAGCCAAATAAAAATCTTGACCTTCATTGGAACCTTTAATTTCCATATTTTGCCGTGAGTCCAAGATATAATTCCACTATGGTGTATTGCTCTATATGCCGAAGCACAAGAGAAAGCCCCCGACGGAGTCCATCTCCATTCTCTGACCCCTGCTGATATTCGCACCAATGACGCTAAGAAATAGCGCAGTGTTGTCAATTCTTTAACAAAGAAAGAGGCTCCCGAGCAGACTTAATTCTTTGCTGTTGCTAAGGCATGGGGAGCCCGGGTTAGAATTGAATGCAACATATGTTATGAATATGGACTTGCATATAAAATAAAAAATAGTAGACTGAAGTTACATACCTGTCGTCTATGAATTAACCATGCTCCATGTACATTGAATGATCAATAACGTAACAGTCAGGGCCAACTGGAGCCTGGAGCCAAGGATGGGCTTGGAGGGAAATAAGAAGCCTACTTTTAATGGAAGACTTCATTAGATGTGTCATTGACTATGGAGAGCAAAAGGTTTGAAGCTGTCCATCTGATATTTTCTTATCAGATACTAGCGAACACAAATAAATAAAAATTTACATAAACAACCAGGGTTATTGAACTACAGTATTTTCTTTAAAAAAAATCAGAAATATATTATTTGAAATTAGGCAATATTTTTCAAATTAGAAGTGAAATTATTTTCATAAATAATTTTTTTATAATTCAGGAATTATATTTTTCAAATCAAAATTATTTGCATCCTACGAATGTTCCGCTGTGAATGTAGAGGGTGTTTAATAGCATCCTAGGAATGTTCCGAGATTTTTCGTTAATGATGTCATTTTTTTAAATGCTACAGAAAAAAAAAATCGTCACACACTGCCTCCTTAATTTTATTCTTAGCAGGATAGCACTCTTTCATTTTATCACCACATATCTCATCAAATAAATGATGAATGCACGGCGATTCAAAATTGGTAATTCCAAAATAAATTGTAAAACTTTTGTAGTTATATATGAACCTAATTTGTATGCATAGTTTTTGTATCAGAGCCGCGCATGCTGTAAAATTATTTAGTCTATATAGTTGATTGGAGAGAAGTATCGATAATACTAAAACACTCAAGCGTTGTATGTAGTCAATTCCACTCCGGTGATACCTATGTATAAATTGAATTGAAATTTCCATGAATAAAACATTTGGCGAGAAAGAGAATTTCTCATTATATTAGGTATAATTAATTAATTTCAAACATTTGAAGCCAGTTATTTGCAACCAATTTCACTGCTTCCCCAATCTTTCACTGATTAGATCAAGCCACCCAACTAATTTTATTAATGCTCTTTTTCAGTTGCAAACCAAGTTTTCCATAATGAATTGTTTCAGTTTGCAAATTAAAAAACAGTGAACCAATTGGAATAATCAAAGGGATTGTCAGAACTGTTATGTTTTATTTGGAAAACCTGCTATTTCTTGTTATAACAACTTCTTTGAAAATGTACACAACTAAACTGCTTTTGTGCTCTTATCTCTGTTAAAATACTAGTCCCTTGTATTTATCCATGGTATTGATACTCTGTATAACACCTTTTTCTGGGGAGGGAAAGAATTTCAATCTGTCACGACTCTAGTCCAGTAGCGATCACCTTTCCTTTTTCCTTTGACCATTTCAGAAACAAATAATGTATACAGTAGTTAATGCTGAAAGAAATAATGTACAGGAGTTAATGCTGAAAGTGATCCATAACCGCTGATGGGATGGAGAAAGCACACTGTAACACTTTGTTCTTTCAACAGATATTTTAAAATATAGTTTGACTACTACATACTATATAAATATAGTATATAAATATATGTGAATATATAGTATACAATTTTGAAATTCTAATTTAATTAATATATTTTCTAAACAAATTCAACTAGCTAGTTATGAAAAAGATGCAACTTTATTTTCAACGTATATTTCCTTCTTTAGTAAATTTAAGAAATTAAAGGATATTGGTGTTGTATTTCCTTCTTCAGTAAATTTAGAAATTAATGAGTACAAAATATAATATTAATTATTTCGAATCTATTTAATTCTTCATCAAATTAATATTTCATAAACAAATATTTTCCTTTAGCGATCACCTTTACTTTTTCCTTTGACCATTTCAGAAACAAATAATGTACAGTAGTTAATGCTCAAAGAAATAATGTACAGGAGTAAATGCTGAAAGTGATCCATAACTGCTGAATATAGTGACAAATGAATAGTTGAGGTTCGGTTCGGCAGGGTCAAAAATTCATGATTCGGGAATAATTCGGGTATAATTTCAGAATGATTCAGTACTACAAGGAAGCAAACCCCCCCCCCCCAAAAAAAAAAAAAAAAAAAAAAAAAAAACTAAAATTTTCTTTTTGGCGTTTTTTCGCGTGTTATTCGCGAATAATTTGTGATTCACATTTTATTCGTGAATAAAACTTATTATACCTTTTTGTGCGTTTTATTCACTGTTCAATTCGGAAACGTCGACAAAACGAATTAAACGCCAATTAATCATGAATTAAGCAGCGCTGATGGGGTGGAGAAAGCACAGTGTAACACTTCGTTCTTTCAACTGATATTTTAAATATAGTTTGACTGCTACATAGTATATAATTTATCTGTATGTTATGTGAATATATAGTATATAATTTTGATATTCTAATTTAATTTAATATATTTGCTAAACAAATTCAATTAGAAACCCGAATTAAACGATTAGAGATTTGTATATAAAAAAGATTTAGACTTGTATGTGATACCTAGCTGTCGACTTTAATAACTCCTGTAGTTGATGGAATAAATGCATCCCACCAGTGGAGAAAGTGAAATATTAACAAACATATATATACAAACCATCTTAATATATAGTAAAAAAATTCCAAAAAATGTAAAATTTGGTCTCCAAGTAGATTATAATATAGATTAAACATCTAACGGTTTGAATTTGTTGTTTGGACATCAGAAAACAGTAAAACTGCCGGCAGCACCTCCGGCTAAAATGCTGCCGGCAGCAAATTAGCCGGACCCTATATATATATATATATATATATATAATTATTAAGACAATACATTGCAAATATGTTGTCTAACAATGTATCAATGAGGAAAATATACATATCCATTAAAAATTAATTTTATTACTAACGTATCTATATCTGTTAGGCGCTACTCTTATTCATTTTTTAGTTTTACTTTTCTAAGGTCACAGGCAATTAATGAACGATAAATTCTATATATTGAAAAATTTGCAATGAATATTATGCTATAAAATGCGTAATACCACAAAATATTGCAATAATGTATATAGTTGTCGATCTTGTAAATTAAAAAAATATCAATTACTAATTTAAATAATTACCACAATAATAATATATACAAAATAAGTGTTATCCATAGTCTTAGTGGATATGAGTTTGTATTATTTACTGAGAAGATAATTAAATCTCATTACTGCCAGTTTTATTAGTATATTCATCATATTTGATGATCTGGGAAAAAGTAATTATTTGTATCCTATAGGTTGCAATTAAATATAATTAATGCATGACCAATATTTCATGGTAATCTCCCAGAACAAAGAAGATATTATAAGCACGATGAACATTTCTCACCGTACGTACATAAGAATAAGTGAATATTAATGAAGCATAAAATTACTCTCTCTTCCTCCTCCGCCACCACACACATTTCTGCTCTTCTCTCCGGTCCCTCATCTGCCTCTCTCCTCCTTTTTTATCGTTTCAACACCCTCATTTCTCCTCTCTCCTTCGAGCGCCAAACCCATGATTCCAATTCCAACCCAAACCGTATGCCTTAAAGAGTTGCATTTTGACTCTTTTAAAGACTTGAGATAATACTTGATATGTTGAGTATAAAGACTTGATAAGCTAGTTTTAATTATTTAATATGCTTGGTATAAAACTTGGGATGAGTACTCTTTAGTGTTATAATGTAAGAAACAAATACTTGCACTTTGAACCTTTTAAATACATGATATGCTATATAGAAAAAAACTTGATATGTGAAGTATAAAGTCTTCTTGCTCTTAATACAAGTTCATAATAATAAATGATTTTTTTTAATATTTTCCACTAACTAGTCATACTTTAGATATATAGCATTTATGAAAAATTCCAATTCAAATTAAAACATAACTAGCATCAACTGTCCAGTCTTCATAAAAAGTTTACTTGTGCAGTATTTATAAAGACTTGCTATGTTACGTATAAAAAGTTGCATAGGTATAAAGATTTGCAAGCATCAACTAAAACTGACTGTAAATGCGCTAGTCATCTTTTGTGGGAGACTAATATTGTCACATTCCTATAAACAATCCGTTATTATGTGAAATTCATTAAAATTGGTAAAACATATTAAAAAAAAGGTACCCGTCTCATTAAAACAAAAGATAAATACAAAATATTGTTTTAAATAAGAGGACTCCAATACCTCATACTTTTCATACCTCATATTTTATATCTTCATTTTCAAAGTCCAATATGTCGATCTGAACCACTCAATATGATGTATGTACTAAAATATGCTTGAGGATGAAATTTTATAATTTTATAAAGACATAAAAAAACCAAAACAAAAAAAGCATAATCCCCGGACCCCATAATATTTCAGCGACAGCCACTGCTTCCGTAATCCAGTTATTACTTGTTACCACTAATAATTGCTGGTTTGGTGAGCCCACCAGTGGAGAAAGTCACAGCCTGGTGGAGGCATGACGGTTTCGTTCGGAGGGATGTAATTAGGATTATTTGGGGGTATCAGTGCACTCTAGTGAGCAACATGAATTGAGAGGAAAAAAAAGTAACGTCGTCACGGCACGGTTTTGTATTCGCTGGATACTTGGAGCAACAATATTGGGACGGTGAAGAAAAATGGGCTTTTATTGGGCCGGATTATACGGACATAATAATATAGTTTCTACATTGAAAGAATAGAACCCAGTCTTATCCGCACTGTCCAAATATAGGCCCAAATTGTGGCGGGAAGTATTCCGAATTTTTTTTTTTTTGTGACTATAAGTCCTGAACAAATAACAATAATATCCGTATTTTTAAGTGTTTGATAATTTACAAGTTACAGTAAAGGAAGGTTGCACTATAGTCTCAACTAATTATATGGTCACCTTTCTCAGTTCATGCACTTGTCTCTGCGTCAATTTTCATAGGTGTAAATACTTGAAAAATAACAGATTAATACTTGCAGAGTAAGCTATTAATATTTGAATGCGTAACTTGATATGATGATCCCCTTTTCTAGTCCAACAATGGTCCATGCGTCAACCTTCCTCTAATGAAGTAGTGGCGACCCCGTATCCCCGCATCAACATTCCTATAACAAAAATACCTGACCTCATAGGTTTAAATACTTTAGTGCATAGGTATCAATAATTGCAAAATAAGATATTAATACTTTAATGTGTAATTTGATATGATCAAACGCCCGAAGATTAAATTTCGTACAATGTATATACATATAAATACTTCAGTGCATAGATATAAATACTTTCAATACTTGATATTAATACTTTCAGACATCATCCAGCGTCATATGTAAAAATAAATATTAAGTTGCGGTCCCCACATATAGTTATGGCAATATTGATATTTCTCGAAATCTGTATGGTCCCCCTTGGTCCCCCCCCCCCCCATTTAGTTTGAGTGGTCCCCCATAGATATTTACGGTCTGGGGACAGTTTGGGAGATTTAGTTGGGGAGACAATTATTTACATTAAAATACTTTCATGCATAGGTAAAAATATTTTCGTTCATAGGTATTAATATTTTGAAAATTGTGCGAGGATGATACAAATTATATAAGGAAATTGTGCAGGGACAGTCCCCCTAGGTTAGTTATGGAAGTTATGTGCGTGGATAGTGCGGAGACAGGGATGTGGGAACAGTTATCAGCGTCCTAATTAATTAATATACTCAGCAAAAATTTAACTTATGGATAATACCATAAAAGATAATAAATGTGTATATGGTTGTTCATCTTCGTATTTAAAAAAATATGAATTACTTATTAAAATAATATTATACAGAAATTGACAAAAATGAACTGGGTTCCCATTAAAAACAATATATGGTCAATGATAAATAATTATCATATATGATTTTGTACGCTACTAATTAATTATCACAAAAATAGTTTTTATTCATAGTTTTAGGCTTTTAGCCGATAAATAAGTATTTTTTCTATGCAGATAATTGAACCTCATCACTACCTGCATGCTTTATTTATACGTTTATCACAAGTTTTTTTTGAACTAAGAATTCGATATCTTATTGGCAATTTTCGAATCCATGCCACTTATATTGCAAGTATAATTGCACTTGTTTTAAAGTTCATGCTCACTTTTACTGCATGTATAATTGCAATTTTCACATCCAATTCGTATTAGAATCTGTGTGCCCTAGATTCGTACGAATCTTAATGTGGATTTGCACACATATTGAAGTGACGGACAGATGCGAAATTTATCAGACTTAAATTTGAGTCCAATAGACATTTAACCCAAATTGTTCCCATGTGTGTTAGCTTGTCATATTTGTGTTAAGCATGCTCGATCGTTGTAAAATTTAGTCTCTGGTACTATTTAAGTCGTTGGTGTAATAACTACCAGCGAAAAAAGTCACGGCCAGCTGGAGTTTGATGGCACGTATAAGGTTTTGTAAACTAAAATTATTGGCATTTCTAGCTTATATGAGAATTTCTAGGTTGTGGGACACTTGCTACCCCAAAAGTAATTAACAACTAAAACTGACATGAAATGCTATAAATGCAATTCAGAATATTTTTGTACTTACTCTGATCCCTTTATCGGAACAAATTAAGTAATAATTGGATGGATATTGACTAAACTAATTAAAATAACTAAATTAAAATTTTGTTGCTCGATCGAATTGTGAAACCGTGATAAAAAAATATTGTTCAAAAGTGTAAAACATATGAGAAAAAATAGTCATAAAAATATTGTTTGTGAAGAGATAGAGAGAGAGATCAATATATATATTTTTTTAATTAAGAGAGATCAATAGTCACTGGGGTAATTAAAAAATAGATAGAGGTCGGTGTGACGTGTCCACTATCCTTTAATTAAAACGATTTAACCTTTGACGGTCAATAGCATAATTTTTTTTTTCCTAAAGCTCAAAAAGTATCTTTTTTTTTTCCTGCCTACCAAAGACAACTAAAGATAGATTTTTTTTTTTAAAGAAAGACAACTAAAGATGATTAAAACCAATAAAAACCTTTTAATATTGGACTCGCCACTTTTAGGCATTTGGGGAAAATCATATTTTGAGCCGAGATTAAGAACGCAATGTGTATGTGATTCTTGCTTTCGACATTTTGAGTGGAGGGAAGTCCGTTTTTGCTCCTATATATAAAATATTATACTATTAGAAGACTATTGACTTCTAGAAATATAAAATCTATAAGTATTGATATAAGAATAAAACTAATTTTTAATGAATATATCTGTCTATGAAAACATTTCTCCTCATTCATACGTTCATAGCCACACACAATATTTCTAGAAGTCAAGAGTCTTTTCATGCTGTTGATGCAACAAATAATTTTATAATTCTTAGTTGAACCAGCTTTCGATGCCTAGGCTGGCTTATAATCCTGACCTCCAATATATACACTAGTGGAAAAACGCACATCAGGATCGGACTTAATTTCAATAATTCGATACTGATCTATATCTGGATCGAACTTTATAAACAACTGATCTTGAAAGGAACAATCAGAATCGGTTAAAAATAAACAACAATCAGAATCAGAATCGGTTAAAAATAAACAAGATTGGTTAGGTTTGCTATATTAGTAGGTATTTCTCCACTCAGATAGTTTGTTGATAGTTCTAAATATTTCAAATGTCCAAGTTTACCAATTTCAGGAGGGATCGGTCCGGAGAGACTATTATTCCAAAGAGACAGAGTGACTAGATTGGTTAGGTTTTCTAAATTAGTAGGTATTTCTCCACTAAAATTTTTGTTAATAGTCGTAAATTTGTCAAATGTCCAAGTTTACCAATTCTAGAAGGGATCGGTCCACTCAGAAAGTTTTCTGATAATTCTAAGCTTGTCAAATGTCTAAGTTTAGCAATTTCAGGAGGGATCGATCCAGAGAGCATAGTACTCCAAAGACGCAGATGGACAAGATTGGTTAAGTTTCCAAAATTAGTAGGTATTTCTCCACTCATAATATTTTTTGATAATTCTAAATATTTATGTGTAAGTTCCCCCATATCAGGGGAGATTGATCCACAGAGATTATTACCCCAAATATACAGAGTGACAAGATTGGTTAGGTTTGCTAAATCAGTAGGTATTTGTCCACTCAGATAGTTTTTTTGATAATCATAAATCCGCCAAATGTCCAAGTTTACCGATTCCTGGAGGGATTGGTCCACTCAGAAAGTTTCCTGATAGTTTTAAGCTTGTAAATTGTCCAAGTTTATCAATTTCAGAAGGGATTGGTCAAGTGAGATTATTACCCCAAAGATACAAAAATTGCATGTTTGTCAAGTTTCCAATGCTAGACGGGATTAAACCGCTGAGAACATTACCTTCGAGACCAAGATATGTGAGTTTTGGAAAGAGACATATTGATAAAGGAATTACACCAATGAGTTTATTATGACTCAGATTAAAAATTCTAACCGATGGAAGAGCAGAGAAATTGAGATCATCTAATTACTAGACCCTTCTGGGAAAGATGAATTTTAGTGATGACTTGCCTTCTTTTGTTTGTGTCACGGCAAGTGATTCCTGTCCAGTTGCACGGGTGGACTTGGAGATTCCAAGATGAAAGCGGCTGTTGTGTCTGGAGAGTTGATTTCCAATGGAGGAGAGCTTGTGCTTGAGTTGTGAGAGAAGATTGAACCAGAGGGAGTAGAAAGATAGTACGGAACAAGAGAATGACCCTCATTGTTGCTAAAATACTAAAAGCACGATTTATAATAGCTAAAATGATAAAGGCTCAACTTATAATATCTAGAATGCATTCCCTGTTATATAACCAGTGGTGAGACAGAGGAATTAAAATTAAAAGAGACAGACAAACGTGCTTAGCCGAATAACGTATAATAGTGACTTTGTGCGTGTAATTGTATCTAACTGTCGTCATTAATGAATTAATTACATTCAATTATCAATAACTTAATAGTGACTACTGGCGGTTTAGGCTCCGGTACTATCAAGTCGTTGGTGTAATAACTGCAACCCAACAGTTGAGAAAACAAGTTGGGTTAATACTAATAACTGGCGGTTAGGCTCTGGTACTATTAAGTCGTTGGTGTACTATTAGGCGCTGGTACTATTAAAGTCAAATATTAACGAAACACAGATAAATGAAAATTTAGATTAAACAATTTGGGTTAAGTTGACCTATGACATGTCAGGTCAGCTCAGATAAAAAAAATATCTTGACATACTATACAAATCTGGTTGAATCGGATACATTAAAAAAAAAGATAATAATAAAATATTATTATATTATTGATCCTCCCCAAAAAATTTCCAACCTTAATAGCATGCAATTAAGTACTTCAAATGTATGGAGCATTTTGCTTTATGTGAAATTACTTCAATTAAAATGATAAACGAATTTATTTTTAATGCAATTTAACCCGTAGAAAGTGCCAATTAATACAGTTAGCTGATACAGTACTAGATATATATGAGAATTCATGGAGAAATTATAATAAGGATCTGACAAAATTATTAGACTAGTATAACAGAGAACGCGAACACAATCACTCCTATGAAGCTCCCTTCCCTTAGTTATATTAATTCAGAATAGAATAACAAAGTATTTTTTCGTATATATTTTTTTCTGGACAGCATACTCTCATATAAATAAATCTGATTGCTAATCTATACTGCCTTAAATTCATCTTTCCTAACCGATACATATTTCCTTAACAACATATTTCCTTAATCTAAGATTGCCTAAATATTACATTGAAGGTAAGCAAATCTTCTGTAATCTTGCCTTGTTTGCCACTCTTACTTTAATTTTCTGTGTCACACGTAAATGTGTCAGGGTGTATATTCCAACACTCCCCCTCACTATGACACGTAGATATCCTTCATCATTAGTTTTTCTAGTGCCATATTGAATTCTTTACTGGCTACTGCTTTGGTGAGAAAATCTGTTACTTGTTCATGTGACCTCATAAAGGGTAAAGAAATAACTTTTGAATCAAGTTTTTCTTTGATAAAATGTCGGTCCACCTCAATATGCTTTGGTTCTATCATGTTGTACAGGATTGTGGGAGATTTCAATTGTAGTCTTGTTGTCACAAAATAATTTTATCGGATCTTCTAGTTCGAAACCAAGTTCAGTGATCAACTAACCACAAGAGCTCACAAATTCCTTTTACCATGCCCATAAATTCTGCTTCAGCACTTGAAAGTGCCATAACATTTTTTGTTTCTTACTTCTCAAACTCATCAGATTACCACCCACAAATGTAAAATACCCGGCTGTAGATTTTCGATCAACAATGTTGCCAGCCCAATCAACATCAGTGTATCCCTTAATGTTGGTATGCCCATGCTTTCCAAATGTTATGCCCCTACCAGGACTTCCTTTGAGATATCTAATTATTGTCATCACAGCATCCATGTGCTCTTCTTTTGGAATCATCCATGAACTAGCTTACAACTCCTACTGCATATGCTATGTCAGGTCGGTTATGTGACAAGTATATCAATTTTCCTACTAACCTTTGATATTGTTATCTGTTAGTAGTTACTTGACTAGAATCAACACTAAGTTTCAAATTCTGGATCATTGGTGTGTCTACTGGTTTGCAATCAAGCATGCCAACTTCGGTGGCCGAGTCCTTCAGTTATTTTACATTTTTTTCCTGATAGTTGTTGATCTATGATTTCAAATCACAAAAAAAAAAAAAATTATGCAAACAGAATTTGAAGTAAAAAAAAAAATTAACACATACCTTGTCAAAATAATCCTGCACTAAATTTATGCTGCCAATGTAATCTTGTTTTTTTATCCATAAATTATAGCTAGCTTGCATAAAAGGTGTGTTATACTTGTAATGCTTATATTATATATTATATAATTAGTGGATTATTTGAGTATAATCTTGTCTATATGGTTTTCTTACAAATTATCTTTTTTATCAATTTTTTTTCAATATTTTGGCTACAAAACAAGCTTCTGCCAAAAAAATCCGAGTTTCCAATCTGATTCTTCCTATTCCAGCCGATTCATCTGATTCCGATTCTACGTACGGTCAATATCAGATTCTGATTCTGATTCCGAGTTTCAAAATCATGAGCAAAACCATTTTTCTTTTCCTTGACATTGACACAGTTGGATTTTCTCAGAGCTGCTCGGTAGGTGCACCACGTAAAGAGCTACAACTGACATCTCAATCAAAGTATGTTGGTTAAGGCCAAGCAACTCAGCAAATGTTCTCACCGAATTGACCACATCAGAGTTAGGCGCGAGAACTTCTGTTACAGTTGTTAGGATTTAGTATTGGAGCACAAGAAAACCAGCACATGTTATCACATGCATAGGCAGATAATATGGTCTCTGAACCAGCAAAGTAAAAACAATTTTCAAGTATATTAGAAGTTCTAAAATAATTACATTTTTTTTATAAATTATATATAGGTAGATTGGATGCTGTTTTTTTTTCTTTTTATTTATTTGATAAAAGTGGGTTAAACTAACAGATTTTATTAGAATTCAAAATAGTGTTTATACCAACTATCTGGTACACTATTACAAAACATAGATGAAGCAATGAGGCATCAAGTACACTATTAAAACACGAAAGTGATGCGGCATTTGCCATGTTTTTTAATACCAGCTGGTGAACAAATTGTTAAGGAGATGGAACTAAATGTACTACAAGAAAAGCAATTTCTGGAAGAGATATTGTGAATAATAATGGTAATCTCACAGAACATAGAAGATATTACAATAATTTTATACGTACCATGAATATTTCTCACCAATTGTGCATAGAATAAGTGAATATTGATAAAGCATAAAAACATTCAAATACAAAATATGAAAATAAAGCATCATGCTCTAATTAAGTCTATATTCTAACAGCCAACAGTAAACTAATCTTCAAGCATATAGCTACTATGTACCCGAATTTATGAAGTAGTTGGTTATTTACTTCTAGATACTATTGACCACCTCTTGCATTGTTGGACGAAGTGACGGGTTGTTATTCAAACATTGATATCCAATCTGAATCATTTTGATAATTTCACTGATAACTTGTGTTGTTGGTGGTTCAATGCGTTGGTCAAGGACATCTTTGAGTATGATTTCCTCTTCGTGGAAAGCCGGTATGTTGATCATATTTCCTGGGTGCTTTCCCTTAAATAGCTCCAACACGATTACTCCAAAGCTATATACATCTAATTTCTCACTCACCCTCATGGTATAGGCTAGTTCTGCATAAAGAAAAAAGAAAAGTCAGATTGCAATTATTTGCACTTTTTTCAATACAGGTATCATGATGGAAACTAAAAAACAATAATAGGGTTGTCAAATATACATAACCTGGTGCTATGTAACCACAGGTTCCAGCAAGCATGCTCCAATTAGAAGACTCTGGTTTGAGAAACTTAGCAGTGCCAAAATCCGAGATACATGCTGTAAACTTAGAATCGAGCAAGATGTTTCTACTAGTTACATCCCGATGTACTAGTGGAGGATAGCAATCATGATGCAAATGTGAGAGTGCACATGCAACATCTCTCAATATAGCCTTCCTCTTTGACCAATCCAATTCTATCGCTGCCTCACTATTGAGAATATTATACAAATCCCTCTTCTCATAATACTTGTATACAAGAAATTTATTTTGAGGTGACGAACAATAACCAAATAATTTAGCAATGTTGCGGTGTCGAATCTGGGTTATTGTGTGAACTTCTCTGTGAAATGCTTCAACATCTAGTGAGGTTTCTCCGCCTGCTAACTGAATTTTCTTTACTGCTACTGTGAGGTTGTCTGGCTCTATAATTACTTTGTAAACTCTTGTATGGCCTCCACTTCCAATGTAGTATTTCTCATTGAAATTCTCTGTGGCCCTTATAATTTCCTCATATGCATCTCTGCCATCAAAATTCCACACAGAAAAAATGTCTTCTCTACTTGGATTGCCCACGTGCCCTGAATTTGCTTTTCTTTTTTTTGAGTATAGGAGGTAAAGAATCCCGAGTAGAAAAGAGGTTACTAATGTACATCCGCAAATTAGAGTTGCAATCAACTTAACCATTCCTAGTCTAGTTGACCATTTCTTATCTTTAACCAATCCATCGCACGAGGGGAAACCTCGAATAGTGCCACAAAGATTTGTGGTGTATAAACCATTTTTCTGGGGCTTTTTGGAAAAACTCTTTATCAGGCACTGGACCCTTGAGTTGATTGTATGACAAATCCATGGTTGACAAGCTTAACAAGTTGCCCAATGAAGTGAGATAGATTAAGATTTTGTAACATGATTAAGTTACCTAGTGTTATTGGTATCTCCCCGATTAAAACATTTGAGCTTAAATCTAGGAAGTACAATAAGTGCACTAAGTTTCCAAAATAAGATGGAATTTTTCTCGTTAACCTATTGTTGCTAAGGTTTAATGATTCAAGATTAACACAATTTCCTAGTTCTTCTGGCACACTTGTAAGACTATTTGACGATATATCAAGTTCTATTAAAAAAGGTAACATACCCAACTCTTTCGGTACATCTCCGGTGAAATTGTTGTGACTTAAATTGAGTTTAATCAATCTGTTTAATCTGCCAAGTTCGGCCGGTATTAACCCTGACAGACAATTTGATGAGAGAAGAACAATGCTCATATTACTTAGGTTTCCTAGTGCGGTAGGAATTTCTCCACTCAAGTAGTTTTCTGATAGGTCTAAATCTGTCACATGTGTAAGTCTGCCAATTTCAGGAGGGATTGATCCGGAGAGATTGTTATGGTCAAGATATAGAGTTACAAGATTATTGCGTGAAAGATGCAGATCGACAAGATTGGTTACGTTCCCTAAATTAGAAGGTATAACACCGCTCAAAAAGTTGTGTGATAGTTTCAACTCTGTCAAATCTCTAAGTTTACCAATTTCAGGAGGGATGGTTCCGAAGAGATTATTACCGCCAAGATGCAGCCTTCCAAGCATGGTTAGGTTTCCTAAATTAGCAGGTATTTCTCCACTGAGAAAGTTATATGATATTGCTAAATCTATCAACTTTGTAAGTTTACCTATTTCAAGAGGGATGGGTCCTGATAGCCTATTATCCCAAGCATAAAAAGTGTTCATATTAGTTAGGTTCCCTAGGTCGCTAGGAATTTCTCCACTCAAAATGTTTTCCGATAGATCTAAAATTGTCACATGTGTAAGTCTACCAATTTCAGGAGGGATTGATCCGAAGAGATTATTATGATGAAGATCCAACATTACAAGATTGATTAAATATTCTAAATTTGTAGGTATTTCTCCACTAAGAAAGTTTATTGCTAGATCTAAATCTGTCAACTGTGTAAGATTGCCTATTTCAGGAGGGATTGGTCCAGAGAGACTATTGTTCCCAACATAAAATGTTTTCATATTAATTAGGTTTCCTAGGGCGCTAGGAATTTCTCCACTTAGAAAGTTTCCAGATAGCTCTAATTCTATCAAATGTCTAAGTTTACCGATTTCAGGAGGGATCGATCCGGACAAATAATTATCCCAAAGTTGCAGAAAGGAAATATTGGTTAAGTTTTTTAAATTAGTAGGTATTTCTCCATTCAGAAGGTTTTCTGATAAGTCTAAATTTATCAAGTGTCTAAGTTTACCAATTTCAGGAGGGATCGGTCCGAAGAAATTATTACGCCAAAGAAACAAACTGTTTATGTTTGTCAAGTTTCCAATGCTAGTCGGGATGAAACCGCTGAGAACATTATCACTGAGATTAAATATGCTCACGGATGGAAGAGTAGAGAAATTAAGAGAATCTAATTTTCCAATAAGACCCTTCTGGGAAAGAGAAATTTTAGTGATGACTTGCCTTCTTTTGTTGGTATTGCGGCAAGTAATTCCGGTCCAGTTGCATGGATGAACATGCATATTCCAAGACGAAAGCTGCTGTTGAGTCTGGAGAGTGTACTTCCAATGGAGGAGAGCTTGTGCTTGGGATGTGAGATCAGAAGATTGAACCAGAGGGAGTAGAAAGAGTGCAAGGAATAAGAGAATGCCTCTCATTGCTGCTGAAATGGTAGAAGCTTAACTTATGTGTTGTGATTACTTATCAAGGGCATTAGAGGTGGCCCTCTTATAAACTCAGTGGTGAGACAGAGGATACAGCAGATAGGAATTTAAAATTTAAAATTAATAGAAACAGGCAAGTCCAGTGGACCGCCAATTGTTTAACAACTTACTTGGTTAGAATTGAATGCAACATAGTACATGAATCAAAAGAGGTAAGACTCATATTTTTTGTGCTACCTATCTGTCGTGTCTGAATTAACCATATTCCAAGTACATTCAATATTCAATAATGTAATAGTGATTACAGGGCGGCATGAACCTCATACAATTTAAAACGTTGGCCGGTGGACTAATTGCAGCTTTGAGCCCACCAGCGGAGAAATTAAACCATGACCCTGGCACTACCTCTTGCCGATCAATACAATAATCGATTTTCGTCTATTCTTTCATGGGATATTCAAGTTTATTTGAGCCGGTGGT
The DNA here is from genome assembly GCA_025461125.1 of Carex kokanica. Taxonomy (NCBI): domain Eukaryota; kingdom Viridiplantae; phylum Streptophyta; class Magnoliopsida; order Poales; family Cyperaceae; genus Carex; species Carex kokanica. The sequence goes on along the minus strand of JAJGRX010000895.1, from coordinate 169,576 downwards.
CGACATTCAATAAAATAATTGTTGGCCGGTGGAAATTCAATAAAATAATCGATTTTAGCCTCAAATTGATTAAAAGGAACTATGGTTAGTAACGTGTTGTAAATGTTGTTTGCCAATACTTGATGAATAAAATTTTATCTAATACATATATGAGGAGGGATCCACTTACAACATTTATAAGTTACAACATCTTACAACAATTCGGTTTTGCAATTTTCAAAATCGAAACACTCGATCCAAACCGTTCAACATGATCTCTATATTAAAATGTGCTTGGAGATAAATTTTTTTATGTTTTTTTCATTTTTTTACTATTTTTTTAAGTATTTTACAAAACTGCTGTTTTTAAACAATTTTGGACCACTGAAAAACAACAGTTTTGTAAAATACTTAAATAATAGTAAACAAATTCAAAAAAAATGTAAAATTTTATCTCCAAGCACATTTTAATATAGATATCATGTTGAACGGTTTGGATCGACCGTTTGAACTTTGAAAATCACAAAACTAAATTATTGTAAGATGTTGTAACTTACAAATGTTGCAAGTGGATCTCTCCTCTACGTACATATATATCAAGTATATGAATTTTGTTTCTTACAAATAGTTAATGACATTTCCGGCATATATGTGAATTTGCATGTTGTGGATACTTGTAACCCCAAAATTAATTAATAACTCAAATAGGCATTAGTGGACTCGCCCCTAAACCTTTGACGCTAGCATCCTTAACGAATATTGGACTTGCCGGCCACTTTAGTCGTTAGTGGAAAAATTAACTAATATTATGTACCTTGTCCTTAATATTGTACTTATTGTTTAGAAGAAGATGCGGTTTGATATTATCAACGACTTTGTAAATTTTTCTAATAATTAATTAGGGCTAAGTTGACCTATGACTCCTCAGGTCACCTCAATTAATAAAAAATGACCACAAATCGGGTTGGGTTGGTTACCCTAAAAAAAATATTATTTATTGATCCTATCCAAAATTCGCCACCAGTTAATTGCAAGTTAATACTATTAGGACCTGTTCGGTTGCTACGGTATTGTTGGGATGAAATGTTATGTGTACGAGAACCAACATATTAATTTTCAGAAACACATGCTCATGGGTATGAATGAGAATGTTTATGGGAATATGTTCAAATGAATGTTTGGTTGTACTGTGAGAATAGTTTTGAAAAATTCTCATATGTTCATAAAATATGTATATCCATGTGACTAATGGACAAACGCAAGCTAAATTATAAAACTAAAGGAGCAAAACAAACAATTCACCAATTTTTTTTCTTATTAATAATTAGTAATATAATTAAATAAAGAGAATTAGACAATAACATATATAACAATACTTATTAATTATTATTTCAAAATGAAACTTTTTTGTAAACTTATTATCCAATCACCGAAAAAAATAATAAAAAATTAAATTAGCAAATTGATTATTACATGAATTAATAACAAGGTTGAATAAGGACGATAAAAATAAAGAAAGTTAACAAAATTTTCATTATGCTAATTTTTTTTATAACACTCTTTTTTTTTTTTGTCTCTTTCATTTTCATTCCCATATATATAATATCGGAGAGATTAACAACAAAAAAGAAGATTACCAAAAAATATATTCAGATGGTGGACAGAATTATATAAAATTATATACAATATCACTTTTTCGGATGGTCCAGAATCTCCATTAAAGAGTGATTTTGTACCTATCTAAACAAATAGTAAAAATATTCTAAAAAATATAAAATTTGGTCTCCAAGCATATTTCATTATGAAGATTATGTTGAGCAGTTCGGATCGACTGTTCGGACTTTGAAAACTGAGATAAAGGATGTGGAGCATATTGGACCACAAAATAATGGTACATTTGAACCCCCTATATATATTTGGGTTAATTCTTATGTCTCATGATATCATGAATAAATTGAAGGTAGGAATGTCACATGTGTCAACCTTTATAATTTACTTATTTCTTAAAGTAGATTGTTTATGATTAACTCTTAATCATATGACATGCAGACAATCATTTCATCAAGGGTCCCAATGATATCACCACTCATTAAATATGAGGGACAATAATAACCTCGATGAACAACTTCCCTGTGCAAAAGTCATGCATATTGAAATGTCATTTGTATAAGTAACGGTTAAGGCTAGCATCGAACAACACTTACAATATATATTTCTCATCTAGGAAAGACCAACATCTCATACTTTAGAATTCAAACACATTAAAAACAATTGATGGCACGTAACACAATCTATTCAATATTTCAATTAGGGTTATGTTCAATGCCATGTTCTCCAACATGCATTTGTGTGATTAAATTGAGAACTCCTTACCTATGGTTTGTATAACATAACCATCGTATAACTCACATACAAATTGTTTTATGGTCAATTAGTGTTCCATACTTATTGCCAAGATTAGACACTATTTAGAGTAATTACCATCTTAACTATAGGGTTCTATAATTCAAGTCATCAACTTAAATATTTTATAATACCATAATACTTAAGGGACAAAATGATATAAATCATTCAAATGATGAACAAAAATATTGAACTATTATCATATAATTGGATTCTAGACCATAACACTAATAGTGCTTGAGCTAATAGTGTTTGAGTAAATATTGTTTTCATTAGTAAGGGTATATTTGTGGGTGGATAAGGTAGGGGGGTCGTGGTGTGTGTGTGTGTGGGGGGGGGGGGGGGTGTTCGCATCCTCTAAGATATCTCAAACTTTGCGTGATTTTATGGAAAATCGCGACCAATCAAATACGTTCTGCACGAATCTCGAAGCACAAATAATACTGGCCCCCGCGCTATCCCCAAATAGGCACCGGACACGTCGGTCAAGCAAAAGTTGAGATATCTCAGAGGATACTCTCTGGGGGGGGGGGGGGGTTGTGGTATGGAAGAAAATTTTCAGTAAGAAATTCTCCATGAGAAGGGTGAGTTTGAGTCTATTAATTGGTTATTGCCTCATGAATGGTACTAGGTAGGTGAAATGGGTAGTTAGTGGTACTTGGCAGGTGCAGTGGGATAATGATGACTGGTTCGGTTGTTGGCGAAGTTACTTTTGATGGAAGCTTAGGTTTCTGGGGTTGATTTGATGGAAGCTCCTATGTTACGTCCTTCTCAGCTGAGGTTCAGATGGGAATCTTCATCATGTTACGTCTTCTCACAAGAATTACTTTTTCCTTATATTTTAGCAACCAAATGTCTGATGCTAATTGTGTAACGAGTTAAAATTTTAGACAATTACGGACAAAATAAAAGAAAGCTACAGTTATGTATGTAAAAGAAACCACCACAAACGATCAAAGAAACTTTTCGCGTTGTGTCGTTGGCGGGTCCAAAGAATTTTAATCTCTGACGATTGTAGATGTGTGGGTTTCAGACATTAATGACTAGTTGGGTACTGAATCTTTAACTAATTTTAATCTTATCTAAGTATTATTCGTATTTTATCTTTACTTCGCAATGGGTACATGCAACTAACAGACAAATTCTCATATTCTTTATACTGGTAAATAGCAATCAATAATTTTGTTTTAGTATATTCTTTTCAAAAATATACTAAGATAAAATTTAACATATGCATAAGATCATACAAATATAAAAAAAAAAACATATATATCGATGTACGGATGTTGTACTTTAAATAATATTAATTTTTTTAAATAATACATTAATACAAAATGTTAACAGAAATTTTTTTCCTTACCCACGATTTTGGAAAACCCAATTCTTACTACGTGGAATGTGGCGTAGAGTTTTTTTTTTTTTTTAGATAATGGTTAATTCTAACGCATAGTATAGAATGGTAGAAAAAAATAGAAAAATATCCTTCAAATATTACTTAATTTTAAGATGTTGGTTTATTGTCAAATTAAATTTTCTGATAAATATTTAATGGGCCATTTTGGAATGAAAAAAAAAAAACTACATAAATGTTGAGTATCAAAAACTACAACTGATTTCGTTATCTTCCTGGGGTCATATGTTTTGTCGATCCTCCGTCTATTTCCGAATTGTGGTCATACACTAAAATCAGAGTTTCTACCGATAGTTATCACCGTTTAATTGTTAGAAAGAATGCATCTATGTTTATTGCAAAAACATCAATGATGCGCTGATGTTTTATATCCTCAGTTAATTCCGACAGTAGTGCATGGATATTTTATGAAAAAAACATCGTTGATGTGCCAATTCAATTTGCAAAATACCATTTTTTTTTATGAAGATGCTGATCATGCTGATGTAATGGAACTCTATGAGCAATACCAGTTTTTTTTATGAAACATAGTTTAATAAGCTCTTAGGTCAAAATATATAATTAATTATGTCATCACGGATGAGCCAACAATATTGTTAAGCGCATGTAAATTGCACAGTGCACGACTACTGAAGAACCAACAATATTCAGTTTATAAATTGTTACTAGAAGAATGTACCAACACAGTTCTTAAGTGTAATATATGGAAGATTGTGATTTGGAACGAACTAATTAACCTATTGGCTAAGGCGGAGCAACTCAAGCAAATGTTCTCACCGGTCTATATCGTGCTTTTTCCCTGAAATATGTGAACCCACAAAAGCTGTACGCTTAATTATTTGAATGTGTGATAATGATCAAATGGGTTGCGCGGTCTATATCGTGCTTTTTCCCTGCAATTGAACACCTTTATTATTTTCAATATGGATAATGATCAAATGGGTCGAAAAAATAATTATATACATACTATTTTTGTTTCTTCAAAGTATGTGGATTTTACACACAAAAAGAAAGTATGAATTGCAAAATAGGATCTACTTATTTTTTATATTGATGCATTTTTTAAACGATCATAAAATGTATAACAGCTGGCCAATTCAAAGAAAGAAAATACTAATAATGAAAAATAGAAAAGAAAAGGAGGAACAAGTTTTCTATTCCTCTAGTTAGAAAGTGTACATATTCTCATCAGTCTTGACAAGCCTCTTTCACCTAAAACTTGAATACAACCCCCAAACAGTGGGTTTTTACCATGCAAAGAGCTACAACTGACATCTCAATCAAAGTATGTTGGCTAAGGCGGAGCAACTCAAGCAAATGTTCTCACCGGATTGCATTGACCACATCAAATTTGAGTGCGAGAACTTCCGTTACAGTTGTCAGCAATGGCACACCTAAATATAAGCAATGTGGGTCAATTGACTCCTATTTTTATTTAAATTTTTTGTATTTATATGTAATTTTCTATATAATTTAGAGTGAAATATCTTGCCTCAAATCGAAAGTCTAGCTCCGACCCTGGTTGTCAAAATATAGTATTGGAGCTCAAGAAAACTAGCACATGTTCTAAGGCATAGGTAAAAAAAAATTAATACTACTAATGACTCCAAGTAAAATTCAATAATGGTTATGAAACTCGGAATCGGAATCGGGTTCTTGAAGGTGGAATCGGAATCGGGTGAATCGACCAGAATCGGCCGAGTTGACTCGGTAACTCATATTTTTTTGGCCGAAGCTTGTTTTGTAGCCAAAAAGTAAGAAAAAATTGGTAAAAAAATAATTTGTAGAAAAACTACGTTAAGACAAAATATTACACTCAAATAATCCACTAATTATATAATGTAATACAAGCATTACAAATAAAATACACTTTTTATTGCTAGAAGCTATTTCGAGCGGTAATTTTTTTTTTGTGAGCAGTGTTTAAAATGAAAAGATATATATATTTACGCTAAACTTATATGTTAAACGTTACAACTGGTAAAATATTTATCAGAATATGAAAATTAATTGTAGTTGTCTTCTCTATGATTTTAATAATTTTTGTATTGAATTTGGTACAATTTCGAGGATTGGTTTTCAATAAAAAAATTAGTTGGTAATTTATCTTTCTTTTTTTCACATCATTAAGTTAATTTGATGCAAAAAAAAATAACCTATCAATTTAAAAAACAGATAAATACTAAAATATTTTTCTAGATCTTATTGACATTATAAATCAGGTCCTCAGTGACGTGGGTTGAAAGGGTGAATCTGCATATATAATTAATTGGTACCAAGAACGGGGGTAGGAGTTTGAAAGGGTCCTACAGAGTTAAAAAAATAGTAAAAAGAAAAGGAAATATATAAAGATAATTGAAAAAATAGAAACAAAAAATTGAAAATATTGTTGACTCGGCCAGACTCTATCAGACTCGGGTTGACTCGGCCGAGTCAAACACTGTTCATCCGGGTTTTGCTCAAAAAATCGCATGGGTACGAGACTCGGGTGAAACTCGGACTGGACACGGCCGATACCGAGTTGACAAGAAAAATGAGACAGAATTAAAAACCATGCCTACAATTAGTATATGACAGAATTAAAAACTATGACAAGAAAAATAATAAATCTCTTACTGCATATGCTTAAGAAATAAGATAATTAGCAGCATGAGTGTACTAACATAACTAGTACAGCTAATTACTTAATACAACAGCGCGCATTCAGCTCCAATCTCATAAACACAAGTATTATAAGAAATTCAATTCTAAATTTGATGACTTACGTAGAAAAAAGTTACATATAAATAATCAAATATCTTCATACAACTGCTCCCTGAAAAGTCAAAAGCCCAACCCAAGTTAACAACTACATTTAGGCCACAGCCTTTAAATTCGATTAGACGATCCTAATAAATTGCTGGAAAGCGAGAGATATAAATTGCTGGATACTTTGAGCAACGATGGGACGGTTAAGATAAATGGGCTTTATTGGGCCGGATCACACGGGCCTATTAATATCGCACTTTGTGAAATAACATCTGTAATGAAATAATGGAAGCCCAGTCTAATCCGCAGTACAATCCATATTGTACACCTCACATCTCAATCGAAGTATGTTGATTTATATTGAAAAATAGTAAACAATAATATTGTATAAAAATGCATGCATAATGCAATACAATATTGCAAAAATGTATATAGTTGTCGATCTTGTAAATTAAAAATATATCTGTTACTTTTTTAAATAACAAAATGCAAAATGTTTGAAAAAATCAACTCACACATTACAAATAATATATGGTCAACTGAATGATTAATAATTATCAAATATCATTTTCTACATACTAATTGCCACAGTGTTAGTCGATAAGTTTGTATTTTTTTTCTGAGCAGATAATTAAATCTATTTACTGGTTGTTTTATTAGTATATTCATCATATTCGATCATCTGTGAAAAAGAAATTATTAGTATCCTATAGGTTGCAATTAAATATCATGAGTAGAACTAGGGTGTGATGTGCTCACCAAATTCTTTGGTGAGCACAACTCTACATAAACTATCGTTTCACTTCAAACGAGATTAATCAAACTGTTGAAACCGATGTACTTTACGACTGATGCATGTACATGCAAAATTTTGAATTTTTTGAATTCATTTAGTCTCAAGTCAAGTGGTCAAAATTGATGAAAAATGAATGATCCAAAATGAAGTTGTTTTAATGCATTCAAAAAATTCTCAATTTTGACCACTTGACTTGAGACGAAATGAATTCAAAAAATTCAAAATTTTGCATGTACGCCCATCACTCGTAAAGTACATCGGTTTCAACGGTTAGATTAATCTCATTTGAAGTGAATCCGATAGTTTATGTAGAGTTATGCTCACCAAAGAGTTTGGTGAGCACATCACACCCTAGTTCTACTCAAATATCATTACTGCACGACGAATATTTCATGGTAATCTCACAGAACATAGAAGATATTACAATAACATTACAAGCACGATGAACATTTCTCACCGTACGTACATAAGAATAAGTGAATATTAAGAAACAATAAAAACTTTCAAATATAAAATATGAAATAAAGCATCATTCTCTAAAACTGAATTCTAACTGTCAAGGACAAACTAATATTTAAACATAGAAGGTACTACTAGAAATATGAATCAGTTGGCGCGCTATTCACTTCTAGATACTATTCACCACCTCTTGCATTGTTGGACGGAGTGAAGGGTTATTATTCAAGCACTCATAAGCAATCTGAATCATTTTGAGAATTTCATTGATGACTTCTCCAGTTGGTGGTTCAATGCGTTGGTCAAGGATATCTTGGAGTATGATTTCATCTTCATTAGAAGCCGACAAATTGATCATGTCACCAGGGTGCTTTCCCATAAGCAGTTCCAACATGATTACTCCGAAACTATATACGTCACATTTTTCAGTCATCCTCATGGTATAAGCTAGTTCTGCAAAAGGAAAAAAATTCAGATTGCAATTATTGCCACAATATTTTTTTATACAAGTATAGTATTGGAAATTAAAATATGATAATAGGGTGTTTAAGTATACAGAACCTGGTGCCATGTAACCGTAGGTTCCAGCAAGCATGCTCCAATTAGAAGACTCTGGCTTGAGAAATTTAGCAGTACCAAAATCTGAGATACTTGCTGTAAACTCAGAATCGAGCAAGATGTTTTTGGAAGTTACATCCCTATGTACAATTATTGGATAACAATCATGGTGCAAATGTGAGAGAGCACATGCAACATCTCTCAATATAACCTTTCTCTTTTCCCAACTCAGTTCTATTGCTTCCTCACTATTGAGAATATTATACAAATCTCTCTTTTCATAATACTTGTATACAAGAAATTTATTTAGTGGTGAGGACCAATAACCAAATAATTTAGCAATGTTGCGGTGTCGAATCTGGGTTATAGTGTGAATTTCTCTGTGGAATGCTTCAACATCTATTGAGGTTTCCCCGCCTGCTAACAATATTTTCTTTACAGCTACTGTGAGGTTGTCTGGCTCTAAAATTGCTTTGTAAACTCTTGAATGGCCTCCACTTCCAATGCAGTATTTCTCATCAAAATTCTCAGTGGCCCTTATAATCTCCTCATATGCATCTCTCCCATCAAAATTCCACACGGAAAAAATGTCTCCTTGACTCGGATTGCCAGTGCGCCCTAATTTTGCATTTCTCTTTTTTGAGTATAGGAGGTGAAGTTGCCAGAGTAAGAACAAGGTCAGTAACGCACCTCCGCAAGTTAAAGATGCAATCAACGTAACCTTTCGTAGTCTAGTTGTGCCATTCTTATGTTTAACAAATACATCACACGAGGGCAAACCTTGGACAGTGCCACAAAGATTTGTGTTGTGTATAAACCGTTGTTTTTGGGCTTTCTGAAAAACCTTTTTATCAGGCACTGGACCCTCTAGTTGATTGTACGAAAAATCCATCGTTGATATGCTTAACATGTCGCCCAAGGAAGATGTAATCTGGCCGGTTAGATTGTTGTGAGATAGATTAAGATTTTGTAACATGATTAAGTGTGCTAGGGTTGTTGGTATTTCCTCGGTTAAAAATTTGAGCTTAAATCCAGGAGGTCCAGCAAGTGTACTAAGTTTCCAAAATGAGCTGGAATTTTTCCTGTCAACCTATTACTGCTGAGGTTTAGTAATTCAAGATTAACACAATTGCCTAGTTCTTCTGGCACACTTGTCAGGCTATTTGACGATATATCAAGATATGTTAAAGCATGTAACATTCCCAACTCTTTTGGTACATTTTCATTGAAATTGTTGTGACTTAAATTTAGTTCAATCAATCTTTTTAAACTACCGAGTTCTGCCGGTATTACCCCCGATAGAGAATTTGATGAGAGATCAATGACGTTCATATTACTCTGGTTTCCTAGAGCACTAGGAATTTCTCCACTTAAAAAGTTATTATCTAGTTGTATTTCCATCAAATATGTAAGTCTGGCAATTTCAGGAGGTATTGATTTGTGGAGATTATTATACGAAAGACGCAAATAGACAAGATTGGTTAGGTTTCCTAAATTAGTAGGTATTGGTCCACTCAAATAGTTTTCTGATAGAACCAAATCTATCAAATGTGTAAGTTCACCTATTTTAGGAGGGATTGGTCCGGAGAGATTATTATCCCAAAGATACAGAAAGACAAGATTGGTTAGGTTTGGTAAATTAGTTGGTATTGGTCCACTCAGATAGTTTCCTCCTAGTTCTAAATATGTCAAATTTGTAAGTTCACTTATTTCATGAGGGATTGGTCCGGAGAGATTATTACTCCAAAGATACAGAGTGACAAGATCGGTTAGGTTTGCTAAATTTGTAGGTATTGGGCCATTCAGATTGTTTCCTGCTAGATCTAAATCTGTCAAATCTCCAAGTTTACCAATTTCAGGAGGGATCAGTCCACTCAGAAAGTTTAATGATAGTTGTAAGCTTGTCAAATTTCTAAGTTTACCAATTTCTAAAGGGATCGATCCGGAGAGCATATTACTCCAAAGACGCAGATGGACAAGATTAGTTAAATTTCCAAAATTAGTAGGTATTGTTCCGCTCAGAAGGTTTTTTGATAATTCTAAATATGTTAAATGTGTAAGTTCACCTATTTCAGAAGGGATTGGTCCGGAGAGATTATTACCCCAAAGAAACATATGGACAAGATTGGTTAAGTTTCCAATGCTTGGCGGAATCAAACTGCAAAGAACATTATCTTGGAGACCAAGATATGTGAGTTTTGAGAAGAGACATATTGATGGAGGAATTACTCCACTGAGTTTATTATGAATGATATTAAAAATTCTGATGGATGGAAGGGCAGAGAAATTAAGAGCATCTAATTTTCCAACTAGAGCCTTGTGGGAAACATTGATTTTACTGATAACTTGCCTTATTCTTTTGTAAGTGTCGCGGCAAGTGATTCCAGTCCAGTTGCACGGGTGGACATGCAAATTCCAAGATGAAAGCGGTTGTTGAGTCTGCAGAGTTGATTTCCAATGAAGAAGAGCTTGTGCTTGAGATGTGAGAGAAGATTCTACAAGAGGGAGTAGAAAGAGTAGTGTAAGGAACAACAGAATGCCCCTCATTGTGCTAAAAAATAATGCTAAGTGCTCAAGTTATAGCTAAAATGCATCAGAGCTGGCCCTTTTATAGACGTGCTTGGTTATAATTGAATGCGACATATTTTATGAATAGGCTTGTGTTACCTACCTGTCGTCTGTGAATTAACCATGCTCCATGTACATTCAATGATCAATAACATAACGGTTCCTGCCTGCTGGACCAGGTCAATTGGGATCGGAGGGAAATAAGAAATTAAGAACCCTTCATTCGGGGTGTCATTGACTGTGGAGAGCAACACGTTTGGAGTTGTCCATCAGGTATTTTGATATGAAATATTAACGAACACATATAAAGAAAAATTGAGATAAAACAAGTAGGATTAAGTTGACAGCGCGGATCAAAAAAGATCTTGACATACTAAAATCAGGTTGTTCCTATACATTCAAAAATTATTAATATTATTAGTCCTATCCATCGAGATATTTTGTTATCGAATATTAGCGAGCACATATAAATAAAAATTAGATAAACATGTAGGGTTATTGAACTACATTATTTTCTTTAAATAAATTCTGATATAATTATTTTTAATAAGACACTATTATTTCAAATTAGATGTGAAATAAAAATTGTTTAAAAATAAAATAAAAAAATGACCGGAAATTCCAAAAGACCAATGCATGGCGATTCAAAATTGGAAATTCCAAAAGAAATGCTTAATTGAAAAATTGTGCCCGGATTCCAAAGTTCCTATTTGATGATAGAGACATGGATATAAAATAAATAGTAGAGTGGTGTTACATACCTGTCGTCTATCAATTAATCATGCTCCATGTACATTCAATCATCATTAACGTGACAGTCATGGCCGACAGGATAATGTTGGGTTTGGTGGGAAATCCGAAGAAATTCAAAAAGTTAGACCGAATATTTTTGTACTTGGCTAAATGAATGAAAGACTTCGGTCAAAAAGTTATTAAATGAATGAATGATTCATAATTATTTTCGGTCAAAAAGTTAGTATTTCATGGAAGACTAATTCGCTCAAAAATTATCTTGGTTAAATGAATGATTCATAATTATCAATTACGATTTTGTACTTGGCTAAATGAATGAAAGACTTCGGTCAAAAAGTTATTAAATGAATGAATGACTTTGGTCAAAAAGTTAGTATTTCATGGAAGACTTCGGTCAAAAATTATGTTGGTTAAATGAATGATTCATAATTATCAAATACGATTTTGTACTTCTAAATTACTACAAGAATAATAAGTACAAAATTGTTCTTATTCATACCGAAAAGTTAGTATTTTTTTCTTAGCAGATAATTAAATCATATTACTGCCTGCTTAATTAGTATATTCATCATATTTGATGAATTGAGAAAAAAAAATTATTCATATAGGTAATTGTCAAGTCCATGTTCGCTTTTATTGCATGCATAATTGCACTGATTATTCCTTGGCAACTACGAGTCTTTTTTGACGACGTCCTGAGGTCATTGAATTATAGGCTTTCTTCAATGACATTGGATGCCCTCTAATAATCTTAACCGTTAATTCATGATCTGATGATTCGGTGACTCGTCAATTTTAAAATTACCCCATTAAGCAAAAATAAATAAATAACTTTTCATCTGACATGATCTAAAAAAGTCAAAAAATATTAATACCAATAAACCCCTAATACCAAAACTCAGCGACACACTGCTTGCTTATCCAGTTCTTACCAGCCTTTGATTTTATCACCACGTATCCACCAAATAAATGGTAAATGCATGGCGATTCAAAATTGGTAATTCCAAAAGATTTAGTTTGGCTATCGATGCAGCATGAGCAGACTTAATTCTTTTGCTACATGTACATCAGCAATAGACCAGGTGCGCCACCTATCACCAGCTTCCACGATCTGTGTTGTTGCCAAGACATGTGGAGCCCTAGTCTCATTTTCGAGGATGGTCACGGTATGCGAATAGTCACGTCACAGTAGTCACGCGTGCGACTTGGTTATGCCATGACGAAACATAACATGGCTGGTCATGTTTGGTCACGTATCACGTGTAAATAATTTTTTTTACAAACTTTTAGTTTTACTAAGAATAAATAAACAAATAAAAGAATAAAAATAACTGTAAAATAAAGTAATAATGTTGTCAAAATTTATCTATATAACAATAAATTTAATGTTTGAAATTTGAATTATCATTTAAGATAAAATTTATGTTATTTTGATCACGTGTAGTCACTCTTGTTCACGTTTCATGCAGTGTTGTGTCTTGCACTATGTCATTTTTTTTAGGATGATCATGATACGTAACTGGCACACATACCATGTCGTGTTGCGTTAGAACCATGATGTGCCGTGACTAGAGTGGGAAAAATGGCACGGCGGAGCCGGCTCTGTCACGGAACGGCACGGTTAAGGCACGGCATGTGTGTCAGTTACGTGCCGTGACTCGCGTATCCCGAATTTTGTTTCTTACAAATAGTTAATGACATTTCCAGCATATATGTGAATTTGTATGTTGTGGATACTTGTTACCCCAAAATTAATAAATAACTCAAATAGGCATTAGTGGACTCGCCCCTAAACTTTTGACGCTAGCATCCTTAACGAATATTTGACTCGCCACTTTAGTCGTTAGTGGAAAAATTAACTAATATTATGTACCTTGTCCTTAATGTTCTACTTATTGTTAAGAAGATGATGCGGTTTGATATTATCAATGACTTGGTAAATTTTTCTAATAATTAATATCGTCTAAGTTGACCTATGACTCCTCAGGTCACCTCAAATAAAAAATGACCACAAATCGGGTTGGGTTGGATACATTAAAAAAATATATTATTTATTGATCCTATCCAAAATTCGCCACCAGTTAATTACAAGTTAATACTATTAGGACCTCTTCGGTTGCTACGGTATTATTGGGATGAAATTTTATGTGTACGAGAACCAACATATTAATTTTCAGAAACACATGCCCATAGGTATGAATGAGAATGTTTATGGTAATATGTTCAAATGAATGTCCGGTTGTACTATCAGAATAGTTTTGAAAAATCCTCATATGTTCTTAAAATATGTATATCCATGTGACTAACAGACAAACACAAGCTAAATTATAAAACTAAAGGAGCAAAACAGACAATTGACCAATTTTTTTTTCTTATTAATAATTAGTAATATAATTAAATAAAGAGAATTAGAAAGGAGTGTGTATTTAAAGACCATCCTTAGGATTTTTCATTAATTAAGAAAGGCTAGAATGTTTCTCAATTAATTATATTCCTCTATATTTTCTCTATTTCTCTTTAATTTCGAATTTTCAAAGAATTAATTGGCCCATGTGGTTGCCCAAAGTATGTCCACTTATTCGAAATTATCCACTATAATTAATCTAATTAATTGTTGTATTATATGCATCACATAATTATTTCAATAATAATTGTATTTCTCAAGTTTTGTTGATTATAAATTTATATTATATGTCACCGCATGATGGAAATATATTTTAGATTAAGGTTGTTATCTCCATGACATTTTTTTTTAGTATCATATGATGAATGGAATAAATTAAATTATCAATGTGATAATTAATTATTCGATGATCATCTTCATATGACATATGACATACTAAAATATTCTATCTAATTAAGAGGCTATTTTGGTGTGACTTAAGAGGATCTACGTCATATTGACAATAGAATTAAAACTTTTTATGATTACTCAATTGATATTACCATTGACCCAAATTGACCTAAGAGGCTATTTTTGTACTCCAATATGCTCCACATCCTTTATCTTCATTTTCAAAGTTCGAACAGTCAATCCGAACCGCTCAACATGATCTTCATAATAAAATATGTTTGGAGACCAAATTTTATATTTTTTAGAATATTTTTACTATTTTTTTTAGATAGGTACAATATCACTTTTTCAGATAGTCCAGAATCTCCTTAAAAGAGTGATTTTATACCTAACTAAACAAATACTAAAAATATTCTAAAAAATATAAAATTTGGTCTTCAAGCATATTTCATTATGAAGATCGACTATTCGGATTTTGAAAATGGAGATAAAGGACCACAACAACAAAGTAGGCACTTTTCGCGACGGAACTTCGTCGCTAAAAGTACCGTCGCAAAATAAAAGCACGTTTATGACGGTACTCCGTCGCGAAAAGTCACTTTTTATCCTCGCGAAAAGTGCCTGTCTTTTGTAGTGGACGTGGAGCATATTGGAACACAAAATCATGACATATTTGAACCCTCCTATTTATATATTTGGGTTAATTCTTATGTCTCATGATATCATGAATAAATTGAAGGTAGGAATGTCAAATGTGTCATCCTTTATAATTTACTTATTTCGTAATTTAAAGTAGATTGTTTATGATTAACTCTTAATCATATGGCATACAGACAATCATATTTCATCCAGGGTCCCGGTGTTATCACCACTCATTAAAAATGAGGGACAATAGTAACCTCCATGAACAACTTCCCTATGCAAATGTCATGCATATTGAAATGTCATTTGTATAAGTAATGGTTAAAGCTAGCATCGGACAACACTCACTATATATGTTTCTCATTTAGGATAATACTTAAGGGACAAAATGATATAAATCATTCAAATGATGAACAAAAATATAGAACCATTATCATATGATTAGATTCTAGACCATAACACTAATAGTGCTTGAGCTAATAGTGTATTGTTTTCATCAGTAAGGTTATATTTGTGGGAGGATAAGGTTGGGGCGTCGGGGTGTGTGTGTGTGTGTTGGGGGGGGGGGTATGAAAGAAAATTTTCAGTAAGAAATTTTCCATGAGAAGGGCGAGTTTGAGTCTATTAATTGGTTATTGCCTCATTAATAGTACTAGGTAGGTCAAATGGGTAGTTAGTGGTACTTGTTGGCAGGTGCAGTGGGATAACGATGACTGGGTCGGTTGTTGGGGAAGTTACTTTTGATGGAAACTTAGGTTTCTGAGGGGTGATGATGGAAGCTCTTATGTTACGTCCTTCTCAGCTGAGCTTGAGATGGGAATCGCAGAGACCAAAAAAAAATAAAAAAATCGCCATTATGTTACGTGTTCTCACAAGAATTACTTTTTCCAAATGTGTGATGTTAATTGTGCAACGAGTTAAAATTTAAGACAATTACGGCATAAAAGAAAGCTATAGTTATGTGTATAAAAGAAACCACCACAAACGATCAAAGAATCTTTTCTCGTTGTGTCGTTGGCGGGTCCATCAAAGAATTTTAATCTCTGACGACTCTAGATGTGTTAATGACTAGTTGGGTACTGAATCTTTAACTAATTTTAATCTTATCTAAGTATTATTCATATTTTATCTTTACTTCGCAATGGGTACATGCAACTAATGACTAAGATCATACCAATATACTAAGATAAATTCTCATATTCTTTATACTGATAAATAGCAATCAATAATTTTGTTTTAGTATATTCTTTTCAAAAATATACTAAGATAAAATTTAACATATGCATAAGATCATACAAATATATATAGATGTACGGATCTTGTAATTTAAATAATATCATTTTTTTAAATAATACATTAATACAAAATGTTAGAAAAAGTAACTCAGTTGACAACCGAAATTTTTTTTCCTTACCCACGATTTTGGAAAACCCAATTCTTACTACGTGGAGGTTCATTTCTTTATGGGGGGGGGGGGGGGGGGCGGTGAAATGGGGCTCTACACACCCAAATGTGGCTGTCATTTTTATTAATATCCAAAGTTAATTACAAATTAATAAATATATGCTTTTCTTAATATATCATTATCTGGATCGGTTAATAAAGAGAAGCCGTTCCTAAAAGGATCTGGACTATCAAGAACGGTCGTTTATAAAGAGCCAACCATGATAAGTCTCTATCAAGAAAGGTCATTTATAAACAACCATTTCTGATAAGTCTGGACTATCAACAACGGTTGTTTATAAACAGCTGATCCTGATAAGTCACTATCAAGAACGGTCGTTTATAAACAAGCGTTCCAGATATGTTCTGGACTGTGAAGAACGGTTGTGTATAAACGTCCGATCCTGATACCTACTTTCAAAGTCAGTCTTTAAATTTGTCTGATCCAAATATATATTATTCTAGTTTTTTTGCTATATCCGATTCTAATGTGCCGATACTAAATGTACATTTTCCACTAGGGCTAGTTCTCTCTTTCCAGTAGGGAGATTCCCGATTTCAGGATGTACTATCAAACATCACACTAAGAGAAATGGGCTCATGGGACGGTGAATAGAAATCGGATTTATTGGACCGGATTATATGGGTAAAATAATATGGCACTTTCCGAAATAATGAAACCCAATGTGTTCTGCAGTATTCCGATGTAACTGGGTTTATTAGTTCACTAACATTGGAACATGGATGCCACGACGCGCTCTGACCCCTTCATCCTGCGTGCACTTGGCACGGTATGCGCCATGCTTCAACCTCTACATGGCTCACAGAATACCGAGCACAACCAGAGTGAAGCAAAGAAATTGAAACGTGATTTGTCACTGTTTAGAGAGACTAACAGTGGGCCCGTCCATGTCAGCTCTCTCTTCTCCCATTCTTCTTTGCGATTTCGACCGAAAGTGAGACTCAAATTCAAGCTAAGGGCTGAAGCTTTTAACAAGATATTACCTGGAGTCGTTAAAGGTCCTTACCCTCTTCTCCTTGACCAAAACCCTAAGCTTGAGCACTTCTGGTGAACCCCAATTGCAATCGAGAAGGACGCTAAATCTAAAATAGAAACAAGCAGTGGGAGCCGACTCAGACTTTGAAACTCGGCAGAATTATGCTAAATGGCTACACGATGGCTTCTAGAGTGTTAAATTGAGATGAGAAGGCCCAATTTTACTAATGCCATGAGTCGGTACCATATAGGATCTGAGTTATGTCAAACCTGCATGTCCAACTGTCCAGGAGATAAATTGAACCTTGCACATGATAAGGGAGTGATAATGATGTTCTCTGTCAATATCTCATATCTTTAAATACAGTAACTCAGGTGGTAACAAGTTAAGCCAAAAATTGGCTCGGCACAGCACACCACAGCCTTAACAGCTAGTAAATAGCTGGTTGGTCCCCAGGACACGCGTCAAATGGCCATCGGGTGATGCCAAAATAGACAAAAAATTAAAATATGAGAGTTGAGCCAGTTGGAATCCTCTCATATTAGACCCTTTAGTTATTTTAATTAAAAGATTCACTTAAGGGAATAAAGTGACTTAAACAAAAAATTAACACACAAGGGCTGTGGAGTTGAGCCAGTTGGTATCCTCCATTAGTCCCTCAACCCAATGATCCAAAGGACCTATTTGTGAAAATAGAAATAAAAAAATATAATGTTATAATGCCCAAATGGTCATGATAACATTTACTTTTGAGGACATATTTGCAAATAGTGAGGGATAAAGGATTAAAATGTTAATAGACCTCAGTCATGGATGTGTTATGGTCATTTGCATTTTTAATCCAATGACATCTCAATGATTTGTCCTTTGAAGCATGTTAATAAACAGAAACCAGGGGGTTTTATGCAAATTTTTCCCTTGCCCCATGTCCTGTCAGCATGATGTTTGTAAAATCTTGAAGTTTTCAAAACAAAATAATACTTTGATCTTGTTTCTATGCTTGCTGGTACCTATAACCTAAAAGCTATTTAAACTTGTTATAAATGATAACCAGTCAGTACATTGGTTAATAACAACCTTTAACCAGTCGCTGGTATGCCTACACACACTACATCAGCATTAAAACCAAGTTTAAAAGCTCTACTGGTACAAAGAAAGCATTCAAAAATGCTAAAAAGACCTTCTCTGTTAAACTGGACAGTGCAAATCAGTACAGGGACCAAAATGGAAAAAGGACATCACAGACATGTAGAGGACTTCAAAACACATAAAATAGAGACAAATTTCAAACTGTTTGGATTTTATTTCGATTTATTATGAATTATTGAAGTTTAGCTTTTAAAAATCAAAAATTTGCAAATAAAGTGGGAAAATTACCTCCAATGCCCCTCTGCAGAATAAAAGGCTTAAAAATAGAAGTAAAATCCCAAAAATTGTAAAACGTTGTACACTTAAGGTATACATGTCCCTCTGTGAATATATGCTAGAATAACATATACTTGCCAACAGAAATAATAAAGAATTATGAGGGTAAAGTTGACATTCTTTGAAATAAGTATTGTGTTAATCTCAACCCAAGCTTTAAGCTTGATCAACCCTTTTCTCATCCCAAATACACTATCAAATATCTAAATAAAGCTATCTTAACCCCTGGTCATGCCTTAAAACTCCTGTACCAAGTCCTGGTACTAAACCGGTACTAAACTGACAAGTTCAAAACCCAATTGTAACAAATGCTCAATCAGACTCAAAATTGATGCCTCTAGTCGCTTCTGTACTATAAATTGATGACAATTGGTCAACCAATTGAAGAAAACCTCGTTCAAGTATGAAGAAATCGACCAAGAGTTCAAACCCGGGATAAAACCCAACCCCCACTGTAGACTACCTCCTCCCATGATCGCCGGAGGCCGACAACAGATGCATAGTGCTCCTGACACCAAGGCGATCTCAACCGTGCCTCCCCTTTGCCTTGCCGTGGCCGGAGCATTGCCGGAGCTCAAAAACCCTAGATCCGAGTGAAATCCTAACCCGCATCAAGTCTGGCACGAACCGCGAAGTAATCCAAAGCGCCGGATGAAAACAAACATACCACAGATCTCAAAGCGGAGACATAATCCAAAGGGTTAACTTCAAAGTCAGAGCCAACGGATACTGATTCGTGGGCCCCATTTGTCGGCATACCGACCAAAACCGAAAACTCTGAACAAAGTCCAAAGCCCAAGTATTAAACCTCAGGCCCAAGCCCAAACTCAGAGCCTATTACAAAGTACGGGAGTACGAATCTCAAAGGCCATTAAAACTGATCTCGATGTCCAACACACATCCTCAAGCCCAGTACGATCTCAAAGCCCAAAAATATAACAAACGAAACCTTTTTATGAATCAGTCCCTCTGACATAATTAAATTATAGCGCAACACCTCAAATCTCACGAATAACCCCCTAGCGACTTAAAACCTTTCTAAACAAGCCCCCTGAAGGCCCAATTTGCACTCCAGCTCCTGTAAAAAACCCAAATCACCAGCTCCAGTCCCGACATTTTTAAAATACCCAAAGTTAATTACGGATTAATAAAAATACCCAGACCACTTAACTTTATGAAAAATGTCCGAACTGGCAATTAAAAAAATTGATGATCTTCTTTGTGCATACATACACAACAGAAAATAAATTTCTCAGTTTTGACAAAAAAAAAGTCGTTAAAAAATTAATAAAATTATTTTCAAATCACTGATAATTAATAAAAAAATTTAGAGACTAATTTTTTAACTAAAAAATTCGATTTTTAGTATTATATTTCAGCATTTTAGCTATTTGTCTGTAAAAAAAAAATTAAATCAGGAGACCGGCCATTTAATGGCCGATTTCCCTCTTTAATAAAAAAAAAATTCAAGGGACCGGCCATTAAATGGCTGGTTTGGGCATTTTTTTTTAAAATTGGCGGGTCTGGGTATTTTTATTAATCTTTAATTAACTTTGGGTATTTTTAAAAATATCGGTCTCCAGTCCCTTACATCTTACAAATTAGTCCGTGGAAAGATGAAAATTTCAGAAACAAGTCATTTTTGGTCATAACTTCTCCGTTTTAATTCCGAATTGACTCAAACCAACTCCAAATGAACCCAAATAAAATTCTCTACATTTCTGAAAAATCAAACATGTCCAAGCACCAACCAGCTCTTGAAATGACCAAAATACCCTTTTCTACAAATTTAAATAATTTTCTTAATGAATAAAATATAAATAAAATATTTATACACTCTCTAAACAAATAAATAAATACAATAAACATATTTTGCATAATATAAAGTTGCATATGCATCATGAAATACACACAAACACACACAAAAATGTCCAGACACTAAGAACCAACCAAATCCAAGATTAGTACATGAGGTCCTCTTTTAGTCCTCTTATTCCATGAGCTCCTCTTTTAGTCCTTTTATTCAATTCACAAAAACATAGGCACAAATCCTAGAATGAACGAGGTATTCAGTTTGATTCGGAAAGGTCTGCTGATGTAATTAACGACAGGGGCTTGCGCCTGTCGGGAGTTAAATCAATAAACTCTCTCGATGGACCGATTATGAATGGTAGGTCCATCGGGAGTGAACCCAAAGGATAGCAGAGAGAAAAGGAATGTCTCATGTTCGATGCCCTTGATCACTCGAAAGTGAGAGATGTTATTTTTTAAAATTTATAAACTCTCAAATGCTATCGGTTCGGATCGCAAGCGCACAATCCTATCGAGTAGTATAATCGAGGTCGATTCACAAGGAATATTGGTTTAGAGTCTTGAGCGATCAAATCACAATCTTTCCAAAGGCTAGACGAAATCTGAAAATTTGAGAGTTGAAGTTGTGATCATGTAAATTTGACAACAATTAAAAGTAATTAAAATAAAGATAGAAATGAGAAATCCTAGGGTTTTGGCACACCATTGCTACTCAATCATCTTTGATGTTCTACTTCTATCGGGTCTGATTTTCTGTTGTTGTTTATGGAAGACACTACATAGGACACTGCGAGTTACATACGCAAATGACGGGGCTTCCATCGAGATACTACATAAGACACTGCGAGTTATCTTACGCAAATGACAGATCTCTAAAATATACAAGTTACTACATAGGACACTACGATTTATCTTACGCAAATGACAGAACTTGGTTCGCGTTTTGTGGTTCTGATTTATGGTTTCCCCGCTAAGGCTTTCTTCACATAAATCTAATGGCTCCCAATGAGGCTGACTCGTCCATCATAGTTTTTCTTACCATTAAAGCACTATCACTACCCTAACGGATTAAACTAGATCATCGAAATCAGGTGAAGGGAGAATAAATTGCAAAAGTATTTCAATCAACAACAAAAAATCATAATCAACAAAAAATATATATATCATAGCATCATGAGTAAGAATGTTTACTACCTAACCCCTAAGAAAAGAACTTAGCCGCGGAACGACATCATTACAACACTCCTCTCTTTCTCACTTAATTAATCAAATTTAACCAAAATTACAAAGATGTCTTCTTCTTCTGTCCAGAGTGCTTATATAGGAGTGAGGGGGACGTCTAGAGATGAGTGGAGGCCAAGAAACAGATCTGGATATAGCTGGAGCAGTTATTCCCCAAAGGGCGCCTTCGGTAAAACCGTATTGGCTGATACGGTCCGTATCCACACCATGTCGCTGAGGGGTTTAATGCGTATCGCGCCATCTCCTGGTTCATATCCGGCTAGGTCCGTATCAGTCAGTACGGGCCGTAACAGTGACTTAGTCGATGAGCGTCGCTTATCCGATTAACTTGATTCTTGCTCCATTTGATATAAAATAGTCCCAAAACATGTTTCCTGTAATAAAACATAAAGAAGGGTGACAGTAGCCTTTTTCTCTAATTATATAAACATAAGTGTGAGATAATATGCAAAACCTATGCCAAAACCCTACGTAATTCATCATTATTTTGACTCTGATCAGCCCTCCTCATGGCCAATAAATAGAGAGCACTGAACCCTAAATCATTTCACATAACCGCACCCTTAGTGCAATTTTCTGCGCCCTACACACACAAAAGATAAGCGGCATATTTGCCAATTTTTTAAGAGAAAAGGTTTTGGTACCCAGCCTTCTGTACCCGTGTTTTGCCTAAAAGTTTAGATAAGGCTTCTTAACGGTTCCAACCTCTACACTGCCTTAAATAAAACCTTCCTATTCCGTCAATACGATTTTAATTTTTCAAATTGAGAAAAGGTATCAACCCCCTTCCATCCACCGTGTTCACACCGGAGGCTCCAGCGCAGATCGCCTTCGTCACTCCCGTTCCGATCTCTCTCTCCTCTATCTACGGATTTGGCAATCTCCCTCTACGCTCCTTGCTCGAGCCGCCGCCGCTCCACTAGAGGCACCAGCACAAAGGTTGCATCTTTGCCTGTGTCCCCTCGTAGTCTGACGCCACGTCAGCAAGAAGCCCTGCTGCCGATCTGTGGAAAATGCATCTTGCTTCCGACTATCACTTCCAGGTAGGTCTCACTTCTCGAGATCTACCCTTGTTATAACTTCATTATCTCTCTGAACGTTAAAATCACACAATGTACACTAGGAATAAATTAGAAAACGATCAAAATTTCTAAAATTGGTAAAAAAAAAAATATCATACAACATGAAATTCCTCAAAATTAGTTAACAAAAAGAAAGATTTGTAAAGTAGTGACAATCCACACGTTTAAAAAAAAGAGATAAATAGTTAAATACAAACTGTTTTCTAAACAAACTAACAAAGACCGTAAAAAAGCCACCCCAAAAGAGCATAATACTGACACGACAAATCCAGTGGACTGGACTTACCCGTCCTGTGGTTCAAACAAAGTCAACAGACGAGCTTGACGGCCTATTAAACTCGAATTACAGAAGAAGAAGAAATTAAATCTACAGGGACTTGTATACTTGTGTTACCTACCAGTCAATATCTATGAATCAACCATTGTCATGTTCATTCAATCATCTATAACCGAACAGTCAGGACCAGCTGAATCCTGGAGGCATGGATAAGGCTTGGGTTCGGAATGTCATGGAATTAAAAAGCCTTCATTTCATGAAAGACTTCATTCGGGGTGTCATTTGACTGTGGAGAGCAACACATTTGGAGCTACATATAATGTGTGGGTTTCATACATGATATATTATGCCATCACTATTTCGGAACTATGGAAATTGTAGTGTCACTGGGGATAAACATTTTTATAAAAATTAGTTTTATTATTTTTTAAATATTAATTTTCTTCATATTTTATCTTTACTTTTTTGCTGAGGCTACAGGCAACTAATGGCTAACTAATCAAACTATACATATTGAAAAATAACAATGAATACTATACTAAAATAAAATTTAACGTATGCATATACCATTATATAAACAAATATGTATGCAGTTGTTGATCTTGTTGTTAAATAAATATCAATTACTTATTTAAATGATACTAGAATACAACTTGTTACTTTACAAATAATATTGTGTTAAATGAATGAATAATAATTCAAATATGATTAAAAATAATACATACCAAATAACTTTTCTTGATACACGTAGCCCATAACTTAGATTTTTTATGAGCATATAAATAATTCTCATTACTATATGAGAATCATTTCATCTAGTTGTTAAAGACAATACTATGTATGGCAGAGATGCGGTTTTGAAACTTAGATGTGATCCTTTATGGATATTAACCATAGAAGGCAAAATCGGCCGTTCCGGAGCGGAATCGGCCGTTCCGGAGCGGGATCGGACGGTGCCGATCCGATTCCAGACCGATTTACGCGGACAGTGCAAATTTCGGTCAATTTCGGCCGTTTCGGCCATATTTCGGCCAGTTCCAGTCAAATTTCGGCCCGTTCCGGCCCGTTCCAGTCAAATTCCTGCCGAAATGAAAATATAAACAAGTTGAAAAATTTTTGCGGCAGCTGGGATTCGATCACTAGATCATTGGAATGGAGTCCAAGCAAGTTACCACCACACCATCCAAGTGTTTTTGATTTATACCATAACTCATTTGTATATATATAACACTTATATCACAGATTGATACAAATCAAAAGTCCGATTTTCCGATCCGATTCGGCCGATCCCGACCGATTTTTCCGATCTGGATCGGGATCGGTTGGGGCCGATCCCGATTCCGATTCCGATTTTTCCTTCTATGATATTAACTGTATCAAAACGTTTTGATACGGTTTTGATCCAACAGCGTGGTCTATACCGTGTCTTTCGTGTGAAATTGATCACTGTTTTTTTATTATTAATATGGATAATGATCAAATGGTCCAAAAAATGACATAAATTTTGTAACTTTTGTAGGCGTGTATGTTTAAGTGATGAAATCTACTTATGTATTTAACACAAAGTAAGGGTTAAACTAGAAAATATAAATTGACTGGCTGAAATATCTAATATAGATGGGATGAGATGAGAGTTGTAAAGTACCATGCAAAGAGAAAGCTCAGCCAATAGTCTGCTAAGAATTTCAAAGAGAATTGATGATGAGTACTGGGTCAACATGTAAGTCTAAATATTATTTTAATTTTTTATTGTCAGTTTATTACTATGATCCATTTTTGCATCGATTTCAGAGAGTGTGGCTTAACCATATTATTACCAGTATCAAGCAATGTTGTGCACAATTTTGGCAGCCTCTTTTTGGTTACATCATTGGCATTATTTTGTTGTCAAGTTGGGTAATTTGAGATTTGGTTTAAATTGATTTATACTGAAACATTTTTCGTATTAGTCACAGTGATTAGAGCATTTGCCAGTTGCTGTTCCTTGCCAAAGAAGGGATGGGAGCCAAACTCCCAGCTTTGAACACGGGTACAGAGTCAGTTACAACGTAACATCCATGTTATGGTTTATTTCTTGTTTGGGCCCTACTGACTCTTTAAATTTTTGCATATAACCTGAAAATTAAGAAACATCTTATGTGCGCTCAAAAGTATGAACTTGTCTAAAGTACTTCTGCAGTACTAATGCCTGACATTTATAAATACATTTCTTGTATGCTTCCAGGGTATGGATGATCAGTATTTCATAAAACAATCTTGAGCTTCAGAGTGATGTACCATAAAGAAGTGTTCTCTTGTATTGCAAAACCTTGACTGATAAAAAAATTAGATATTTGAGTTTGATGAGATTTGGAGTCGTGTGAGACGTAACGCGGGTGTATTTGCATCGTGGGAGGGACTGGAGGCTAGACACTCTTCTGAGGAAGTTGATACAACTAAAACTGCACTACCTTCTGGGGTCATAGGTTGAAGAGAAAGCAAAGGATGTATTGCGTGGTGAACGAGGGTCATGAGGGCCCCTAAACACTCTTCTAAGGCATACTCGATTGAGACAAAAGTTGCAAAGATGGATGTGAGGAACAATAGGAAGAAGAAAGAATTGAAGTACTAGTCTAGGAGAAAGTTCCTCTAACTTGACCTGTATTCAATTTTTTTTTTCTTTATGACAGATTCAAAATTGTTGGTGGTTTGTACAGACAACTAATTTATGATTCATTTTTACAAATTTTATTTACTTGACACAACCAAATCCTTGTTTGATATGTGGGTTGTGTTTATTATTTAATGATCTCTGTAATTTAATTTAATTCAATTAATGACAAACTTAAATTATTTCAATATTTCTAATTCATATCAGCTATTTAACTAATATAGATAGATCACCTTTATCCACGGCTTCAACCGTGAAGAATTAAAAAAAAAAAACTGAAACAGCATTATCCACGTTGGCTCTGGAGTCAACCGTGGGTAAACGAATCTTGTCACGGTTAAGGAACCGTGGGTGTGCTAACTGCACTTTTACAAAGGCCAGCAAGAGTCACGGTAGCAAATCCGTGAGTAATTTCAAATTTTGACCCTGACTAATTTGCTATTCTGTACTAGTGATAATTTTCAAATCAAAATATTAATTGTAAATTATTTGTCTCACCACACGTACATAGAAAAAAAACTTCCAAATACAAAATATGAAATAAAGGATCATGCTCTAACACTTAATTCTAACTGCCAACATCAAACTAATCTTCAAACAAATATAGAATTACTAATAGAATTTAAAGAGCAGTTGGCAATTCACTTCTAAATACAATTCACCACCTCTTTCATTGTTGTACGGAGTGATGGGTTATTATTCAAACACTCATATGCAATCTGAATCATTTTGAGAATTTCATTTATGATTTGCCCAGTTGGTGGTTCAATGCGTTGGTCAAGGATATCTTGGAGTATGATTTCCTTTTCATCAGAAACCGATAGATTGATCATATCTCCAGGGTGTTTTCCCATAAGCAGTTCCAACATGATTACTCCGAAGCTATATACGTCACATTTTTCAGTCATCCTCATGGTATAAGCTAGTTCTGCAAAAAGAAAAAAAAATTCAGATTGCAATTATTTCCACCAAAACATAATTTTTTTTATACAAGTATAGTGATGGAAATTAAAATATGATAATAGGGTGGTCAAGTATACATGACCTGGTGCTATGTAACCGTAGGTTCCAGCAAGCACACTCCAATTAGAAGACTCCGGCTTGAGATATTTGGCAGTACCAAAATCCGAGATACTTGCTGTAAACTCAGAATCTAGCAAGATATTTTTGGAAGTTACATCCCGATGGACAATTGGTGGAGAACAATCATGGTGCAAATGTGAGAGAGCACATGCAACATCTCTCAATATAACCTTTCTCTTTTCCCAACCCAGTTCTATTGCTTCCTCACTATTGAGAATATTATACAAATCTCTCTTTTCATAATACTTGTATACAAGAAATTTATTTTGTGGTGAGGAACAATAACCAAATAATTTAGCAATGTTGCGGTGTCGAATCTGGGTCAAAGTGCTAATTTCTCTATGGAATGATTCAACATCTAGTGTGTTTTCACCACCTGCTAATTGGAATTTCTTGACAGCTATTGTGAGGTTGTCTGGTACTAAAATCGCTTTGTAAACTCTTGCATGGCCTCCACTTCCAATGCAGTATTTTTCATCAAAGTTCTCTGTGGCCCTTATAATCTCCTCATATGCATCTCTCCCATCAAAATTCCACACGGAAAAAATTTCTCCTGTACTCAGATTGCCAATGTTCCCTGATTTTGCATTTCTCCGTTTTAAGCATAGGAGGTAAAGTTGCCACAGTAAGAACAAGGTTAGCAATGCACCTCCGCAAGTTAGAGTTGCAATCAACATAACCATTGGAACTCTAGTAGTGCCATTCTTATCTTTAACAAACTCATTGCACGAGCGCAAACCTTGAATAGTGCCACAAAGATTTGTGTTGTGTATAAACCATTGTTCCGGGGCTTTCTGAAAAAACTTTTTATCAGGCACTGAACCCTCCAGTTGATTGTATGACAAATCCATGGTTAACAAGTTTAACATGTTGCCCAATGAAGGTGGAATCTGTCCGGTTAGATTGTTGTGAGATAGATTAAGATTTTGTAACATGATTAAGTCTGCTAGTGTTGTTGGTATTTCCCCAGTAAAAAAATTTGAGCTTAAATCTAGGAGGTCTAGTAAGTGTACTAAGTTTCCAAAATAAGCTGGAATTTTTCCTGTAAACCTATTACTGCCGAGGTTTAATAATTCAAGACTAACACAATTGCCTAGTTCTTCTGGCACACTTGTCAGGCTATTTGACGATATATCAAGATATGTCAAAGCATGTAACATTGCCAACTCTTTTGTTACATTTCCAATGAAATTGTTGTGACTTAAATCTAGTTCAATCAATCTTTTTAAACTACCGAGCACAGTCGGTATTGCCCCCGATAGAGAATTTGATGAGAGATCAACGACGTTCATATTACTCAGGTTTCCTAGAGCACTAGGAATTTCTCCACTTAAAATGTTATTATTTAGTTTTATTTCTATCAAATATGTAAGTCTGCCAATTTCAGGAGGTATTGATCTAGAGAGATTATTATCTGAAAGAAGCAAATAGACAAGATTAGTTAGGTTTGCTAAATTAGTAGGTATTGGTCCACTCAGATAGTTGGCTGCTAGTTCTAAATTTGTCAAATGTGGAAGTTCACCTATTTCAGGAGGGATCGATCCAGAGAGCTTATTACCCGAAAGATGCAGATTGACAAGATTGGTTAGGTTTGCTATATTAGTAGGTATTTCTCCAATCAGACGGTTTCTTATTAATGTTAAATATGTCAAATGTGTAAGTTCACCTATTTCAGGAAGGATTGGTCCGGAGAGATTATTACCCCAAAGAGACAGAGTGACAAGATTGGTTAGGTTTGCTAAATTAGTAGGTATTGGTCCACTCAGATAGTTTTCTGATAGTCGTAAATCTGTCAAATCTCCAAGTTTACCAATTTCAGGCGGGATTAGTCCACTCAGAAAGTTTTCTAATAGTTCTAAGCTCCTCAAATTTCTAAGTTTACCAATTTCTAGAGGGATCGATCCGGAGAGCTTATTACTCCAAAGACGCAGATGGACAAGATTCGTTAAATTTCCAAAATTAGTAGGTATTTCTTCGCTCAGAAGGTTTTTTGATAATTCTAAATATGTCAAATGTGTAAGTTCACCTATTTCAGGAGGAATTGGTCCGGAGAGATTATTACCCCAAAGATAGAGAGTGACAAGATTGGTTAAGTTTGCTAAATTAGTAGGTATTGGTCCACTCAGATAGTTTCCTGATAGTTCCAAATCTGTCAAATGTGCAAGTGCACCTATTTCAGGAGGGATCGATCCAGAGAGCTTATTACCCGAAAGATGCAGATTGACAAGATTGGTTAGGTTTGCTATATTAGTAGGTATTTCTCCAATCAGAAGGTTTCTTATTAATGTTAAATATGTCAAATGTGTAAGTTCACCTATTTCAGGAAGGATTGGTCCGGAGAGATTATTACCCCAAAGAGACAGAGTGACAAGATTGGTTAGGTTTGCTAAATTAGTAGGTATTGGTCCACTCAGATAGTTTTCTGATAGTTGTAAATCTGTCAAATCTCCAAGTTTACCAATTTCAGGCGGGATTAGTCCACTCAGAAAGTTTTCTGATAGTTCTAAGCTCCTCAAATTTCTAAGTTTACCAATTTCTAGAGGGATCGATCCGGAGAGCTTATTACTCCAAAGACGCAGATCGACAAGATTGGTTAAGTTTCCAAAATTAGTAGGTATTTCTCCACTCAAAAGGTTTTCTGATAATTCTAAATATGTCAAATGTGTAAGTTCACCTATTTCTAAAGGGATTGGACCGGAGAGATTATTACCTCAAAGAAACAGTTTGACAAGATTGGTTAAGTTTCCAATGCTTGGCGGAATCAAACCGCAAAGAACATTATCTTGGAGACCAAGATATGTGAGTTTTGGGAAGAGACATATTGATGGAGGAATTACTCCACTGAGTTTATTATGACTGATATTAAAAATTCTGATGGATGGAAGAGCAGAGAAATTAAGAGCATCTAATTTTCCAACTAGACCCTTGTGGGAAACATTGATTTTAGTGATAACTTGCCTTCTTTTGGAAGTGTCGCGGCAAGTGATTCCAGTCCAGTTGCACGGGTGGACATGCAGATTCCAAGATGAAAGCGGTTGTTGAGTCTGCAGAGTTGATTTCCAATGAAGAAGAGCTTGTGCTTGAGATGTGAGAGAAGATTGTACAAGAGGGAGTAGAAAGAGTAGTGTAAGGAACAACAGAATGCCCCTCATTGTGCTAAAAATTAATGCTAAGTGCTCAGGTTATAGCTAAAATGCATCAGAGCTCGCCCTTTTATAAGCTCAGTGGTGTGACTTGTCAGTTCTGTAGATAAAAGAGTCCACAGACGTGATTGGCTGCCAGTTAGAAACCCGATTTACTGAACTTGGTTAGAATTGAATGCAATATAGTTTATGGAATGGCCTGTGTTAATTACCTACCGTGCTCCATGTACATGTCATCATTATATAACGTAACACTTTGGGCCAGCTGGAGCCTGGAGGCATGGATAAGGTTGGGTCGGAGGGAAATAAGAAGCCTTCATTTCGTTGAATACTTCATTCGGAGTGTCATTGACTGTAGAGAGCAACACATTTGGAGCTGTCCATCGGATATTTTGTTATCAAATATTAACGAACACATATAATTATAAATTGAGATAAAAAAAGTAGGGTTATGTTGACCCATGAATTGTCAGGTCAACTCAGATAAAAAATATATCTTCACATTTATACTACAAAACGGATTGGGTCTGGCACATTCAATAATTATTATTATATTATTAATCCTATCCAAACTGTTGCCACCCTTTATTAGCAAGTACGCATACTATATATGTATAAATGTGCGGGTTTCATACAGAATTATGCCATCACTATTTCAGAACTATATGGAAGACTAATGACATTCAGGAATATTGTAGAGTGTCACTGAAGATAAATATTTTTATATACATATCCAATAAAAATTAGTTTTATTATTATTTTATTAAATATTAATTTTATTCATATTTTATCTTTTTCTTTTCTATGGATACAGGCAACTAATGGATAAATGATCAAAATCTACATATTGAAAAATAACAATCAATAATTTACCAAGATAAAATTTAACATATGAATACAACCATTATATAAAAAAAAGTATGCAGTTGAATCTTGTTTTCAAAAAAATATAAATTACTTATTTAAATAATACAATTATACAAAATGTAAAAAAAATACCATTACAAATAATATATGCTTAAATGAATGATTAATAATTATCAAATATAATTAAAAAGAATACATACCAAATAACTCTTCTTCATACTCTTAGCCAATAACATGGAATTTTTTATAAGCAGATAACTAATTCTCATTAGTACTTAGAATCATTTAATCTAGTTGTTAAAGACAATCCTCTCTGTGTAGGAGATAACAGTTTTGAAATTCAGATGTGATTCTTTATAGATATTAATGGTGGGATTGCGTGACCCATGCCCATATTAAACCAAAAAAGTAAAAATTCCAATTACTAGCTGCCTGCTGTATTTGCATTTTCTTTCATTTTTGATGAACTAACAAAGAAGTTTATTCGTATCCTACAAGAAATTAATTTTCATGTCCTTGCCCACTTTTATTGCAATTATGATTTGCACTAATTAATCCTTAGCATATATGTGGCTGAAATGGAACTAGTGTCTTTTTTCAGGCCAACGTGCATGAGGTCACTAAATTATATGATTTTCTTAATGACATTCGATTATCTCTGATAATCTTAACCATTCATCAATATCTGATGATTCGGTGAGTCCTCAATGTTAAAATCACACTGTGTACACAAGGAATAAATTAGAAAATCATCAAAATTCCTCAAAATTACTAAAAAAATAAATCTCACACAACATGAAATTCCTCAAAATTAGTTAGCAAAAAGGAAGATTTGTAAAGTAGTGGCAATCAGCACGTTTAAAAAAAACAGAGATAAATAGTTAAATACAAACTGTTTTCTAAACAAACTAACAAAGACCGTAAAAAGCCTCCCCAAAACAGCATAATCCCTGACACGACAAATCCAGTGGACTGGACTTACCCGTCCTGTGGTTCAAACAGAATCAACAGACGTGCTTGATGGCCTATTAGAAACTCGAATTACAGAAAAAATATTAAATCTATAGAGACTTGTATACTTGTGTTACCTACCAGTTGTCTATGAAGGAACCATTGTCATGTTCATTCAATCATCTATAACCTAACAGTCAGGACCAGCTGGAGATTGGAGGCATGGATAAGGTTTGGGTTCGGAGTGTGATGAAAATAAGAAGCCTTCATTTCATGAAAGACTTCATTCAGGGTGTCATTTGACTGTGGAGAGTAACACGTTTGGAGCTACATATAAATGTGTGGGTTTCATACAGAATATATTATGCCACCACTATTTCGGAACTATGGAAGACTAATGACTTTGAGGAATATTGTAGAGTGTCACTCGGGATAAACATTTTTATAAAAATTAGTTTTATTATTTTTTAAATATTAATTTTCTTCATATTTTATCTTTACTTTTGGCTGAGGCTACAGGCAACTAATGGATAAATTATCAAACTCTACATATTGAAAAATAGCAAAAATCAATAATTTACTAACATAAAATTTAACATATGAATACTACTATTATATAAAAAAATGTATGTAGTTGGTGATCTTGTTTTAAAAAAAAAATCAATTACTTATTTAAATAATACAACTATACAAAATGTTAGAAAAATCCCATTACAAATAATATATGCTTAAATGAATGATTAATAATTATCAAATATGATTAAAAATAATACATACCAAATAACTCTTCTTCATACTCATATCCAATAACTTGGACTTTTTATGAGCAGATAATTAATTCTCATTAGTACCTGAGAATCATTTTGTCTAGTTGTTAAAAACAATGCTCTCTATGGAGGTGATAACAGTTTTGAAGCTCAGATGTGATCCTCAAACAAAAAAATCCAATTACTAGCTGCCTGCTTTCGTTGCATTTTCTTCGTATCCTAGCTAGAAGAAAGTTTCAAGTACATGCCCACTTTTATTGGAAGTATAATTGCACTAATTAATCGTTAGCATATATGTGGCTGAAATGGAACTATGTCTTTGTTCAGGACAATGTCGAGGTCACTAAATTATAGGATTTTTTAAGGACATTGCATTATCTCTGATAATTCTTAATCGTTCAGCATTATGTGAAGATTCGGTGACTTCTGAACGTTAAAATCGCACAATGTACACAGGGAATAGATTAGAAAACCATCAAAATTCCTAAAATTAGTAAAAAAAAAAAATATCATACAACATGAAATTCCTCAAAATTAGTTAACAAAAAGAAAGATTTGTAAAGTAGTGGCAATCCACACGTTTAAAAAAAAAAGAGATAAATAGTTAAATACAAACTGTTTTCTAAACAAACTAACAAAGACCGTAAAAAAGCCCTCCCAAAACAGCATAATCCCTGACACAACAAATCCAGTGGACTGGACTTACCTGTCCTGTGGTTCAAACAGAGTCAATAGACGTGCTTGACGGCCTATTAAACTTGAATTACCGAAGAAAAAAAATTAATCTATAGGGACTTGTATACTTGTCTTACCTACCAGTCTTCTATGAATTAATCATTGTCATGTTCATTCAATCATCTATAACCTAACAGTCAGGACCAGCTAGAGTCTTGAGTGTCATGAAAATAAGAAGCCTTCATTTCATGAAAGACTTCATTCGGGGTGTCATTTGACTGTCGAGAGTAACACATTTGGAGCTACATATAAATGTGTGGGTTTCACAGAATATGTTACGTACGCCATCACTATTTGGAACTATGGAAGACTAATAACTTTGAGGAATAGGTGTCACTGGGATAAACATTTTTATATACAGATCAAATAAAAATTAGTTTTATTATTTTTTAAATATTAATTTTCTTCATATTTTATCTTTACTTTTTTGCTGAGGCTACAGGCAACTAATGGATAAATTATCAAACTATACATATTGAAAATTAACAATGAATACTATACTAAAATAAAATTTAACGTATGCATATACCATTATATAAACCAAAATGTACGCAGTTGTTGATCTTGTTATTAAATAAATATCAATGACTTATTTAAATAATATACAAAATGTTAGGAAATCCCATTAAAAGTTATATATGGTTAAATAAATGATTAATAATTATCAAATATGATTAAAAATAATACATACCAAATAACTTTTCTTGATACTCATAGCCCATATATAACTTACATTTTTTTAAGAGCATATAAATAATTCTCATGACTATATGAGAATCATTTCATCTAGTTGTTAAGGACAATACTCTGTACGGAGAAGATACAGTTTTGAAACTTAGATGTGATCCTTTATGGATATTAATGGAGGAGATACGGTCCAAAAAATGTCATAAAATTCGTAACTTTTGTAGGCGTGTAAGTCTAAGTCTTGAAATCTACTTATGTATTTAACACAAAGTAAGGGTTATACTAGAAAATATAAATTGACGGGCTTAAATGTCTAATATAGTGTAATTTCATTTTATAATAGAAGGCTTACAAATATTGATGCATACAAAAGTTACAAAATTTAAGGAACAAAATTACGAATTTAAAATTTATATCAAGGACACTTAGCCCCCTTTTCCGTCCACTAAGATACAACTCTGACATACTGCCATCTAACTTGTAATCAGAACGAATCTCCAACACTTGAGCAAAAGTTAAGATGTAATTGAACTCTTTAAGTAAGTAATACCATTTTTGGATGAAACATATATAGTTTAAGCTCTTAAGTCAAAATATATAATTAATTTTGTCATCACGGATGAGCCAACAATATTGTTAAGCGCTTGTATATTGCACAGTGAACGACTACTGGATAACCAACAATATTCAGTTTATAAATTGTTACTAGAAGAATGTACCAACAAAGTTTTTAAGTGAAATATATGAATTAAAGATTGTGATTTGGAAGTGTGATTCTATTCTAGTAACACACGGTACACACCACAAAAGCTGTACGCTTAATCAGCTTTTGTGGTGCGTACGCTTAATTATTTGAAAGTGTGATTCTATTCTGGTGTGTACCATGCGGTTGGCTACTTAAGCCTGATTTTTTCACTATGAATTTGGGACTGTTCTAACCATTTGAATTTGATCCAACGGCGCAGGTCTATATTGTGCTTTTTCCCTGAAATTACCTTTATTATTTTCAATATGGATAATGATCAAATGGGTCTAAAAAATGATTATATACATACTATATATTTTTGTTTCTTCATAGTATGTGGATTTACACCCAAAAAAAGTGTGAATTGAAAAATAGGATTTACATATTTCTATGTTGAAGCATTTTTTTAAACGGTCATAAAATGTAGAATAGCTGGCCAATTCAAAGAAAGAAAATACTGATAATGAAAAATAGAAAAGAAAAGGCGGAACAAGTTTTCTATTCCTCTAGTTAGAAAGTGTACATACGTACTCTCATCAGTCTTGACAAGCCTGTTTCACCTAAAACTTGAATACAACCCCAAAACAGTGGGTTTTCTCAGAGGTGCACCATGCAAAGAACTACAACTGACATCTCAATCAAAGTATGTTGGTTAAGGCCGAGCAACTCAAGCAAATTTTCTCACCGGATTGCATTGACCA
Source organism: Carex kokanica (assembly GCA_025461125.1). Taxonomy (NCBI): domain Eukaryota; kingdom Viridiplantae; phylum Streptophyta; class Magnoliopsida; order Poales; family Cyperaceae; genus Carex; species Carex kokanica. The sequence continues at coordinate 133,860 of JAJGRX010000895.1, read as the reverse complement.
CATCAGAGTTAAGTGCGAGAACTTTTGTTACAGTTGTCAGCAATGACAAACCTAAATATAAGCAATGTGGGTCAATTGTCACCTATTTTTATTTAATCATTTTTTATTTATATATGATTTTTAATATAATTTATAGTAAAATATCTTGTCTAAAATCGAAAGTCTTGCTCCGACCCTGGTTGTCAAAATATAGTATTGGAGCTCAATAAAACTAGCACATGTTTTCATTCATAGGTAAAAATAAAATTAATACTACTAATGACTCCAAGTAAAATTCAATATAATCAAGTAAATATAGTACAAATTTGTAATAATCAATTTCTTTAAAAATTATAAGTAAATTGGTAGCTATTTGTTTTTTTGTGTCATAAAACTGGGGAAAATCTGTTGAAATTCCAAGCTGCACGTAGCATAGGTGGCACACCGGATCCAGAAGGGCGAAATCAGGAAAAGAAATATCAACAAATATTTCTGAATATCAACAAATATTATATTTCCCTTATTTGTATTTCCTTTCATGTAACACTGCTGTATTTCCTTTCATAATTAGATAGGGTATCAGGGTGTAATAGGCAGCATATTTTATTTCCTTATTTTCTAATTAATGCGATGATAGCAATCAAGCATTCTTGATAGCTTTATAAGGAACCGAGTGTGGTTCATGAAAAACATCAATTCTGTATCTTACAAAATTATTATGAAATAAAGAAAAGGGAGGGTTGGAGGGAGTGTTGTGTTCTTTAATCTTTAATTTTTTGACTTGGTATCAGAGCTCAGGTTGTAACCTGTTGATATAGTTAGGAGAATCAGAGTCCTTCTTGTCCCCTCTCTGTTCTCCATACTATATTGATCTAAGGTGTTACGCTTCAGAGCGAAACCGATCCACAAAAAAAAAAAAAAAATAGAAAGGAATTTGTGTTCTTTCTAATAGTTAAATGGAGGAACCGAGTGAGACTGCCCTTACAAATTCCCTCCTTGAAAAACTGACTGAACTTGTCCTACTACAGAGAACTGCTGTACAACAACCACCTATACATCATGCTCCTGCGATAGAAGGCACCCTACATCCCAGCCCAATCTCGATCAAGTTAGATGGATCCAACTATGCGTTATGGTCTCAAGCAGCCGAAATGTTTGTCAAAGGGCGTGACAAATTGAAGCACATAAAAGGTGAATTTAACCCACCACAACCTGGTACCCCGGGGTATCCAAAGTGGGACATCGATGACTCGGTAGTCAAAGGATGGCTGCTCAACTCTCTAGATGAAAAGTTGTTCGCAAACTTCATTCGATATCCGACTGCGAGAGACGTATGGGACGCTATAGCAACCACCTTCTATGATGGTAATGACACCGCTCAGGTATTTGATCTCAACAAAAGGGTAACTCGACTGAAACAGTCGGGTAGAGCAATTGAGGTGTATTACAATGAATTAATGACTTTGTGGCGTGAAATTGATTTTCGCCGACCTAACCCAATGATTCATATAGAAGATATTGAAAAATTTAATGATTTTATTCAAGAAACTCGTGTGTATACCTTCTTAGATGGTCTTGATGACCGTTTAGACAATGTGAGAGCAGATGTTTTGCAGATGACTCCTTTCCCCACGGTAGAGCAAGCTTACGCTCGGGTACGAAGGGAGGCAACCCGGCAGGGAATCATGATGAAAGAAGAGATAACTCACGAGTCAATGGCCATGGTGTCAAAAGGGTATAGACAACCATCGGTAGATCTCTCTCTCACAAAAAATTCTTCATTTCTAGATAAATCAAAGTTGAAATGTACTTATTGTGGAGGAATGAGGCATGTTAGAGAGAATTGTTTCAAATTAACTGGTAAATATCCTGACTGGTGGAAAGATCCAAAGAACAAGGCTTCGTCAAAAGGTCGGGCCAATTCCACAAATTCTAAAGAAACCCCTGCTGACTCGAACCTGTTGAATTCGGGTTCTGTCCAGTATGCAACCATCAACCCGAATCAAAGGGCTATGGAGCATGGGTCCAATTCGGATCTAGGTTCAACCCAGTGTGTAACTGCAAACAGTTCTGGAAATCTTCAATTGGCTTCTAATGCCGAAAATTTTGGTAAGCAAACCGGTCAAGGTAATTTTTCTAACTCAAGTGGCAATTTAAATTTACAAAGATGGGTAATCGACTCAGGAGCTACTGATCACATGACTTACGCTAGTAGTGATCTTATAAATCTGAAAAAACCTCGAACAAATGGTATATTAAATGCAAATGGAATAGCCTATCCTGTACAAGGAGCCGGAGATGTGACTTTTTCACAGTCTTTAACCCTTAAAAATACCTTGTTGGTACCATCATTAGCTACAAAATTGGTATCAGTAGGTCAATTAACTAAGGAACTAAAATGTGTTGTACTTATGTTTCCCGACTACTGTATTGTGCAGGATATCCTCACCAAGGAGATCATTGGCCGTGGTACTAAGCGAGACGGATTGTAAATTACTTGGAAGATCCGAAGATTGGAAAGACATATCTGGCAAGGGAAGATTCGATGAAATTGAGAGACAAGGTTTGGTTATGGCACAAGAGGTTGGGACACCCCTCGTTTGGGTATATGAGAAAGCTTTCTCCTCATTTATTTTTGGGTTTGAATAATGAAGAATTTAATTGTGAGACTTGTGTTAAGGCAAAAAGCCATCGTACAATTTATCCGAATAGTTTAAGTAAAAGCTCCTCTCCTTTTGATTTAATTCATACCGATGTGTGGGGTCCTTCCCCAATTGTCTCTAAATCTGGATGTAGATGGTTCATTCTTTTTACAGATGACTTTAGCCGTATGACATGGATATATTTACTTAAAACCAAAGATGAAGTCCCGGTAGTTTTTCAAAATTATTATAAAATGGTAAAAACCCAATTTGAAAGGGAAATAAAGGTTGTAAGAAGTGACAATGGAACTGAATATGTGAACAATAAATTACAAGAATTCTTTAAGGAGAAAGGAATTTTACATGAAACCTCGTGTGTCGGGACACCTCAACAGAATGGAGTAGCTGAACGGAAAAATAGACACATTCTTGAAACAGCACGGTCTATTTTATTTGAAAATCATGTACCCCCGGTTTTCTGGGATAATGCAGTTTCTTTTTCGGTCTACCTAATAAATCGAACTCCAACAAAAATAAACCATTTCAAAACCCCGTTACAAATTCTTTCCTCCAAAGCTACTATTCCGTCAATTCTAACCTTACCACCAAAAATCTTTGGGTGCATAGCCTATGTCCATGTTCAAAAGAAATTTCGATCAAAATTAGAACCATGTGCCGAAAAATGTGTATTTCTGGGTTTTGGAGCACATCAAAAGGGATACAAATGTTACAACCCTACCACACGAAAATTTTATACAACCATGGATGTTACTTTTTTAGAACAGGAGGCATTTTTTAAAAACCAAGTTTCGGCTCAGGGGGAGAATACATGTGAACCAAACTTTAACTTGAGGTGTGAACAAAATTTTAATTTCCTTGGCCATCAAATTGAACGAGATTCATTACCTAATATGCCTCCAAGTCAAACAAGGCAAGAGTCAAACTTAATTGATTTACCTAATATGCCGCTGCTGCCAAGGCAAAAATCAAACTTATTTGATTTAAATAACCCAGAACCGGATATGGAAGCCCAGAATATTATTTCTGAAATTGAAGTCCAGAATTTAATTTCCGAAATTGAGACAAGCAACAGTGATCAAAATGTTGAAGTCAGAAGAACTGAAGAACCAAGCTCGCCCCAGCTGGACCAGCCTCTTGACACAGTAATACAATCCGACTCTCAACCACAAGGGCCATGTTCTCCTGAGGATAATTCAATGGTAAGTTCTCTTGAGACTTGTTCTAAATTGCCACCTAGAATGAACCGTGGAAAACCACCAAAACGGTATGTTCCTGAAGATGGAACAAGTAAAGAAATAAGATATCCAATTGCCAACTATACCACAGTAGAAAAATTACCAAAGCCATTAAAAGATTTTTCAAATAAGATATCTTCTGTAATTGTACCAAATAGTGTGGAAGAAGCTCTTAAAGATCCAAAATGGGTAGAGGCAATGGAAGTTGAAATGAATGCTTTAAAAAATTCTGGTACGTGGAAATTAGTTGAATTACCAAAAGGGAAGAAAACTGTTGGGTGTAAGTGGGTTTTTTCGGTGAAATACAATGCAGAAGGAAAAATAGAGAGATATAAAGCCCGATTAGTAGCAAAGGGGTATACACAGACTTATGGGATTGATTTTCAAGAAACTTTTTCACCAGTTGCTAAACTAAACACGATCCGAGTCCTTTTATCTCTTGCAGCAAATCTTGATTGGCCATTACACCAGTTTGATGTAAAGAATGCATTCTTACACGGAGATCTGGAGGAAGAAATTTACATGGATGTTCCACCCGGATACCAACACTCAGAGTCAATCGAAAAGGTATGTAAACTAGAGAAGGCTTTGTATGGACTAAAGCAGTCACCAAGGGCATGGTTCGGCAGATTTTGTAAAGCGATGAAAGATTTTGGCTATACGCAAGGTAACTCAGATCACACCATGTTTTTTAAGAGAAATCAAGGAAAAATAACAGTTTTAATCATATACATGGATGATATGATTATTACTAGTAATGACCATACAGAAATTAGTCTGTTAGAGAAACAATTGTCAAAGGAATTTGAAATGAAGAATTTGGGTGGGTTAAAATATTTCCTTGGAATTGAGGTCTCCCGGAATAAGAATGGAATCTTTCTGTCTCAAAGAAAGTATATCCTTGATTTGTTGACTGAAGTCGGCATGCTTGAATGCAAACCCGCAGATACACCAATGATACAAAATGTGAAGTTAGGCATAGACCCGAATCAAAGTCCAACAAATAAAGAAACATACCAAAGGTTAGTGGGAAAGCTAATTTACTTGTCTCATACTAGACCTGACATAGCTTATGCAGTGAGTTGTGTTAGTCAATTCATGCATGCTCCGAGTGAAGAGCATATGGAGGCTGTCTTAAGAATCCTTAGGTACCTAAAGGGAGCACCTGGACGAGGCATTAAGTTTGAGAAACATGGACATCTCAATGTCGAAGGGTACACAGATGCTGACTGGGCTGGGAGTATAACTGATCGAAGATCTACATCTGGATACTTCACATTCGTTGGTGGAAATCTTGTCACATGGAGAAGTAAGAAGCAGAATGTGGTAACCTTGTCAAGTGCCGAAGCAGAATTCAGAGGTATGACAAAAGGAATATGTGAACTTATGTGGCTAAAGAGATTGCTAAATGAACTCGGGTATGGACCAACTAACGAGATGAAATTATTTTGTGATAACAAGGCTGCTATAGATATATCTCATAATCCTGTGCAGCATGACAGAACCAAACACATTGAGGTGGATAGACACTTCATCAAGGAGAATCTCGATTCAAAGATTATCTCAATGCCGTTTGTGAGATCAAATGAACAGCTAGCTGACATGCTGACAAAAGCTGTGTCAAGCAACTCATTTTACAATTCCTTGGATAAACTAGGCATGACAGATATCTTCGTGCCGACTTGAGGGGGAGTGTTGAAATTCCAAGCTGCACGTAGCATAGGTGGCACACCGGATCCAGAAGGGCGAAATCAGGAAAAGAAATATCAACAAATATTTCTGAATATCAACAAATATTATATTTCCCTTATTTGTATTTCCTTTCATGTAACGCTGCTGTATTTCCTTTCATAATTAGATAGGGTATCAGGGTGTAATAGGCAGCATATTTTATTTCCTTATTTTCTAATTAATGCGATGATAGCAATCAAGCATTCTTGATAGCTTTATAAGGAACCGAGTGTGGTTCATGAAAAACATCAATTCTGTATCTTACAAAATTATTATGAAATAAAGAAAAGGGAGGGTTGGAGGGAGTGTTGTGTTCTTTAATCTTTAATTTTTTGACTCCGATTTCATTAGAAATCAAAATAGTGTTTGGTAGCCATCTGGTATACTATTTCATAACATTGATGAAAAAATATGAGCCCTGCCGAGTGATAAAATATGAGCCCTGCTCATGAGCCATCTGGCTCGCACTCAGCCCTGTTTGAGTGATAAAATATGAGCCAAGCAGAGTTCGGACTTTATTTAGTTTAGGGACTGGCTCGATATAATTTATTGAGTTGTTTAACTCATTGGCTCATGAGCCGTCTCGGCTCATTAGTAGCCCTAACTATTAGCACACAAAAGCGCTTGCACTATTTCATAACATTGATGAATAAATGGGGCATTTGCCTATTTTATTTATACCAGGTGACAATTCATTAAGGAGATGCATGGCACTAAATGTATTACACTAGAAAAGCTATTTTTAGAAGAGAGATTGTGAATAATAACGGTAATCTCAAATAACATATATAGAATTATATTGCAATAATATTATATGCACCATGAATAATTCTCACCACACATACACAGAATAAGTGAACATTAATAAAGCAGAAAAACTTTCAAATGCAAAATATGAAAATAAAACATCATGCTATGAAACTGAATTCTAACTAACAACAACAAACTAATGTTTTAATTCAAACAAAGAAGCTTCTACCAGAATTTATGAAGCAGATGGGTAGCTATTCACTTCTAGATACTATTCACCACCTCTTGCATTGTTGGACGAAGTGACAAGTTATTATGTAGGCACTCATATGCAATATAAATCATTTTGAGAATGTCATTGATGACTTGTCCAGTTGGTGGTTCAATGCGTTGGTCAAGGATATCTTCGAGTATAATTACCTCTTCATCAGAAGCTGATAGATTCATCATATCTCCTGGGTGCTTTCCCATAAGCACTTCCACCATAATTACTCCGAAGCTATATACATCACATTTCTCAGAAATCCTCATGGTATAAGCTAGTTCTGCAAAAACAAAAAAGAAAATTCATATTGCAATTATTTCCACTTTTTCGATACAAGTATATATGGTGATAGGAACTACAAAACAAAAATAGGGTTGTCAAGTATAAATAACCTGGTGCTATGTAACAGCAGGTTCCAGCAAGCAAGCTCAAATTAGAAGACTCCAGTTTGAGAAACTTAGTAGTGCCAAAATCCGTGATACTTGCTGTAAAATCAGAATCGAGCAAGATGTTTCTGCTAGTTACATCCCGATGTACTATTGCAGGATAGCAATCATGATGCAAATGTGAGAGAGCACATGCAACATCCCTCAATATAGTTTTCCTTTTTACCCAATCTAATTCTATTGCTGCCTCACTAGTGAGAATAGTATGTAAATCCCCCTTCTCGTAATACTTGTATACAAGGAATTTATTTTGAGGTGAGGAACAATAACCAAATAATTTAACAATGTTGCGGTGTCGGATTTGGGTTATAGTGCGAATTTCTTTGTGGAATGCTTCAACATCTACTGAGGTTTCTCCGCCTGCTAACTGGATTTTCTTTACAGCTACAGTGTGGTTGTTTGGCATTAAAATCGCTTTGTAAACTCTTGCATAACCTCCACTACCAATGCAATATTTCTCATCAAAATTCTCTGTGGCCCTGATAATCTCCTCATATGCATCTGTCCCATCAAAATTCCACACGGAAAAAATGTCCCCTCTACTAGGATTGCCAATGTGACATGCCTTTTCTTTTCTCTTTTTTGAGTATAGGTGGTGAAGTTGCCAGAGTAATAAAGAGGTAAGTAATGCACCAACACAAGTTAGAGTTGCAATCAACATAATTATCCGTAGTCTGGTTGAGCCATTCTTATGTTTAACAATTCCATGACATGAGGGCAAACCTTTAATAGTGCCACAAAGATTTTTGTTGTGTTTAAACCATTGCTTCGGGGCATTATGAAAAAACTTTTTATCAGGCATTGGACCCTCTAGTTGATTGTATGACAAATCCATGGTTGACAAGCTCAACAAATCACCCAATGAAGATGGAATTTGACCGGTTAGATTGTTGTGAGACAGATTAAGATGTTGTAACATGATTAAGTGCGCTAGCGTTATTGGTATTTTCCCAGTTAAAAAATTTGAGCTTAAATCTAGGAGGTACAATAAGTGTACTAAGTTTCCAAAATGAGATGGCACTTTTCCAATCAACCTATTATTGTTGAGGTTTAATAATTCAAGATTAACACAATTGCCTAGTTCTTCTGGCAAACTTGTCAGACTTTCTAAATCTATCAACTTTGTAAGTTTACCTATTTCAGCAGGGATGGGTCCTGATAGCCTATTAACCCAAGCATAAAAAATGTTCATATTAGTTAGGTTTCCTAGGTCGCTAGGAATTTCTCCACTCAAAATGTTTTCCGATAGATCTAAACTTGTCACATGTGTAAGTCTACCAATTTCAGGAGGGATTGATCCGGAGAGATTATTATAATGAAGATTCAACATTACAAGATTGGTTAAATATTCTAAATTTGTAGGTATTTCTCCACTAAGAAAGTTTATTGCTAGATCTAAATCTGTCAACTGTGTAAGATTGCCTATTTCAGGAGGGATTGATCCGGAGAGATTATTATCCCAAAGTAGCAGATTTGTCAAGTTTCTAAGTTTACCAATTTCTGGAGGGATCGGTCCGAAGAAATTATTACGCCAAAGAAACAAACTGTTTATGTTTGTCAAGTTTCCAATGCTAGTCGGGATGAAACCGCTGAGAACATTATCACTGAGATTAAGACATGTGAGTTCTGACAAGAGACACATTGATGGAGGAATTGTTCCATTGATTTTATTATGACCGAGATTAAATATTCTCATGGATGGAAGAGCAGAGAAATTAAGAGCATCTAATTTTCCAATAAGACCCTTCTGGGAAAGAGAAATTTTAGTGATGACTTGCCTTCTTTTGTTGGTATTGCGGCAAGTAATTCCGGTCCAGTTGCATGGATGAACATGCATATTCCAAGACGAGAGCTGCTGTTGAGTCTGGAGAGTGTACTTCCAGTGGAGGAGAGCTTGTGCTTGGGATGTGAGATCAGAAGATTGAACCAGAGGGAGTAGAAAGAGTGCAAGAAATAAGAGAATGCCTCTCATTGCTGCTGAAATGGTAAAAGCTTAACTTATGTGTTGTGATTACTTCCAGTGGCCCTCTTATATATAAACTCAGTGGTGAGACAGAGGATACAGCAGCTAGGAATTTAAAATTTAAAATTAATAGAAACAGGCAAGTCCAGTGGACCGCCAATTGTTTACCAACTTACTTGGTTAGAATTGAATGCAACATAGTACATGAATCAAAAGAGGTAGACTTGTATTTTTTGTGCTACCTATCTGTCGTGTCTGAATTAACCATATTCCAAGTACATTCAATATTCAATAATGTAATAGTGAGTACAGGGCGGCATGAACCTCATACAATTTAAAACGTTGGCCGGTGGACTAATTGCAGCTTTGAGCCCACCAGCGGAGAAATTAAACCATGACCCTGGCACTACCTCTTGCCTATCAATAAAATAATCGATTTTCGTCTATTCAATAAATCATGGGATATTCAAGTTTATTTGAGCCGGTGGTCGACATTCAATAAAATAATCGATTATAGCCTCAAATTGATTAAAAGGAACTATGGTTAGTAACGTGTTGTACATGTTGTTTGCCAATACATAAAATATTATCTAATACAAATATGAGGATGGATGCACTTACAACATTTGTAAGTTACAACATCTTATAACAATTCAGTTTTGCGATTTTCAAAGTCGAAACACTCGATCCAAACCGTTCAACATGATCTCTATATTAAAATGTGCTTGGAGATCAAATTTTTCATGTTTTTTCATTTTTTTACTATTTATTAAGTATTTTACAAAACTGCTGTTTTTAAACAATTTTGGAATACTGAAAAATAACAGTTTTGTAAAATACTTAAATAATAGTAAACAAATTCAAAAAAAATGTAAAATTTTATCTCCAAGCACATTTTAATATAGATATCATGTTGAACGGTTTGGATCGACCGTTTGAACTTTGAAAATCACAAAACTAAATTGTTGTAAGATGTTGTAACTTACAAATGTTGTAAGTAGATCCCTCCTCTATGTACATATATATCAAGCATACGAATTTTGTTTCTTACAAATAGTTAATGACATTTCCGGCATATATGTGAATTTGTATGTTGTGGATACTAGTTACACCAAAATTAATTAATAACTCAAATATACATTAGTGGACTCGCCCCTAAACTGTTGACGCTAGGATCCTTAATTAACGAATATTGGACTCGCCACTTTAGTCGTTAGTGGAAAAATTAACTAATATTATGTACCTTGTCCTTAATATTCTACTTATTGTTATGAAGATGATGCGGTTTGATATTATCAATGACTTGGTAAATTTTTCTAATAATTAATTAGGGCTAAGTTGACCTATGACTCCTGATCAGGTCACCTCAAATAAAAAATGACCACAAATCGGGTTGGGTTGGATACATTAAAAAAAATATATTATTTATTGATCCTATCCAAAATTCACCACGAGTTAATTGCAAGTTAATACTATTAGGACCTGTTCGGTTGCTACGGTATTGTTGGGATGAAATTTTATGTGTACGAGAACCAACATATTAATTTTCAAAAACACATGCCCATGGGTATGAATGGGAATATTTATGGAAATATGCTCAAATGAATGTCCGGTTGTACTGTGAGAATAGTTTTGAAAAATTCTCATATGTTCTTAAAATATGTATATCCATGTGACTAATGGATAAACGCAAGCTAAATTATAAAATATGTATATCCATGTGACTAATGCTCCAATACGCTCCACATCCTTTATCTCCGTTTTCAAAGTCCGAATAGTCAATTCGAACCACTCAACATGATCTTCATAATAAAATATGCTTGGAGACCAAATTTTATATTTTTTGGAATATTTTTTACTATTTTTTTAGATAGGTACAATATCACTTTTTCGGATGGTCCAGAATCTCCTTAAAAGAGTGATTTTGTACCTATCTAAACAAATAGTAAAAATATTCTAAAAAATATAAAATTTGGTCTCGAAGCATATTTCATTATGAAGATCATGTTGAGAAGTTCGGATCGACTGTTCAGACTTTGAAAATGAAGATAAAGGATGTAGAGCATATTGGAGCACAAAATCATGGTGCACTTGAACCCGCCTATATATATATTTGGATTAATTCTTATGTCTCATGATATCATCAATAAATTGAAGGTAGGAATGTCAAATGTGTCATCCTTTATAATTTACTTATTTCTTAATTTAAAATAGATTGTTTATGATTAACTCTTAATCATATGGCATGCACACAATCATTTCATCAAGGGTCCCGGTGATATCACCACTCATTAAACATGAGGGACAATAGTAACCTCGATGAACAACTTCCCTATGCAAAAGTCATGCATGTTGAAATGTCATTTGTATAAACAACGGTTAAGACTAGCATCGGACAACACTCACTATATATATTTCTCATCTAGGAAAGACCAACATCTCATACTTAAGAATTCAAACACATTAACAACAATTGATGGCACGTAACACAATATATTCAATGTTTCAATTAGGGTTAAGTTCCATGCCATGTTCTCCAACGTGCATTTGCATGATTAAATTGAGAACTCCTTACCTATGGTTTGTATAACATAACCATCATATAATTCACATAAAAATCGTTTTATGGTCAATTAGTGTTCCATACTAATTGCCAAAATTGGACACTATTTAGAGTAATTACCATCTTAATTATAGGGTTCTATAATTCAAGTCATCAACTTAAATATTCTATAATACGATAATACTTAAGGGACAAAATGATATAAATCATTCAAATGATGAACAAAAATATAGAACCATTATCATATGATTGGATTCCAGACCATAACACTAATAGTGTTTGAGTAAATAGTGTGAGTATTTGTGGTATCAAAGAAAATTTTCAGTAAGAAATTTTTCATGAGAAGGGTGAGTTTGAGTCTATTAATTGGTTATTGCCTCATTAATGGTACTAGGTAGGTCAAATGGGTAGTTAGTGGTACTTGGCAGGTGCAGTGGGATAATGATGACTGGGTCGGTTGTTGGGGAAGTTACTTTTGATGGAAGCTTAGGTTTCTGGGGGTGATTTGATGGAAGCTCTTATGTTACGTGCTTCCCAGCTGAGCTTGAGATGGGAATCGCAGAGACCAAAAAAAAAAAAAAAAGCACCATCATGTTACGTCTTCTCACAAGAATAACTTTTTCGAAATGTGTGATGTTAATTGTGTAACGAGTTAAAATTTAAGACAATTACGGCATAAAAGAAAGCTACAGTTATGTGTATAAAAGAAACCACCACAAACGATCAAAGAAGCTATTCTCGTTGTGTCGTTGGCGGGTCCATCAAAGAATTTTAATCTCTGACGACTCGAGATGTGTGGGTTTCAGACATTAATGACTAGTTCGGTACTGAGTCTTTAACTAATTTTAATCTTATCTAAGTATTATTCATATTTTATCTTTACTTCGCAATGGGTACATGCAACTAATGACTAAGATCATACCAATATACTGATAAATATACTAAGATAAATTCTCATATTCTTTATACTGATAAATAGCAATCAATAATTTTGTTTAAGTATATTCTTTTCAAAAATATACTAAGATAAAATTTAACATATGCATAAGATCATACAAATATATATAGATGTACGGATCTTGTAATTTAAATAATATCATTTTTTTAAATAATACATTAATACAAAATGTTAGAAAAAGTAACTAAGTTGCCATTACAACCGAAATTTTTTTCCTTACCCACGATTTTGGAAAACCCAATTCTTACTACGTGGAGGTTCATTTTTTTATGGGGGGGGGGGGGGTGAAATGGGGCTCTACGCACCCAAATGTGGCCGTCATTTTTATTAATATCCAAAGTTAATTACAAATTAATAAATATATGCTTTTCTTAATATATCATTATCTGGATCGGTTAATAAAGAGAAGCCGTTCCTAAAAGGATCTGGACTATCAAGAACGGTCGTTTATAAAGAGCCAACCCTGATAAGTCTCTATCAAGAAAGGTCGTTTATAAACAACAGGCCCGGCCCTGGCCCAGGGTACCCAAGGCGATGGCCCCGGGCCCAAAAATCCAGGGGGCCCAAATTTTTTTTTTTAATTTGTATATGGGTAAAAAGTTGGGCCATCGTTTCTTTCCATTGGCGTTTTTTTTATCTGGGCCATCGAATCAAAACAGCAAAACAATCTTTATTTTGGAAGCCAATGCAAACTTTTATCTCCGCGGAAACCCATATTCGCTTCCAAAAAAAAAATTGCTGATTCGCTTTCACAGAAACCTATCTCCCGTCTCCACCTCCAGGCTTGATCTCCGCCTCCAAGCTTTACGCCTCCAGCCTTGATCTCCGCCTCTAGCGAAAATAGGTTTACTTCTACTATGATGGATGCTAAAGAGATTGCTGATGAAATGGAAATTGAGCCAGTGTTTTAGGTAAAACGTAGGGCTATAAGAAAGAAATATTTTGATGAAAATCCTGATACAGATAGAGAGCAACAATCTGCTCAAGAAAATTTTAGAACAGATTATTTCTTGTTTTAGTCAAGGTTCTAAATAGCGCACTATAGCGTTTCTGAACCATAAAAGCTATGACGCTATTACCGCTATAGCGCGCTATTTTGCGCTATAACGGCGCTATATGGGCAAGGAATCATTTCAGATGAGATGTGATTTAGATGTGTGTTTTGTGCAGGTATAACATACAAATGTTCAAAATTGATTTATCAAGAAGCAAGCAAGAAATATGATGTGAGTATGTTCATCATTGTATATGTTTTATTTTGAAGGGTATTGGTTTTATGTCTCTCTACTTTGTATGATTAACATATTAATAAAAAATATTATTTACATAAAGGGTTCAAAATCTTCTCCCGCCCCGGGCCCCAAAATCTTCAGGACCGGCCCTGATAAACAACCATTTCTGATAAGTCTGGACTATCAAGAACGGTTATTTATAAACAGCGGATCCTAATAAGTCACTATCAAGAACGGTCGTTTATAAACAGGCGTTCCAGATATGTTCTGGACTGTGAAGAACGGTTGTGTATAAACGTCTGATGCTGATACCTACTTTCAAAGTCAGTCTTTAAATTTGCCTGATCCAGATATATATCATTATCGTTTTTTTGCTATGTCCGATTCTAATGTGCCGATACTAAATGTACATTTTTCACTAGTGCTAGTTCTGGGAGATTCCCGATTTCAGGATGTACTACCAGCACATAAGGACATCACACTAAGAGAAATGGGCCGATGGGACGGTGAATAGAAATCGGATTTATTGGACCGGATTATATGGGTAAAATAATATGGCACTTTCCGAAATAATGAAACCCAATGTGTTGTTCTGCAGTATTCCGATGTAACTGGGTTTATTAGTTTACTAACATTGGAACATGGATGCCACGACGCACTCTGACCCCTTCATCCTGCGTGCACTTGGCACGCTATGCGCCATACTTCAACCTCTACATGGCTCACAGAATACCGAGCACAACCAGAGTGAAGCAAGAAATTGAAACGTGATTTGTCACTGTTTAGAGAGACTAACAGTGGGCCCGTCCATGTCAGCTCTCTCTTCTCCCATTCTTCTTTGCGATTTCGACCGAAAGTGAGACTCAAATTCAAGCTAAGGGCTGAAGCTTTTAACAAGATATTACCTGGAGTCGTTAAAGGTCCTTACCCTCTTCTCCTTGACCAAAACCCTAAGCTTGAGCACTTCTGGTGAACCCCAATTGCAACCGCAAAGGAGGCTAAATAAAAAATAGAAATAAGCAATGGGAGCCGACTCAGACTTTGAAACTCGGCAGAATTATGCTAAATGGCTACACGATGGCCTCTAGAGTGTTAAATTGAGATGAGAAGGCCCAATTTTACTAATGCCATGAGTCGGTACCATATAGGATCCGAGTTATGTCAAACCTTCATGTCCCACTGTCCTGGAGATAAATTGAACCTTGGCACATGATAAGGGAGTGATAATGATGTTCTCTGTCAATATCTCATATCTTTAAATACAGTAACTCAGGTGGTAACAAGTTAAGCCAAAAATTGGCTCAGCACAGCACACCACAGCCTTAACAGTTAGTAAATAGCTGGTTGGTCCCCAGGACACGCGTCAAATGGCCATGAGGTGATGCCAATAGAAAATTAAAATATGAGAGTTGAGCCAGTTGGTATCCTCTCATATTAGACCCTTTAGTTATTTTAATTAAAAGATTCACTTAAGGGAATAAAGTGACTTAAACAAAAAATTAACACACAAGGGCTGTGGAGTTGAGCCAGTTGGTATCCTCCATTAGTCCCTCAACCCAATGATCCAAAGGACCTATTTGTGAAAATAGAAATAAAAAAATATAATGTTATAATGCCCAAATGGTCATGATAACATTTACTTTTGAGGACATATTTGCAAATAGTGAGAGATAAAGGATTAAAATGTTAATAGACCTCAGCCATGGCTGTGTTATGGTCATTTGCATTTTTAATCCAATGACATCTCAATGATTTGTCCTTTGAAGCATGTTAATAAACAGAAACCAGGGGGTTTTATGCAAATTTTCCCTTGCCCCATGTCCTGTCAGCATGATGTTTGTAAAATCTTGAAGTTTTCAAAACAAAATAATACTTTGATCTTGTTTCTATGCTTGCTGGTACCAAATGATAACCTCAAAGCTATTTAAACTTGTTATAAATGATGACCAGTCAGTACATTGGGTAATAACAACCTTTAACCAGTCCCTGGTATGCCTATATACACTACATCAGCATTAAAACCAAGTTTAAGCTCTACTGGTACAAAGAAAGCATTCAAAAATGCTAAAAAGACCTTCTCTGTTAAACTGGACAGTGCAAATCAGTACAGGGACCAAAATGGAAAAAGGACATCACAGACATGTAGAGGACTTCAAAACACATAAAATAGACACAAATTTCAAATTGTTTGGATTTTTTACGATATATTATGAATTATTGAAGTTCAGCTTTTAAAAATGAAAAATCTGCAAATAAAGTGGTAAAATTACCTCCAATGCCCCTCTGCAGAATTAAAGGCTTAAAAATAGAAGTAAAATCCCAAAAATTGTACATGGTTTTTATATAAAATTGGAAAAATCGTATACAATGTGCAGTGTAGAATTACCATTTTTGTAGTAGTGGAAATGGGCCGATGGGACGGTGAATAGAAATCGGATTTATTTGACCGGAATATATGGGTATAATAATATAGCACTTTCCGAAATAATGAAACCCAGTCTGTTCTGCAGTATTCCGATGTAACTGAGTTTATTAGTTCAGTAACACTGGAATAGGCTTTATTGGGCTTATTGGGCTTTGAATCAAAAAAAAAAAAAAAAAACATTTGGACATGGAATAGGCTTTATTGGGCTCCTTCCGTAATAGCATCTCTATTGAAATTTGAAAAAAATGGAACCCAGTCTCATACGCAGTGTACAAGTTTAGGCCCAAATTGTGCGGGAAATATCCTGATTTTTTATTTTTTAGTATCCTGAATAAATAACAATAATATCCATATTCTTTAGTTTTTGATAATTTTATTTTTGTCTTAATAAACATACTTCCACATATACAACTAATTGCGTGCGTGTACGTCTAATGTCATCAAGTTTATTTATGTGTTGAACAAAAAGTATGGGTTAAACTAAAAAATTTAAATTGAAGGGCCAAAAAATATTGATGCATACAAAAGTTACAAACTTTAATAGACACAATTACAAATTTTAAATTTATCAAGGGCACTTGTACGCAGAACGACTAACTTATACGCCCCTGACAATTAGACTGTCTTCTAACCTGTATGCATAACGACTCCATCCATGAAATTGATTAGCAAATTCAAACAGCTGTCAAAGAGTAAAGAAAAATTAATTTCACACTTAATTTCACAACTCCTACATCCATGCAATTAATTAGTAATTGCTTTTAATACCATGACAACAAATTATTCGATTGGCTGCGAGAGAGTGAACGTGGAGATGAAAGCTTTCATTTAGTGAAAACTTTCAAAATTTGCAATTGCACTGCATCGATGAAAGTGAAAGTGAAAGTGCCATCAAGAATTTAGAAAGTGTCAATTAGGATTTTTGCAATTCAATTTGCAAGCCTATGAAGATGCTGATCATGCTGATGTAATAGAACTCTATGAGCAATACCATTTTTTTTATGAACATAGTTTAATAAGCTCTTAAATCAAAATATATAATTAATTATGTCATCACGGATGAGCCAACAATATTGTTAATTAAGCGCATGTAAATTGCACAGTGCACGACTACTGAAGAACCAACAATATTCAGTTTATAAATTGTTACTAGAAGAATGTACCAACACAGTTCTTAAGTGTAATATATGGAAGATTGTGATTTGGAACGAACTAATTAACCTATTGGTGATTTTTATTAAAGAACCCACAAAAGCTGTACGCTTAATTATTTGAATGTGTGATTCTATTCTGGTGTGTACCGTGCGGTTGGCTACTTAGCCTGATTTTTTCACTATGAATTTTGGACTGTTCTAACCTTTTGAATATAGATCCAACGGCACGGTCTATATCGTGCTTTTTCCCTGAAATTGAACACCTTTATTATTTTCAATATGGATAAGGATCAAATGGGTCCAAAAAATGATTATATACATACTATTTTTGTTTCTTCAAAGTATGTGGATTTTACACACAAAAAGAAAGTATGAATTGCAAAATAGGATCTATATATTTTTTATAGAATAATTATTTCAGTACCCATGCTACAGTACCCGCACTGTATGCGCTACAGTACCCGCATTGTTATTTTAGAAAAATTCATATATTATATGTAGTTCATTGTATAGGTATAAACACTTGCCCTGTTTGAGGTATATACTTCACAGTATTACTATTAAAATTAAAAAAACAAATTACAGTTTTGGAACAGTTGCGGTCCCCACATGCCGTTTGAGTGGTCCCCTGATGCGGGTACAACACGAGAATTTTTCAAGAAAAGGTGCGGGTACAGTTATTTTAGGAAAATTCATATATCATATGTAGTTCATTGTATAGGTATAAATACTTGCCCTGTTTGAGCTATATACTTCACAGAATTACTATTAAAATTTGTAAATTAACAGCTTTGGAACAGTTGCGGTCCCCACATGCCGTTTGAGTGGTCCCCTAATGCGAGTACAACACGAGAATTTTTGAAAAAAAAGATGCGGGTACAATTATTTTAGGAAAATTCATATATCAAGTGTAGTTTATTGTATAGGTATAAATACTTGCCTTGTTTGAGCTATATACTTCACAATATTACTATTAAAATTAAAAAAAAATTACAGTTTTGGTACAGTTGCAGTCCCCATATGCCGTTTGAGTGGTCCCCTAATGTAGGTACAACACGATAATTTTTGAAAAAAAGGTGGGGGTACAGTTATTTTAGGAAAATTCATATATCAAGTGTAGTTTATTGTATATGTATAAATACTTGCCCTGTTTGAGCTATATACTTCACAGTATTACTATTAAAATTAAAAAAAAAATTACAGTTTTGGAATAGTTGCGGTCCCCACATGCCGTTTGAGTGGTCCCCTAATGCGGGTACAACACGAGAATTTTTGAAAAAAAGGTGCGGTACAGTTATTTTAGGAAAATTCATATATCAAATGTAGTTCGTTGTATAGGAATAAATACTTGCCCTGTCTGAGCTATATACTTTACAGTATTACTATTAAAATTTGTAAAACAAAATTACAGTTTTGGAATAGTTACGGTCCGGTCCCACAAGTAGTTATGGCAGTTTAGGTGTGGGTACAATGCGGGTACTGTAGCGTGGGTACTCATATCAGCTTCCTTTTTTATATTGATGCATTTCTTAAACGATCATAAAATGTAGAATAGCTGGCCAATTTGAAGAAAGAAAATACTGATAATGAAAAATAGAAAAGAAAAGGAGGAACAAGTTTTCTATTCCTCTAGTTAGAAAGTGTACATATTCTCATCAGTCTTGACAAGCCTGTTTCACCTAAAACTTGAATACAACCCCAAAACAGTGGGTTTTGTCAGAGGTGCACAATGCAAAGAGCTACAACTGACATCTCAATCAAAGCATGTTGGTTAAGGCGGAGCAACTCAAGCAAATGTTCTCCCCGGATTGCATTGGCCACATCAGATTTAAGTGCGAGAACTTCCATTACAGTTGTCATCAATGACACACCTAATTATAATCAATGTGGGTCAATTGACCCCTATTTTTATTTAAATTATTGTATTTATATATGATTTTCTATATAATTTAGAGTAAAATATCTTGTCTAAAATCGAAAGTCTAGCTCCGACCCTGGTTGTCAAAATAGTATTGGAGCACAAGAAAACTAGCACATGTTTTCATGCAGAGAAAAAAAAAATTAATACTACTAATGACTCCAAGTAAAATTCAATATACTCAAGTAAATATATTACAAATCTAAATAATCAATTTATTTATAAATTATAAGTAAATTGGTAGCTATTTGTTTTTTTGTGTGATAAAACTGGGGAAAATCCGTGGATTTCATTAGAAATCAAAATAGTGTTTGGTAGCTATCTGGTACACTAGTTCATAACATTGATGAAGAAATGCGGCATCACTATTAGCATACAAAAGCGGTGGGGAATTTGCCAATTTTATTTATACCAGGTGACAATTCATTAAGGAGATGCATGGCACTAAATGTATTGCACTAGAAAAACTATCTTTAGAAAAGAGATTGTAAATAACGGTAATCTCACATAACATATATAGAATTCTATTGAAATAATATTATATGCACCATGAATAATTCTCACCACACATACACAGAATAAGTGAACATTAATAAAGCATAAAAACTTTCAAATACAAAATATGAAAATAAAACATCATGCTATCAAACTGAATTCTAACTAACATTAACAACAAACTAATCTTTTTATTCAAACAAAGAAGCTTCTACCAGAATTTATGAAGCAGTTGGGTAGCTATTCACTTCTAGATACTATTCACCACCTCTTGCATTGTTGGACGAAGTGACGAGTTATTATGCAGGCACTCATATGCAATATAAATCATTTTGAGAATGTCATTGATGACTTGTCCAGTTGGTGGTTCAATGCGTTGGTCAAGGATATCTTCGAGTATGATTTCCTTTTCATCAGAAGCCGATAGATTGATCATATCTCCTGGGTGCTTTCCCATAAGCACTTCCAACATAATTACACCGAAGATATATACATCACATTTCTCAGAAATTCTCATGGTATAAGCTAGTTCCGCATAAACAAAAAAGAAAATTCATATTGCAATTATTTCAACTTTTTCGATGTAAGTATATATGGTGATAGGAACTACGAAACAAAAATAGGGTTGTCAAGTATAAATAACCTGGTGCTATGTATCCGCAGGTTCCATCAAGCAGACTCAAATTAGAAGACTCCGGTTTGAGAAACTTAGTAGTGCCAAAATCCGTGATACTTGATATAAACTCAGAATCGAGCAATATGTTTCTGCTAGATACATCCCGATGTACTATTGCAGGATAGCAATCATGATGCAAATGTGAGAGTGCACATGCAACATCTCTCAATATAGTTTTCCTTTTTGCCTGATCTAATTCTATTGCTGCCACACTAGTGAGAATAATATGTAAATCCCCCTTCTCGTATTACTTGTATACAAGAAATTTATTTTGAGGTGAGGAACAATAACCAAAAATTTAACAATGTTGCGGTGTCGGATCTGGGTTATAGTGCAAATTTCTCTATGGAATGCTTCAACATCTACTGAGGTTTCTCCGCCTACTAACTGGATTTTCTGTACAACAACAGTGAGGTTGTTTGGCATTAAAATCACTTTGTAAACTCTTGCATAACCACAACTATCAATGCAATATTTCTCATCAAAATTCTCTGTGGCCCTGATAATCTCCTCATATGCATCCGTCCCATCAAAATTCCACACGGAAAAATTGTCCCCTCTACTAGGATTGCCAATGTGCCATGCCTTTTCTTTTCTCTTTTTTGAGTATAGATGGTAAAGTTGCCAGAGTAATAAAGTGGTAAGTAATGCACCAACACAAGTTAGAGTTGCAATCAGCATAACCATCCGTAGTCTGGTTGAGCCATTCTTATGTTAAACAATTCCATCACATGAGGGCAAACCTTTAATAGTGCCACAAAGATTTTTGTTGTGTTTAAACCATTGCTTTGGGGCATTATGAAAAAACTTTTTATCAGGCATTGGACCCTCCAGTTGATTGTATGACAAATCCATGGTTGACAACCTCAACAAGTCACCCAATGAAGACGGAATTTGACTGGTTAGATTGTTATGAGACAGATTAAGATGTTGTAACATGATTAAGTGCGCTAGCGTTATTGGTATTTTCCAGGTTAAAAAATTTGAGCTTAAATCTAGGAGGTACAATAAGTGTACTAAGTTTCCAAAATGAGATGGCACTTTTCCAATCAACCTATTACTGTTGAGGTTTAATAATTCAAGATTAACACAATTGCCAAGTTCTTCTTGCAAACTTGTCAGACTGTTTGATGATATATCACGATATATTATGGAAGATAACATTCCCAACTCTTTTGGTACATAACTAATCCAATTTTGTGACTTAAATTAATTACAATCAACATTTTTAATCTATCGAGTTCTGCTAGCTAGTATTACCCCAGATAGAGAATTTGATGAGAGATGAACAACATTCATAGTACTTAGATTTCCTAGAGTGCTAGGAATTTCTCCATTCAAAAAGTTTTTTGAAAGTGATAAATATCTCAAACTTGTAAGACTGCCAATTTCAGGAGGGATCAATCCAGAGAGCTTATTATCATCAAGAGCTAGATTGACAAGATTAGTTAAGTTTTCTAAATTAGTTGGTATTTCTCCACTCAGAATGTTTTCCGATAGGTCCATGTGTGTGACATGCGCAAGTCTGCCAATTTCCGAAGGGATCAGTCCGAAGAAATTATTAACCCAGGCATAAAGATGGTTTATATTGCTTAGGTTTCCTAGGGTGGTAGGAATTTCTCCACTCAATAAGTTAATTGATAGTTCTAGTTTTCTCAAACGTGCAAGTCTGCCAATTTCAGGAGGAATCAATCGCGAAATCTTATTATCATCAAGATATAGATTGACAAGATTAGTTAACTTTTCTAAATTAGTTGGTATTTCTCCACTCAAAATGTTTCCTGATAAGTTTAGATCTGTCAAATTTTTAGGTTTGCCAATTTCTGGCGGAATCGGTCCAGACAGACTATTATTCCAAGCACAAAAAGTGTTCATATTACTTAGGTTTCCTAGATCATTGGGAATTTTTCCATTGAAAAAATTATTATCTAGATCCAATTTTGTCAAGCGTGTAAGTCTACCAATTTCTGGAGGAATGACTCCATTGAGATTATTATCACTGAGATTAAAATTCTAATGGATGGAAGAGCAGAGAAATTCAGAGCATCTAATTTCCCAACTAGACCATTTTGGGAAAGAGAAATTTTAGTAATGGCTTGCCTTTTTTTATTATTGTTGCGGCATGTTATTCCAGTCCAGTTGCATGGGTGGACATGCTGATTCCAGGATGAAAGCGGTTGTTGAGTTTGGAGAGTGGATTTCCAATGAAGGAGAGCTTGTGCTTGAGATGTGATAGAAGATTGAACCAGAGGCAGTAGAAAGAGGGTAAGGAACAAAATAACGCCTCTCATTTCTAAAATGGCAGAAACACAACTTTTTGCCTATGGTTATTTATCTAGGCATCAGAGCTGGCTCTCTTGTAATCTTAGTGGTGAGACAGAGGATCCTGCAGGATGCAGCTAGGAATTAAAATGTATAGAGAGGCAAAGTCTAGTAGACTTGTGTTTTGTGGTTAACATTGAGCCAAGAGACGTGCTTGACTGCCTAAGGGCTTTCAATCAAATTAGAAAAGAGACGTGCTTGACTGCCAATTAGATACCCGAATTACTGAACATGGTTCAAATTGAAAGCAACATATTAAATGAATAGGGACTTGGATATAAAGTTATAAACAAAAAGTAGTCTTGTTTTACCTAGCTGTCGTCTATGAGTTAACCATGCTCCGTGTACATTCAATCATTAGCTGAAACCAGGCATTTATCATTAATTGGACTGTGGAGAGCAACATAATTGAAGCTTTTCATATAAATAAAAATTTAGATAAATCAAGGAGGGCTATTGAACTACAGTGTTTTTGAAATATCTAAAAATCTTAACCGCTCAAGATAACAAAGTATAGGCAAGGTTAAAAAAACAACCTTCAATCTTAACGTCCTAGTATTTTTTTTCGGAACGCTACTGTTCATAATCTTTCATTTTTTTTCTTCTTCTTTTTGAACTGTAAACGTGCAGTCTAGTTCAGTCGGTAGAAAATTAACAAAAATAAATTCAGAAATAATTAATTTTAAATTAGACATTTTTTTTCAAATTAGAAGTGGATTATTTGCAGAAATAATTATTTTGTAAATTAAAATCAGGAAATAATAATTTTCAAATCAAAATATTAATTGTAAATTATTTGTGAGTGATATTTCTGAAATATTTGCGGGAAAAAATCGTTGAAGTTCGTTGTCCACCACCCTTCAATTGTGCTAGATAGAACGAATGAAAACATCTCTTTTTTCTGGCGAGTAACTAGGAAGGAAAACTGGAGATGATTAAAAGCAATAGAACTTCGACACGAGGATCCTTGGAGAATATTTGGCTCGCCACTTTAGGCATTATGTGATTCTTGCTTTCGAAATTTTCTACTTGGTTTATAAGGTTTTTCATTTTTCATTTCTTTGGCTCAATTTTCTACTTGGTTTATAAGGTATTTAATTTTTGAAACTTATTGTACTTCTTTATCATACACTCTCTATTATTAAGAAGATGATGTGGTTGACGTATGACCCGTCAGGTCACCTCACATAAAAAAAGACTTTTGACCTACCACAAATCGAGTAGGGTTTGATACATTAAAAAATATAAAAATATAATATTATTTAATGATCCTATCAAAATTTTGGACATTGAAAATATAAAAATCGACGCATTTGTTCGACGGCCTAGGAAACAAACGTTTTGATATTAGCCATACTATCTCTCTCTCTCTATATATATATATATATATCTGTGTGTGTGTGTGTGGTTGGCTAATATCAAAAACGTTTGTTTCAGAGCCCTGGTGTAACCAATTGATTTTCCAGTTTTCAAAGTCCAAATGGTCGATCCAAACCGTTAGATATGATCTCTATATTAAAATGTGCTTGGAGACCAAATTTTATATTTTTTGGAATTTTTTTACTATTTATTAAGTCAGTTTTAAAATCACTGATTTTAATAAACAGTGAAACATTTCTGGATCATTGAAAGCAACGATTTTATAACTGACTTAATAAATAGTAAAAAAAATTCAAAAAAATGTAAAATTTGGTTTCCATGCACATTTTAATATAGATTGAATATTGAACGCTTTGGATTGACTATTTAAACTTTGAAAATGTAAAAACCGAAGCGTTTGTTCCACGACCTAGAAACAAACATTTACATATTAGCCAACCTTATCAATACTTATTTATATTTTATGTTTACTTCGCTAAAATTACACGCAACTAATAATAAATAAAGTATCAAATTCTATATATTGAAAATTAGCAATAAAAATTACTCAGCTAAAAAATTTAACATATGCATAACACCATAGAACATTATACAAAATATTGGGAAAAATCAATTAGGTATCTATTACAAACAATATTTAGTTAAACGAATCATTAATAATTATCACATATATATGATTTTTAACTTGTGGTATTTCCCAAATCATATCTGATAATTACATGATATTCCTCAAAATTAGTACAACAAAATTTTGAAAAAAAAAGTGGTAATCAACCGGTTTTATTAAAAAAACGACATAACTTAAATACAAACTGCTTTCTACACAAACTAACAAAGATCGCAAAAAAGCCCCTAAAAGAGCATAATACCCTGATACCATTTCTCAGCAACACACACTGCTTCCTTATCCAGTTCTTACCAGCCTTTCATTTTATCACCACTTATCCCACCAAATAAATTATCAATGCAGGACGATTCAAAATTGGTAATTCCAAAAGATTTAGTTTGGTTGTAGGGGCGCGACCTATCAATGCGGTATGAGCAGACTTAATAGTTAATTCTTTTGCTACTTCAGCAATAGACCAGGTGCGCCACCTATCACCAGTTTCTGCCACCTTAATTTGCTGTTGCTACGGCATGTGGAGCCCTGGTCATGCATACAAGGTGAATGATCATGTGCCTGAGAGAACTTCTGCAAGGTGCCATCTCAATATTGCGGATGTATAGAATGCCTTGGAGAGCACCATGTCTGGTATTGCTGAACCGGAGACCCCATTTTAGATCTATTTGTCGCTCTGTATAATCGGAAACCCAAGAGCATATTTACAAATAAGATTACATTCGATATCAGCAATTATGCCACTAACTATAACAACCCCTTTTTACTTGGCTCAACTTTGAAATATGAAAAATAATCAGAGTATAACAAATGTTAATAAGATTATCTAAATGATGCTTAAATAAATTAATTGTTTTGAAGGTTGGATAGAAGCCAACAGATATATTAAGCCAAAAAAAGGTTTATTTACAGCAAATAAAATTATTTACACAAAACTCAAAATGAATTTAAAAAAGGAAAGACTAGCAAACAAGATCGTCAGCAGTGAAGCATATGCTCCTGCTTGGGCAATTCCTCCCTGCCCTCTTGAGTCCTTAAATAAGGCGCAACCACTGCATGATATCATTTGTCGTATCATCTATCAATAAGTACACAGGCTTTTGTTTATTGGAGAAAAGCCTTCTATTTCTCTCCCTCCAAATTGCCCAGACTCCCGCAGCCCAGACAATTCTACGCTGCGGCCTAACTCGCGAAGTTGTGTTGGTCCAACCTGATGTTAGAGTGAGCGAACAACCCTCTCCAAAAACTTCTCGCTCCACATGATGTGATCCTTTGTTTCCATCCTGACATTTTGGCATAGATGGCAACCGAAGACCACATTGCACCCTCTTACTTGTAATGTCTCTTGTGTAAGGATTTTGTTTTTGAGCATCAGCCATATATATGAATACCCGTACCTTCAAGGGGACCTTCATTTTCCACAGTTTTTTGTGGTTTTTGGCACAATTTCCCCCGTGTTGTGCATCATTTCATATGCAGAGGCACAGGTAAAAAGATAAAAAATCTCACAAATAAATAAATTTGTGAGAAAACTTAATATTTGTACCGCAAAATGAATTCTGCCCAGTTTTTTCTTTTTGCCCCATCGAGCTCAAATTCCTCATTTTCCAGCACCTCACTGCTTCCAATGGATAGAGTCAGTTATTTGGAACTCAAGGACGGCTCAGTCACCGCGGTTTTAGCAGATGGAAAATTTTGCTCTCCTCTGTTCGTAAAACCTCGTCCCACTCAGATCGATCTTCTTCCCTCTACTCGATCTGAGATGTGGGTAGAAGAACTGACATCGCTTCCTACTTTCTTTCATGGCCCCCATCTGGGATGCTTTTTGAACAATTCGCATTGCCTCGGTTCACAAAATGAATTCGCAGCACGCATGTGCCACAAGACTCCTTCCACCAGAGAAGAGGGGAACTACCTCGGCAGCAATGGTGCCATGAGTGTTGTCACCGTGAGCCATTAATTTGCAATTGATGTATGGCCCGATTTTTTTATTGCTCTGATACCATATTCAAAACTGTGAAATAATAAATTGTTGATTTATTGATTGTATTATTGTAGTTTTCAATCTACAGTATCTATTCTATTTATACAACACAGCTATATAGCCGTTAGAATTATTACCAAAAATAATAAAAGAGCCGTTGGGTAATCTTCTATAATTGGTAATTGTACGGAAGAAGAACTGGGTTAAATTCTCACATGCTATGCTAAGCATCCCCTGAGAGTTCCATCTCCTATGTGTGTTTTATTACATATTTTTGTCAAATACTATCAGCACCAATCATCACTTGGGCAAAAGTATCTTGTTTTTAACCTTGACAAGCACACAGTTGGTTTTCTCAGAGGTGCTCGCTAGGTGCACCCATCCGAAGAGCTGCAACAGACATCTCAAGCAATGTGCACAGCAATTGATGCCATGTAAAGAACTTCCGCTACAGTTGTCCTCTGGATATAGTATTGGAGCACAAGAAAACCAGCACAAGTTATCATGCATGGGAAGATAAAAAATTAAATAAAAAAGGGGTGCAATTTTCAGTATAAAAAATAGGTAATGACTTCAGTAAAATATTAACACTACTAATGACTTCAAATAATATTCCGTACAATTTTCAAGTATATGTAATACAAATTCAAAAATAATTACATTTTTTATATAAATTATAGGTAATTGGTAGCTATATATTTTTTTTTATTAAACAGGGGAAACTCCGCAGATTTCATTAGAAATCAAAGTAGTGTTTGCTAACCATCGGGTACACTATTATAGAACATAGATTAAGCATAGTGGCATTTGGTGCACACAAAAGCAAAGCGGATATTTGCCATTTTTTTTAATACTAAGTGACCAGTTATTATGGAGATGGCACTAAATATACTACAAAAAGAGCTATTTGTAGAAGAGAAATTGGGAATAATAATGGTAATCTCACTGAACATAGAAGATATATATTACAATAATATTAAATGCACGATGAATGTTACTCACCACACGTACATAGAATAAGTGAATTTTAATAAAGCATAAACACTTCCAAATACAAAATATGAAATAAAGCATCCTGCTCTAAAACTTAATTCTAACTGCCAACAACAAACTAATCTTCAAAAATAGAATTACTACCAGAATTTTTGAAGCAGTTGGCTATTCACTTCTAGATACGATTCACCACCTCTTGCATTGTTGGACGGAGTGACGGGTTATTATTCAAGCACTCATATGCAATCTCAATCACTTTGAGAATCTCATTGATGACTTTTCCTGTTGGTGGTTCAATGCGTTGGTCAAGGATATCTTGGAGTATGATTTCCTCTTCATCGGAAGCTGATAGATTGATCATATCACCAGGGTGCTTTCCCATAAGCAGTTCCAACATGATTACTCCGAAGCTATATACGTCACATTTTTCAGTCATCCTCATGGTATAGGCTAGTTCTGCATAAGAAAAAAAAATTCAGATTGCAATTATTTCCACATTAATTTTTTTTATAAAAATATAGTCATGGAAATTAAAAAAAAATAATAGGGTGGTTAAGTATACATAACCTGGTGCTATGTAACCATAGGTTCCAGCAAGCATGCTCCAATTAGAAGACTCCGGCTTGAGATATTTAGCAGTACCAAAATCCGAGATACTAGCTGTAAACTCTGAATCAAGCAAGATGTTTCTAGAAGTTACATCCCGATGTACTATTGGTGGATAGCAATCATGATGCAAATGTGCGAGAGCACAAGCAACATCTCTCAATATAACCTTTCTCTTTTCCCAATCCAGTTCTATTGCTTCCTCACTATTGAGAATATTATGTAAATCTCTCTTCTCATAATACTTGTATACAAGAAATTTATTTTGAGGTGAGGAACAATAACCAAATAATTTGGCAATGTTGCGGTGTCGAATATGGGTTATAGTGCTAATTTCTCTGTGGAATGCTTCAAGATCTAGTGAGGTTTCACCGCCTGCTAACTGGATTTTCTTTACAGCTACTGTTAGGTTATCTGGCGCTAAAATCGCTTTGTAAACTCTTGCATGGCCTCCACTTCCAATGCAGTATTTCTCATCAAAATTCTCGGTGGCCTTTACAATCTCCTCATAAGCATCTCTTCCATCAAAATTCCACACGGAAAAAATTTCTCCTCTACTTGGATTGCCAATGTTCTCTGGTTTTGCTTTTCTCTTTTTTGAGTATAGTAGGTAAAGTAGCCAGAGTAAGAAAGAGGTTAGTAATGCAGCATAACAAGTTAGAGTTGCAATCAACATAACCATTCGTTGTCTGGTTGAGCCATTCTTATCTTTAACATATCCATGACACAAGGGCAAACCTTGAATAGTACCACAAAGATTTTTGTTGTGTATAAACCATTCTTCTGTGGCGTTATGAAAAATCTTTATATTGGGCACTAGACCCTCCAATTGATTGTAGGAGAAATCCATGGTTGACAAACTTAACATGTCGCCCAATGAAGGTGGAATTTGACCAGTTAGATTGTTGTGAGAGAGATTTAGGTTGGTTAACATGGTTAAGTGCGCTAGTGTTAGTGGTATTTCCCCGGTTAAAAAATTGGAGCTTAAATCTAGGAGGTCGAGTAGGTGTACTAAATTTCCAAAATGAGAAGGAATCTTTCCTATCAAATTGTTACTGCTGAGGTTTAATAATTGAAGGGTAACACAATTGCCTAGTTCTTCTGGCACACTTGTCAGGTTATTTGACGATATATCAAGATTTATCAAAGCATGCAACATTCCCAACTCTATTGGTACATCTCCTATGAAATTGTTGTGACTTAAATTGAGTTGAATCAATCTTTTTAATCTACCAAGTTCTGCCGGTATTGCCCCCGATAGACAATTTGATGACATATCAATAACGGTTAGCTGATTACTTAGGTTTCCTATGGCTCTTGGAATTTCTCCATTGAAAAAGTTATTTGATAGACCTAACACTGTCAGATTTGTAAGTCTGTCAATTTTAGAAGAGATTGATCCAGAGAGATGATTATCGTTCAGATACAGGCTTTCAAGATTGGTTAAGTTTTCTAAATTAGTAGGTACTTCTCCACTTAGAAAGTTTCCTGCTAGGCTTAAAAATGTCAAATTTTTAAGTTTACAAATTTCAGGAGGGATCGGTCCGGAGAGATTATCCTCAAGAGCCAGCAGTACAAGATTGGTTAAGTTTCCTATATTAGTAGGTATTTCTCCACTAAGAAAGTTTTGTTCTAGTTCTAAATATCTCAATTTTCTAAGTTTACCTATTTCTGGAGGGATCGATCCAGAGAGCTTATTAGTCCAAAGATACACATGGACAAGATTTGTTAAATTCTCTAAATTAGTAGGTATTTCTCCACTTAGATAGTTTTGTGCTAGATCTAAAGCTCTCAAATAAGTGAGTCTACTAATATCGGGGGGGATTAATCCGGAGAGATTATTTGTATGAAGAACTAAAACTCTCAAATATTGAAGTTTACCAATTTCAAGAGGGATCGGTCCGGAGAGCTTATTTTCAGAAAGATACAAACTGTCAAGATTGGTTAAATTTACCAAAGTAGCAGGTATTTCTCCATTTAGAAAGTTTTCTGTTAGGATTAAACTTGTCAAATTTGTAAGTTTACCAATTTCAGGAGGGATTGGTCCAGAGAGCATATTACTCCAAAGTTTTAGATGCACAAGATTGGTTAAGTTTTCTAAATTAGTAGGTATTTCTCCGCTCAGCAAGTTTCTTGATAATATTAAATCTGTCAAATCTGTAAGTTCACCAATTTCAGGAGGGATCGGTCCTGACAGATTATTACCCGAAAGATACAAACCTTTTATGTTTGTCAAGTTTCCAATGCTTGATGGGATCAAACCGCTAAGAACATTATCGTTGAGAGCAAGGTATGTGAGTTTTGAGAAGAGATATATTGATTTAGGAATTACTCCACTGAATTTGTTATCACTGAGATTAAAAGTTCTAATGGATGGAAGACCAGAGAAATTCAGAGCATCTAATTTCCCAACTAGACCCTTATTAGAAAGAATGATTTTAGTAATGACTTGCCTTGTTTTGTTAGTGTCGCGGCAAGTGATTCCAGTCCAGTTGCACGGTTGGACATGCAGATTCCAAGATGAAAGCGGTTGTTGAGTCTGGAGAGTTGATTTCCAATGAAGAAGAGCTTGTGCTTGAGATGTGAGAGAAGATTGTACAAGAGGGAGTAGAAAGAGTAGTGTAAGGAACAACAGAATGCCCCTCATTGTGCTAAAAATTAATGCTAAGTGCTCAGGTTATAGCTAAAATGCATCAGAGCTGGCCCTTTTATAAGCTCAGTGGTGTGACTTGTCACTTATGTAGATAAAAGAGTCAACAGACATGCTTGGCTGCCAGTTAGAAACCCGATTTACTGAACTTGGTTAGAATTGAATGCCACATATTTTATGGAATGGCCTGTGTTAATTACCTACCTGTCGTCTATGAATTAACCGTGCTCCATGTACATGTCATCAATATAACGTAACACTAAGGGCCAGCTGGAGCCTGGAGGCATGGATAAGGTTTGGGTTTCGGAGGGAAATAAGAGGCCTTCATTTCATGGATGACTTCATTCGTGGTGTCATTGGACTGTGGAGAGCAACACGTTTGGAGCTGTCCATCGGATATTTTGTTATCAAATATTAAAAAACAGAAAAATAATTGAGATAAAACAAATAGGTTAAGACTATGACTAGTCAGGTCACCTCAGATAAAAAAAATCTTGACATACTACAAATCGGGTTGGATTTGTAACATTTGTTACATTCAACAATTATTATTATATTATTTGTGCTATCTAAATTTTTGCCACCCTAAATAGCGAGTACTATAAATGTGTGGTTTTCAGACATTAATGCGAATGATAGATAATTATGCCTTCACTAGTTCGGTATTATTAAAAGACTCTAACTAATTTTTATCCTGTCTAAGTATTATTATTATTCATATTTATCTTTCCTTAATGGGTACATGCAACTAATTAAAATAGAAATTATCCAATTCTATATATTGAAAAATAGCAAGAAATAATTTTATCTAAGTATATTCCTTCCAAAAATTAATATACAAAGTTAAAATTTAACATATGCATAATATCAAAATAAAAATAAAAATGTAAATAGTTGTCGATCTTGTTATTTAAATCATATCAATTAATTATTTAAAAAGTACACAAACTGTTTGAAAAATCAACTCATGTGTTGCCATTACAAATAACATAAGGTTTATGATTGATTACTAATCACCAAATGTCATTTTTGTAATTATTAATTATTGCATGAATTAATAATAAATACAAAATAGCTCTTACTCATACTCATAATAAATAAAGTGACATTTTTTTGCTGAGCAAATAATCAAATCTCATTGTACTAAGAAAATGGAACTAGTACATTCATCGTATTTGATGTACTAAGAAAAAAAAAGGATTTGTATCATATAGGCAATTTTCAAGTCCATGACCACTTTTATTGCAAGTATATAATTACATTAATTGATCCTTAGGAATTATGGGCGGGCGAAATGGAACTAGTATTTTTTACGACATGGTGAAGTTACTGAATTATCGGTAATCAATCGATGCACTTCCTTCCTTTTTGCTGAAAAAATCTCCTATTTCTCTCCCGCCAGAGAGCCCAAACCCCGCCGCACAGACAAGGTCCCAGTGTGACCCGCGTGGATTTTGTTTTCTTCCATTGATCCTGGTAATGATTATGTCCACCACACCCGGAATGGAGATGTTGTATTGCGCCATCAATCCTGTCCAGAAGTGCACAGCATAGACATAGTCCCACATGATGTGGTCCCTAGTTTCCACCGAATTTGCCGAGCAGAGGTGACAACCCGTTTGAATCGTGCACCCTCTGTATAAGAGCACCGGTTGAGTTAGGAGTTTGTCATCAAACATTAGCCAGATAAATATCTTGACCTTCATTTGAACCTTTAATTTCCATATTTTGCCGTGACTCCAAGATATAATTCCGCTATGGTGCATTGCTCTATATGCCGAAGCACAAGAGAAAACCCCCGATGGAGTCCATCCCCATTCTCTGACCCCTGCTAATATTCGCATGACGCTAAGAAATAGCGCAATGTTGTCAATTCTTTAACAAAGAAAGAGGCTCCCGAGCAGACTTAATTCTTTGCTGTTGCTAAGGCATGTGGAGCCCTGGTTAGAATTGAATGCAACATATTTTATGAATAGGGACTTGCATATAAAATAAAAAATAGTAGACTGAAGTTACATACCTGTCGTCTATGAATTAACCATGCTCCATGTACATTCAATGATCAATAACGTAACAGTCAGGGCCAACTGGAGCCTGGACTGGAGCCAAGGATGGGCTTGGAGGGAAATAAAAAGCCTTCTTTTCATGGAAGACTTCATTAGATGTGTCATTGACTATGGAGAGCAAAAGGTTTGAAGATGTCCATCTGATATTTTCTTATCAGATAATAGCGAACACAAATAAATAAAAATTTACATAAACAACCAGGGTTATTGAACTACAGTATTTTCTTTAAAAAAAATCAGAAATATATTATTTGAAATTAGGCAATTTTTTCAAATTAGAAGTGAAATTATTTTCATAAATAATTTTTTTTATAATTCAGGAATTATATTTTTCAAATCAAAATTATTTGCATCCTACGAATGTTCCGCTGTGAATGTAGAGGGTGTTTAATAGCATCCTAGGAATGTTCCGAGATTTTTCGTTAATGATGTCATTTTTTTAAATGCTACAGAAAAGAAAAATCGTCACACACTGCCTCCTTAATTTTATTGTTAGCAGGATAGCACTCTTTCATTTTATCACCACATATCTCATCAAATAAATGATGAATGCACGGCGATTCAAAATTGGTAATTCCAAAATAAATTGTAAAACTTTTGTAGTTATATAGGAACCTAATTTGTATGCATAGTTTTTGTATCCAGGCAGCGCATGCTGTAAAATTATTTAGTGTATATATTTGATTGGAGAGAAGTATGGATAATACTAAAACACTCAAGCGTTGTATGTAGTCAATTCCACTCCGGTGATACCTATGTATAAATTGAATTGAAATTTCCATGAATAAAACATTTGACGAGAAAGAGAATTTCTCATTATATTAGATATAATTAATTAATTTCAAACATTTGAAGCCAGTTATTATTCAATCTATCAAAGCATTGCAACCAATTTCATTGCTTCCCCAATCTTTCACTAATTAGATCAAGCCACCCAACTAATTTATTAATGATCTGTTTCAGTTGCAAACCAAGTTTTCCATAATGAATTGTTTCAGTTTGCAAATTAAAAAACAGTGAACCAATTGGAATAATCAAAGGGATTGTCAGAACTGTTATGTTTTATTTGGAAAACCTACTATTTCTTGTTATAACAACTTCTTTGAAAATGTACACAACTAAACTGCTTTTGTGCTCTTATCTCTGTTAAAATACTAACCCCTTGTATTTATCCATGTTATTGATACTCTGTATAACACCTCTTTGTGGGGAGGGAAAGAATTTCAATCTGTCACGACTCTAGTCCAGTAGCAATCACCTTTCTTTTTTCCTATGACCATTTCAGAAACAAATATTGTACAGTAGTTAATGCTGAAAGAAATAATGTACAGGAGTTAATGCTGAAAGTGATCCATAACCGCTGAATATACTGAATAGTTAAGGTTCGGTTCGGCGGGGTCAAAAATTCGTGATTAGCGAATAATTCGGGTATAATTCGGGAATGATTCGGTACCACAAGGAAGCAAAAAAAAACCCCAAAAAAACCCCAAAAAAGAAGAAAAAAATTAAAATTTACTTTCTGGTGCTTTTTTCGCGAATAATTCGTGATTCGCATATTATACGCATTTTATTCGTGGATAAAACTTATTATACCTTTTTTTGTGTTGTATTCGGTATTCAATTCAGAAACGTCGAAAAAACAAATTAAACGAAAATTAAACGCGAATTAATCACGAATTAAGCGGCGCTGATGGGGTGGAGAAAGCACAGTGTAACACTTTGTTCTTTCAACTGATATTTTAAAATATAGTGTGACTACTACATAGTATATAATTTATTTGTATGGTATGTGAATATATACTATATAATTTTGATATTCTAATTTAATTTAATATATTTGCTAACCAAATTCAACTATTTATGAAAATGTTGCAACTTTATTTTCAACGTACCCTCCAAAGTCCGAACCAATTTAGAAATTAAAGGATATTTGTATTGTATTTCGTTTTTCAGTAAATTTAGAAATTAACGAGTACAAAATATAATATTAATTATTTCAAATCTATTTAATTCTTCATCAAATTAATATTTCATATATGAAAAATTAACTACTATGATGACCAAGAATAGTATAAAAATTTATAGAAAAATAATATAAATAGGAATTAAGACTCCAAAAGAAAATACAATTGCTGGACTTAGGACCACTCGGAGGGCACAAACAATGCTATTGCAAGAGTTTTACCATTCATGATAATGTGTTGTTACCATATATGCTTGTACGCACATAGCTATCGCTTTCAATATTAATTCCTGGATATATATGATTATAGTGTTAGTTTTTGTGTAGATTGCGGTGACTATCAGAATTAAAAAAACTCAAACCATGATTATAAATAAAGCGTGAAGAATTTGCCAAATCATGTATCCTGAGCTTCCCTGAGCTTGTAGATTGATGGATACTTGTTAATAAACTTGAAGATTAAAACATGCATCTGACAAGTGCCCGTCTAATGGCTTAAAAGTAAGTTCTGGGCAATAAGAAAAAATGTCAATTACATGATCTGACCATTACACATCTAATATTTTACTTAAAAAAAATGAAAGCGCAATAAGAAAAAATCAAGATTGCGGACGCGAGGGAAATAATGAAGATGAGGGACAATTACTAGATCACCACCGATCAGAGGAAAGAAAAGGGAAATGAAGAGACAATGAATAGACAAACTAAGGGAGGGGGCTTGACTTAAATGTTGTAAGTGTGTGAAGAGATGGATCAGGGGTATCTCTAAACAAGAAATAAATACTAACAAGGGTTATGGTTGAGAGGCGCGAATGAATTGTACACAGCTTGAACTAAAGAACTGTGTATGGAAACTTAGAAAAACAATACACAGTTTTTTTTAATAAAAGACCGTGTATGAAGTGGTACAACCATACACGGTTCAATATTAGTGAATGGTGTACAAATAAACGTGAATTATGAACACAATTCAAAACTTTCAGACTATATGTGTATGTTAGAGCTTTTTTTCGCGCGAGCATCTCCTCCCATTACACACAGTTAATGTGACATTTTTCCGCAACCGTGTATGATATGCCGTGTATGTTCGCATTTTCTGTACTAGTGACACCTTATAATTTTATTCTTAGCAGCCTTTCATTTTGTCACCACGTATCACGCCAACTAAATAACCAATGCATGGCGATTCAAAATTGGAAATTCGAACAGAGATGCTTAATTGGAAAATTGATCCCAGATTTCCAAAGTTCCTATTTTATGAATATGGAAATGGATATAAAATAAATAACAGACTGGTGTTACATACCTGTCTCTATGAATTAACCATGCTCCATGTCCATTCAATCATCATTAACGTAACATTCAGGGCCAGGAAAATAAGGCATGGGTGGGTTTGGTGGGAAATAACAAGCCTTTCTTTTCATGGAAGACTTCATTCAGGGTGTCACTGGACTACGGAGAACAACAGCGCTGACTATTCAAAATGTTAGAAAATTCATCTTGGTTGCCATCACAAATAATATACGGTTAAATGAATGATTCATAATTGAGAACTAGCCTTTAGTCTAGTGGCAAAGGCACATGGTCTCCATGCGAGAGGTCATGCATTCAAAACCATGATGGGGGAAATCATTTGTTGTAATAACAAGGGTATGAAATTTGAAGTCCAGACCTTCATTTTTCTTTCAAAAAAAAAATGAATGATTGATAATTACCAAATACGATTTTGTAATTAAAAATTATTACAAGAATAATAAGTACAAAATTGTTCTTATCCATCCCGAAAAGTAAGTATTTATATCTTATACTAGGATAGAAAACGCGACCATACACGGTCCGAAAAGCTAATATCACACTGTTACACAATCATGTCTGCGAATGTCGTGTATGAATAGGTGGGTATTTTGTACACGGTTTCCGAACCATGTCTATATGGAACTAACATACACGGTTAATAGAAATGAACCGTGTCAGGTCTAAAAAAAAGGGCGCTAAAAATAGTGATTTCTACATGGCCAAAGTAACCGTGTACAATCACAACAACAAAGTAGGCACTTTTCGCGAGGGAACTTCGTCGCTAAAAGTACCGTCGCAAAAGAAAAAACACGTTTATGACGGTACTCCGTCGCAAAAAGTCACTTTTTATCCTCGCGAAAAGTGCCTGTCTTTTGTAGTGAATAACAATGGTTATATACACGGTTTCTACAAGGAGTCCGCGTATTATTTTGGAAACAATACAAATTTGTTAATTTGAACTGTGAAGGATTTCTTTTTATATATACAATTTATAATTGGCACGCATCCATATTTGCTAGTCATTAAATATACAATTAAAATTACACATCCATAATTCAATAAATATTCAACATCACAACATATAGAAAATAGTCAATTGTATACTCATTCAACATTCAACAAACATGAATATTCAACATTCAATAAATATTCAACATTCAACAAACATATACAATTCACATCCATAATATACATTATACATACAATTCACATCTTCAACATTTCATCTAGAAAACCTCTAAGAGGTACTTATTAATACAAAACGTTAAAACCCTAACAATTCGAGCTAAGAAGAAAATACAAACAAAAATAAAGAAAACATAACCTGACATTCTAGCCTTATAAACGGTTCCCGTTTCAGGTTCTCCTTTCGGCTTGACTGGTCAAGAATTGTCATTAGTTTCAACATTCACTATCATAATTTGCAAAGTAAATTCAGATCATGCAGCAAACATACATATATAGCCAGCAAGTACATTGAGAATGTCACACAAACATGTTATTTTTTTCCCTTCAACTTTGCATACCGGCCTTCAACAACTTTACATTAACCCATATATACACATCATTATGGAGCAAACAAATTAAAAGATTAACACACAAATTAAAAAATAACCAAATTCAGAAAGACACAAACAGAAGGAGGAAATCATTTGTTTTATGTCTTTCACGATTAGTCTTGGCCTCCTACTTCGAATCCTTCTTACTCACGAAAAACCTAGCTAACCGATTTAGAAAGAAAAATTGAACTGAGTTGGAAAATTAGTGGTTCTCATAACTGAGCCAAAACCCTAAAGAGGCATCGGCTGTATATATGAAACCCTAAGAGATAGAAGTGAAGAGGGAGCTTGAGAGACCGATGGAGGAGTTAAGAGTATAAAGAGGGAGAAGAGACCGAGGAGTTAAGAGTTATTTGATTGGACGTGGAGCGGTGGAGTTATTGAGAATTAAAGAAGGCAAAATTCGAAGAGGTGCCAAAAAAGTAAAAACCCTAACTACTAATCATACACAGTTCAAACAAAACAACCGTGTATAATGAACTTGAGCAAACACGGGTCCTACCAAAACTATATATTCTTTACAAAAATAGGCATGTAAAAACAAAAACCCTAATTCTCAGGGGTTTATACATAGTCATTGCTACAGAACCGTGTACGCTAATTATTATTTTAATTTTTTATATTAATGTTTGCTTGCCAGTAAAGAATCATAAAATGAACTTCATACCGAAGGACCTTGCTACTTCTAATTTCATCAAGATTGTGAAGTTATTCACAACTTTTCTCAATCGTGGAACCTCAATTAGAGGGTGTAAGTGTGAAGAGGCAGTTGAGACATACAAGATATAAATTACTAACAGGGATTTTGGTTGAGAGGCACAAATGAACCGTACACGACTTCTGCCAAAAATTGTGTTTGCAAACTGAGAAATGTCATACACAATTTTCTCTGGAAAAATCGTGTATGAAGTTGTACAACCGTACACGGTTCGATATTATTAAACTATGTACAAATATTTGTGACTTACGGACACGGTTCAAAACTTTCAGATCGTTTTTGTATGTTGGAGCTTTTTTTCAAGCGAATGCCTCCTTCCATTACACACACTGTTAATGTGGAAACTTTTTGCATCCGTGTATGAAATGTCATGTATGGTCGTGTTTTATATACTATTGTTAGCAGATAATTAAATTTCATTGCTGAACGGAGAAAAAAAAATATTCATATCATGTAGGTAATTTTCAAGACCATGTCCATTTTGATAATTTTATTACAAGTATAATTGCAGTAATTAATTAATCTTTAGAAACTACGAGTCTTTTTTGACAACGTCCTGAGGTCACTGAATTATAGGGTCTCCAATGACATTGGATGATCTCTAGTAATCTTAACCATTAATTCAAGCATCTGATGACTCCTCAGTTTCAAATCACCCAGTTAAGCAAGAATAAATAAATAACTTTTCATCTGAAATGACTTAAAAATGTCCAGAAATATTAATACCAATTTGGTATGAATCATACTTACAATATAATACAGAGTGCTATTTATAGGAAAGAAGGCAATATTTATAGCCGTTGACAATTATTAAGTTAGGTATTAAACATAATAAGGAAAATATTAAAGCAAATATTATGTAGCAGTTAAGTAGCTTCTGTTGTAAATGGAGCAATTAGTCTTCAGCCAAATAAAGAGATTTATATCTTCGGATACAATTTTAAATTTTCCACGTAGCTTTTGATCGATATGTGTCCTCAAGATGTGCATCTCCGGTTGTTGTTTTGCTTAGCTATTTTCAACACTCCCCCTCAAGTTGGAATCATATATATAGATCAATAGAACTCAACTTGCATAATATAACTTGAAAATTTGATGTATCTAATGCCTTTCTGAAGATATCCACTAATTGATCCTTCGTACTTATATAATTGATCCTTTGTGAAGATATCGTATAGATCAATAGAACCCAACAACTTCGCCGCACAAAATCCAAACAGAAATGCCTAATTGAAAAATTGTGCCCTGATCTCCAAAGTTCCTATTTTATGAATAGGGACATGGATATAAAATAAATAGTACACTGGTATTACCTACCTGTCTTCTAGGAATCAACCATGCTCCAGGTACATTCAATCATCATTAACGTAACAGTCAGGCCCGGCAGGATAAGGTTGCGTTCGGTAGGAAATAAGAAGCCTTTCGCTTCATGGAAGACTTCATTCGGGTTGTCATTTGACTATGGAGAGCAACACGGCTGACTATTCAAAATGTTAGAAAATTCATCTTGGTTGCCAGTTACAACTAATATACGGTTAAATAAATGATTCGTAATTATTAAATTTCATTGCTGCCTGCTTTATTAGTATATTCATCATATTTGATGAACTGAGAAAAACAATTGTTGGTATTATTGCACTAGCTAATTAATCCTTAGCAACTACGGGTCTTTTTTTACAATGTCGTGAGGTCACTGAATTATACGCCTTCTTCAATAACATTGGATGACCTCTGATAATCTTAACGTTATTTAATTATGTAAAATTATGCTAAAATACGGTAAATTACGCTAAATTACGTATGAATAGGACCGATTTTGTGCCATCTTTCATAAATCATAAAAAATAGTAAAAAAATTCCAAAAACAATATAACAATTGGTATTCTACAAATTCATTATATAACTAATTTACTGAGCTACGTAGATGGAACAATATAAATGAAAATCTTAATCGGAAACTTGACTGATAAAAAATTAGATATTTGAGTTTGATGAGATTTGGAGTCGTGCGAGACATAATGCGGGTGTATTTGCATCGTGGGTGGGACTGGGGCCTAGACACTCTTCTAAGGAAGTTGATACAACTAAAACTGCGCTACCTTCTAGGGTCATTAGGTTGTAGAGAAAGCAAAGGATGTATTGCGTGGTGAACGAGGGTCATGAGGGCCCCTAAACACTCTTCTAAGGCATACTCTATTGAGACGAAAGTTGCAAAGATGGATGTGAGGCACAATAGGAAGAAGAAAGAATTGAAGTACTAGTCTAGGAGAAAGTTGCTCTAACTTGACCTGTATTCAATTTTTTTTTTCTTTATGACAGATTCAAAATTGTTGGTGGTTTGTACAGAACTAATTTATGATTCAATTTTTCAAATTTTTTATTTACTTGACACAACCAAATCCTTGTTTGATATGTGGGTTGTGTTTATTATTTAATGATCTCTGTAATTTAATTTAATTCAATTAATGAAAAACTTAAATTATTTCAATATTTCTAATTCACATTCTGTATGTATCAGCTATTTAACTAATATAGATAGATCACCTTTACCCACGGCTTCAACCGTGAAGAATTAAAAAAAAAAAAAACTGAAACAGCATTATCCACGTTTGCTCTGGAGTCAACCATGGGTAAAGGAAATCTTGTCACGGTTAAGGAACCGTGGGTGTACTAACTGCACTTTTACAAACGCCAGCAAGAGTCCCGGTAGCAAATCCGTGAGTAATTACAAATTTTGACCGTCACTAATTTGCTATTCTGTACTAGTGATAATTTTCAAATCAAAATATTAATTGTAAATTATTTGTCTCACCACTCGTACATAGAATAAAAACTTCCAAATACAAAATATGAAATAAAGCATCATACTCTAAAACTTAATTCCAACTGCCAACATCAAACTAATCTTCAAACATAGAATTACTAACAGAATTGAAGAAGCAGTTGGCTATTCACTTCTAGATACGATTCACCACCTCTTTCATTGTTGGACGGAGTGACGGGTTATTATTCAAACACTCATATGCAATCTGAATCGTTTTGAGAATTTCATTGATGATTTGCCCAGTTGGTGGTTCAATGCGTTGGTCAAGGATATCTTGGAGTATGATTTCCTCTTCATCAGAAGCTGATAGATTAATCATATCTCCAGGGTGCTTTCCCATAAGGAGTTCCAACATGATTACTCCAAAGCTATATACATCACATTTTTCAGTCATCCTCATGGTATAAGCTAGTTCTGCACAAATAAAAAAAATTCAGATTGCAATTATTTCCACCAAAACATAAATTTTTTATACAAGTATAGTGATGGAAATTAAAATATGATAATAGGGTGGTCAAGTATACATGACCTGGTGCTATGTAACCGTAGGTTCCAGCAAGCATGCTCCAATTAGAAGACTCCGGCTTGAGAAATTTGGCAGTACCAAAATCTGAGATACTTGCTGTAAACTCTGAATCGAGCAAGATGTTTTTGGAAGTTACATCCCGATGTACAATTGGTGGATAACAATCATGGTGCAAATGTGAGAGAGCACATGCAACATCTCTCAATATAACCTTTCTCTTTTCCCAACCCAGTTCTATTGCTTCCTCACTATTGAGAATATTATACAAATCTCTCTTTTCATAATACTTGTATACAAGAAATTTATTTTGTGGTGAGGAACAATAACCAAATAATTTAGCAATGTTGCGGTGTCGAATCTGGGTTATGGTGTGAATTTCTCTGTGGAATGCTTCAACATCTAATGAGGTTTCTCCGCCTGCTAACATGATTTTCTTTACAGCTACTGTGAGGTTGTCTGGCTCTAAAATAGCCTTGTAAACTCTTGAATGGCCTCCACTTCCAATGCAATATTTCTCTTCAAAATTCTCAGTGGCCCTTATAATCTCCTCATATGCATCTCTCCCATCAAAATTCCACACAGAAAAAATGTCTCCTTGACTCGGATTCCAAGTGCGCCCTGATTTTGCATTTCTCTTTTTTAAGTACAGGAGGTGAAGTTGCCAGAGTAAGAACAAGGTCAGTAATGCACCTCCGCAAGTTCCAGATGCAATCAACGTAACCTTTCGTAGTCTAGTTCTGCCATTCTTATGTTTAACAAATACACCACACGAGGGCAAACCTTGGACAGTGCCACAAAGATTTGTGTTGTGTATAAACCATTGTTCCGGGGCTTTCTGAAAAAACTTTTTATCAGGCACTGGACCCTCCAGTTGATTGTACGAAAAATCCATCATTGATATGCTTAACATGTCGCCCAAGGAAGACGGAATCTGGCCGGTTAGATTGTTGTGAGATAGATTAAGATTCTGTAACATGGTTAAGTGCGCTAGTGTTATTGGTATTTCCCCGGTAAAAAAATTAGAGCTTAAATCAAGGAGGTCCAGTAAGTGTACTAAGTTTCCAAGATGAGCTGGAATTTTTCCTGTCAACCTATTACTGCTGATGTTTAATAATTCAAGATTAACACAATTGCCTAGTTCTTCTGGCACACTTTCTAGACTGTTTGATGATATGTCCAGATTTATTAAAGAGGATAACATTCCCAACTCTTTAGGTACATTTCCCATGAAATTGTTGTCCCTTAAATTTAGTTCAAACAATCTTTTTAAACTGCCGAGCTCTGCCGGTATTACCCCAGAGAGAGAATTTGATTGGAGATGAACAACGTTCAAATTACTCAGGTTTCCTAGAGCACTAGGAATTTCTCCACTCAAAAAGTTGTTACCTAGTTGTATTTCCATCAAATATGGAAGTCTGCCAATTTCAGGAGGTATTGATCTGGAGAGATTATTATCATCAAGAGTCAAATAGACAAGACTGGTTAGGTTTGCTAAATTAGTAGGTATTGGTCCAGTAAGATAGTTTCCTGATAGTCCTAAATTTGTCAAATGTGTAAGTTCACCTATTTCAGGGGGGATTGGTCCGGAGAGATTATTATTCCAAAGTTCCATCATGACAAGATTGGTTAGGTTTGCTAAATTACTTGGTATTTCTCCGCTCAGATGGTTTTTTGATAAGTCCAAATATGTCAAATGTGTAAGTTCACCTATTTCAGGAGGGATTGGTCCGGCGAGATTATTACCCCAAAGATACATAGTGACAAGATTGGTTAGGTTTGCTAAATTAGAAGGTATTGGTCCACTCAGATTGTTTTCTAATAGTTCTAAATCTGTCAAATGTGTAAGTTCACCTATTTCATGAGGGATTGGTCCGGAGAGATTATTACCCCAAAGATATAGAGTGACAAGATTGGTTAGGTTTGCTAAATTTGTAGGTATTGGTCCACTCAGATTGTTTCCTGCTAGATCTAAATCTGTCAAATATCCAAGTTTACCAATTTCAGGAGGGATCAGTCCACTTAGAAAGTTTTTTGATAGTTGTAAGCTTGTCAAATTTCTAAGTTTACCAATTTCTAAATGGTTCGATCCGGAGAGCATATTACTCCAAAGACGCAGATGGACAAGATTAGTTAAATTTCCAAAATTAGTAGGTATTTCTCCGCTCAGAAGGTTTTTTGATAATTCTAAATATGTCAAATGTGTAAGTTCACCTATTTCAGGAGGGATTGGTCCGGAGAGATTATTAATCCAAAGATACAGAGTGAC
This sequence comes from Carex kokanica, assembly GCA_025461125.1. NCBI lineage: Eukaryota > Viridiplantae > Streptophyta > Magnoliopsida > Poales > Cyperaceae > Carex > Carex kokanica. The sequence continues at coordinate 89,635 of JAJGRX010000895.1, read as the reverse complement.
AAGATTGGTTAGGTTTGCTAAATTATAAGGTATTTCTCCACTCAGAAAGTTTTCTGATAGGTCTATATCTGACAAATGTCTAAGTTTGCCAATTTCAGAAGGGATTGATCCAGAGAGCTTATTACCCCGAAGATACAGAGTGACAAGATTGGTTAGGTTTGCTAAATTAGTAGGTATTGGTCCACTCAGATTGTTTCCTGATAGTTCCAAATCTGTCAAATGTGTAAGTTCACCTATTTCAGGGGAGATTAGTCCGGAGAGATTATTACCCCAAAGATAGAGAGTGACAAGATTTGTTAGGTTTGCTAAATTTGTAGGTATTGGTCCACTCAGATTGTTTCCTGCTAGATCTAAATCTGTCAAATATCCAAGTTTACCAATTTCAGGAGGGATCCGTCCACTCAGAAAGTTTTTCGATAGTTGTATGCTTGTCAAATTTCTAAGTTTACTAATTTCTAAAGGGATCGATCCGGAGAGCATATTACTCCAAAGACGCAGATGGACAAGATTAGTTAAATTTCCAAAATTAGTAGGTATTTCTCCGCTCAGAAGGTTTTCTGATAATTCTAAATATGTCAAATGTGTAAGTTCACCTATTTCAGGAGGGATTGGTCCGGAGAGATTATTACCCCAAAGATACAAAGTGACAAGATTGGTTAAGTTTCCAATGCTTGGCGGAATCAAACCGCTGAGAACATTATCTTGGAGACCAAGAAATGTGAGTTTTGAGAAGAGACATATTGATGGAGGAATTACTCCACTGAGTTTATTATGATTGATATTAAAAATTCTGGTGGATGGAAGAGCAGAGAAATTTAGAGCATCTAATTTTCCAACTAGACCCTTGCCGGAAAGATGAATTTGAGTGATAACTTGCCTTCTTTTGTAAGTGTCGCGGCAAGTGATTCCAGTCCAGTTGCACGGGTGGACATGCACATTCCAAGATGAAAGTGGTTGTTGAGTCTGCAGAGTTGATTTCCAATGAAGAAGAGCTTGTGCTTGAGATGTGAGGGAAGATTGTACAAGAGGGAGTAGAAAGAGTAATGTAAGGAACAACAGAATGCCCCTCATTGTGCTAAAAATTAATGCTAAGTGCTTAGGTTATAGCTAAAATGCATCAGAGATGGCCCTTTTATAATCTCAGTGCTGTGACTTGTCAACAGACGTGCTCCATTTACCTACCTGTCGTCTGTGAATTAACCATGCTCCATGTACATTCAATGATGAATAACATAACAGTTCCGGCCAGCTGGATAAGGTTGGATCGGAGGGAAATAAGAAATTAAGAACCCTTCATTCGGGGTGTCCATCAGGTATTTTGTTATCAAATATTAACGAACACATATAAATACATATTGGATAAAACAAGTAGGATTAAGTTGACTCGTAAGGAGAGCGCGGATTAAAAAAGATCTTGACATACTACAAATCTCAGGTTGGTCCTATACATTCCAAAAATATTAATATTATTAGTCCTATCCATCGAGATATTTTGTTATCGAATATTAGCGAGCACATATAAATAAAAATTTAGATAAACATGTAGGGTTATTAAACTACATTTATTTCTTTAAATAAATTCTCATATAATTATTTTTAATAAGACATTATATTTCAAATTAGAAGTGAAATTATTTGCATAAATAATTATTTTCAAACCAAAAGGTAATTTGCAAATTATTAGTGAATGATATTCCTGAAATATTTGCAAATTGTTTGAAAATAAAATAAAAATGACCGGAAATTCCAAAAGACCAATGCGACATTTTTAAAAATACCCAAGGTTAATTAAAGATTAATAAAAATACCCACGAGTCGCAACTTTTATTAAAAATGCCCAATGGCCGGTTCTGCAACTTTTTTTTTTATTAAAGAGGGGAACCAGCCATTTAATGGCCGGTCCCGTGAATTTTTTTTTTTTAGAGACAAATAGCTAAAATGCTGAAATATAACACTAAAAATCGAATTATTTTTTTAAATATTTGTTAGATTACTTTTTTGATAGCATATTTATACTAAAATACACTATGAATAGGGCCGATTTTGTGCTAAAATACAGTAAATTTACTAAAATGCTGAAATTACAATAATTATGTAGAATTGTGCTAAAATATGGTAAATTACGCTGAATTACGTATAAATAGAGCCGATTTTGTGCCATCTTTCATAAATCATAAAAAATAGTACAAAAATTTCAAAAACTTTCAAAAAATTGGTATTCTACAAGTTCATTATATAACTAATTTACTGAGCTACGTAGATTGGAGAATAGAAATGAAAATCTTAATCGGAAACTTCAAATGAAGTTTTGAGGCCCTTCCCTTTGTTTTTTGGTGATTCTGAATTTGAAAATCTGGCATCGGCAATTTAAATGCATGCGTATTTTCACAAGCTTTCTGAAAAGTGGTCATTTGCTGAAATCGGACACTCGAGCGCCGTTTTATGGCCGTTTGAAGTTTCGTCGTCGTTTTTCGCTTTCTCAGTGAAGATATCATCCCTATTCATACGTAATTTTGCGTAATTTAGTGTATTCTAGCATAATTCTACATAATTATTGTAATTTAACATAATTTAGTGTAATTCAGCATAAATTAACATAATTTCAAGTAATTTAGCGTGTTTTAATATAAATATGCTAATTATATATAAAAAATGTAATCTAGCAAATATTTAAAAAAACAATTCGATTTTTTAGTATTAGAATTCAGCATTTTAGCTATTTGTCTCTAAAAAAAAAAAATCACGGGACTGGCGATTAAATGACCGGTTCCCCTCTTTAATGACCGGTTTGGACATTTTTAATAAAAGTTGCAACTCGTGGACATTTTATTAATCTTTAATTAACCTTGGGTATTTTTAAAAATGTCGGCCAATGCTTGGCGATTCAAAATTGGAAATTCCAAAAGAAATGCTTAATTGAAAAATTGTGCCCGGTTTTCCAAAGTTGCTATTTTATGATAGAGACATTCATATAAAATAAATAGTAGAGTGGTGTTACATACCTGTCGTCTATGAATGTTAATGCTCCATGTACATTCAATCATCATTAACTTTTCAGTAATGGCCGACAGGATAATGTTGGGTTTGGTGGGAAATAAGAAGAATTTCATTTTCATGGAAGACTTCGGTCAAAAAGTTAGAAAAATAATGGAAGACTTTCATTTTCATGGAAGACTTTGTTCAATAAGAAGACAACGGAGATCTAGCAACACGGCTGACTATTCAAAAAGTTAGAAAAATTATCTTGGTTAAATGAATGATTCATAACTATCAAATACGATTTTGTACTTTTAAATTACTACAAGAATAATAAGTACAAAATTGTTCTTATCCATACATAAAAGTTAGTATTTTTTTTCTTAGCAGATAATTAAATCATATTACTGCCTGCTTAATTAGTATATTCATCATATTTGATGAACTGAGAAAAAAAAATTATTCATATCCTATAGGTAATTGTCAAGTCCATGTCCGCTTTTATTGCAAGTATAATTGCACTGATTATTCCTTGGCAAATACGAGTCTTTTTTGACGATGTCCTGACTCCTGAGGTCACTAATCTTTAAACATAGAAGATACTACCATAATTTATGAGGCAATTGGCTATTCACTTCTAGATACTATTCAGCACCTCTTACATTCAATCATCATTAACGTAACAGTCACGGTCAGCTGGACAAGGTTGGGTTCGGAGGGAAATAAGAACCCTTCATTTCATGGAATGGAAGACTTCATTGGACTGTGGAGAGCAACACTGCTGACTATTCAAAAATGTAAGGGCATGTTCATTTGTCACGGAATTACACGGGATGAGATTTGATATGCACAGGAACCCACCTTTAAATAAGTAGAAACCCATGCGTATGAGTAGGTACCATAGTAACATGGTTCACAAAAAATCCATGGATTATTCGCGTTGTATTCGGATTTTTGACGTTTTTGAACCGGACACAGAATAAAATGCAAAAAAGTATAATACGTTTTATTCGCGAATAAAATGCGAATCACAAATTATTCGCGAATAAAACACACAAAAAAAATGAATTTTTTTAATTTTTTGTAAAAAAAATTTGAATTTTTTTTTTGGTTTTTTTTTTTTTTTTAGCTTTCTTATGGTACCAAATCATTTCCGAATTATATCCGATTATTCCCGAATCACAAATTTTGTACCCCGTCGAACCTATTCATTTGTCACTATGGTAGGTACGGAATTCATTATGAAAATGTGTTGAAATAGGTGTTCAGTTGTACTGTGGGATTAGTTATGAAAAATCTTATTTTTCTTTCAAAAATGATTGGTGTCATACAATTATTTATATTTATAAAATTATTAATAATGTAATTCAATAAAATAGATTAAAAAATAACATAACATTACTTATTAATTATTATTTTATAAAATATAAATATTTTTATAACTAAATAAAATAAGACAATGGATACAAATAAATTAAGAAAATATTTATACAAAATAAAAAAATTAGCTAAATCCAATTTGATATTAATAATTATGATAAAATAGCTTAATCATGCCAAGATGAAAACTAAATTTATTGATTTTCGCATCAGCTGCGCCAATTGGGAAAACTTAATCATGATGTTTTACTCAATTTGTTTTTTCCTATAAGAATAGTGTTGTTGGAAGAGAAGAAGGGAACCTTTTGAGAATTAATTGAGAATTTAATTAGGAAAATATCAAGCTGCCGAACGATTCTGAGGTTAAATATCCATATTCTGTTTTTTTCCACAAAAACCCAAGCATCCGAACAGGCTCTAAGAAAAATCATCTTGGTTGTAATGACAAATAATATACGGTTAAATGAATGATTCATATTTATCAGATAAATAGTACACTGGTATTACCTACCTGTCTTGTAGGAATCAACCATGCTCCAGGTACATTCAATTATCATTAACGTAACAGTGGGAAATGAGAAGCCTTTCACTTCATGGAAGACTTCATCCGTTCTGTCATTTGACTATGGAGAGCAACACGGCTGACTATTCAAAATGTTAGAAAATTCATCTTGATTGCCAGTTACAACTAATATACGGTTAAATAAATGATTCGTAATTATCAAATACGATTTTCTACTTACAAATTACTACAAGAATAACAAGTACAAAATTGTTCTTATTCATACTGAAAAGTTATTATTTTTATCATAGCAGATAATTAAATTTCATTGCTGCGTGCTTTATTAGTATATTCATCATATTTGATGAACTGAGAAAAACAATTGTTAGTATTTTGCACTAGCTAATTAATCCTAAGCAACTACGGGTCTTTTTTTACAACATCGTGAGGTCACTGAATTATCGGCTTTCTTCAATGACATTGGATGACCTCTGATAATCTTAACCGTTCTTTCATGATCTGATGATTCGGTGACTCCTCAATTTTAAAATTACCCAGTAAAGCAAAAATAAACACATAACTTTTGATCTGACATGATCTAAAAAAGTAAAAAAATATTAATACCAATTTGGTATTACACTAAATTCCTCAAAATTAATGAATTCATTGTCCAAAATACAAGCTGATGTTTTAAGTAAAGACAACAAAATAGCCCATAAAACAGTATAATCCCCTAATACCAAAACTCAGCGACACACTGCATCCTTATCCAGTTCTTACCAGCCTTTCATTTTAGGACCACCTATCCCACCAAATAAATGGTAAATGCATGGCGATTCATAATTGGTAATTCCAAAAGATTTAGTTTGGCAATCAATATAGCATGAGCAGACTTAATTCTTTTGCTACATCAGCGATAGACCAGGTGCGGTACCTATCACCAGCTTCGACGATCTGTGCTGTTGCTAAGACATGTGGAGCCCTAGTCTCACTTACGAGGTGTTTCATCATGTATCTGAGAGATTCCGCAAGGTGCCATCTCAATATTGCGGATGTATAGAATGCCTTGGAGAGCATCATGTGTGGTATTGCTCCTCCATTACACCGGAGACCTCATTTCAGCTCTGTTGATCCCTCTGCATAACAGGAAACCCTAGAGCATATTTACAAATAAGATTACTCACGATATCAGCAATTATGTCAGTAACTTAATTTGAAGTATGAAATTTACAGAGTAATAAAACGAGTCAAAATTTCTGCGGAATAACTTTAAAAAGAAAAAAGTTTTTTCTATAGTAGGACAACCTCGTTAATCACAGTTATTCTGAAATCACTGAGTAAATGTCAATATGACATCATTAACCAGTAATAATGACTGAACCCTCCATTTTATACTAATGAACAAAAGAAGCCAACTAAGAAATACTGACAAGATTGTTGGCCTATTCATATACTATATTGATATTTTCCATAATGAAAAATAGTAAACAATAATATTGTATAAAAATTCATGCATAATGCAACAAAATATTGCAAAAATGTATATAGTTGTAGATCTTGTAAATTAAAAATATATCATTTACTTTTTTAAATAATAAAATAAAAAATGTTTGAAAATTAAATCACAACATTACAAATAATATATGGTCAATTGAATGATTAATGATTATCAAATATGATTTTCAACATACTTATTACCAGTCTTAATAGGTAAGTTTGTATTTTTTTCTAAGCAGATAATTAAATCAATTTACTGGCTGTTTTATTAGTATATTCATCATATTTGATGACCAGTGAAAAAGAAATTATTCATAGCCTATAGGTTGAAATTGAATATCATTACTACATGACGAATTTTTCAAGATAATCTCACAGAACGTAGAAGATATTACAATAATATTACAATCTCACAGAACGTAGAAGATATTACAATAATATTACAAGCACAATGAACATTTCTCACCGTACGTAAATAAGAATAAGTGAATATTAAGAAACCATAAAAACTTTCAAATATAAAATATGAAATAAAGCATCATTCTCTAAAACTGAATTCTTACTAATATTTAAACATAAAAGGTACTACTAGAAATATGAATTAGCTGGCGCGCTATTCACTTCTAGATACTATTCACCACCTCTTGCATTGTTGGACGGAGTGAAGGGTTATTATTCAAGCACTCATAAGCAATATGAATAATTTTGAGAATTTCATTGATGACTTCTCCAGTTGGTGGTTCAATGCGTATGTCAAGGATATCTTGGAGTATGATTTCATCTTCATTAGAAGCCGACAGATTGATCATATCACCAGGGTGCTTTCCCATAAGCAGTTCCAACATGATTACTCCGAAACTATATACATCACATTTTTCAGTCATCCTCATGGTATAAGCTAGTTCTGCAAAAGAAAAAAAATTCAGATTGCATTTATTGCCACTATATTTTTTATACAAGTATAGTGATGGAAATTAAAGTATGACAATAGGGTGTTTAAGTATACAGAACCTGGTGCTATGTAACCGAAGGTTCTAGCAAGCATGCTCCAATTAGAAGACTCTGGTTTGAGAAATTTAGCAGTACCAAAATCCGAGATACTTGCTGTAAACTCTGAATCGAGCAAGATGTTTCTGGAAGTTACATCCCGATGTACTATTGGTGGATAACAATCATGATGCAAATGTGACAGAGCACAGGCAACATCTCTCAATATAACCATTCTCTTTTCCCAATCCAGTTCTATTGATTCCTCACTATTGAGAATATTATGTAAATCCCTCTTCTCACAATACTTGTATACAAGAAATTTATTTTGAGGTGAGGAACAATAACCGAATAATTTAACAATGTTGCGGTGTCGGATCTGAGTTATAGTGCTAATTTCTCTGTGGAATGCTTCAAGATCTACTGAAGTTTCACTGCCCATTAACTGGATTTTTTTTACAGCTACTATGAGGTTATCTGGCTCTAAAATCGCTTTGTAAACTCTTGCATGGCCTCCACTTCCAATGCAGTATTTCTCATCAAAATTCTCAGTGGCCCTTATTATCTCCTCATATGCATCTCTTCCATCAAAATTCCACACGGAAAAAATTTCTCCTCTACTAGGATTGCCAATGTGCCCTGGTTTTGCGTTTCTCTTTTTTGAGTAAAGTAGGTAAAGTAGCCAGAGTAAGAAAAATGTTAGTAATGCAGCACAACAAGTTAGAGTTGCTATCAACTTAACCATTCGTAGTCTAGTTGAAGCATTCTTGTCTTTAACAAACCCATCACATGGGGGCAAACCTTGAACAGTGCCACAAAGATTTTTGTTGTGTAGGAACCATTGTTTTAGGGCATTCTGAAAGAATTTTTTATCAGGCACTGGACCCTCTAGTTGATTGTATGACAAATCCACGGTTGACAAACTTAACAAGTTGCCCAATGAAGATGGAATCTGACCGCTTAGGTTGTTGTGAGATAGATTAAGATTTTGTAACATGATTAATTTCTCTAGCGTTATTGGTATTTCCCCGCTTAAAAAATTTGAGCTTAAATCTAGGAGGTCCAGTAAGTGTACTAAGTTTCCAAAATGAGAAGGAATTTTTCCAGTCAACCTATTATTGCCGAGGTTTAGTAATTCAAGATTAACACAGTTGCCAAGTTCTTCTGGCACACTTGTCAGACTGTTTGACGATATATCAAGATATGTTAAAGCATGTAACATTCCCAACTCTTTTGGTACATTTCCAATGAAATTGTTGTGACTTAAATTTAGATCAATCAATCTTTTTAAACTGCCGAGTTCTGCCGGTATTACCCCCGATAGAGAATTTGATGAGAGATGAATGACGTTCATATTACTCAGGTTTCCTAGAGCACTAGGAATATCTCCACTTAAAAAGTTATTATGTAGTTCTATTTCTATCAAATATGTAAGTCTGCCAATTTCAGGAGGTATTGATCTGGAAAGATTATTATCCGAAAGAAGCAAATAGACAAGACTAGTTAAGTTTCCTAAAGAAGCAGGTATTTGTCCACTTAGATAGTTTATTGATGGATCTAAATATGTCAAATGTCCAAGTTTTCCGATTCCAGGAGGGATCGATCCGGAGAGCTTATTACTCGAAAGACTCAGCTCAACAAGATTGGTTAAATTTCCAAAATTAGTAGGTATTTCTCCACTCAAATGGTTTTCTATTAATTCTAAGCTTGTCAAATGTGGAAGTTCACCTATTTCGGGAGGGATTGGTCCAGAGAGACTATTACCCCAAAGATATAGAGCGTCAAGATTGGTTAGGTTTGCTAAATTAGTAGGTATTAGTCCACTCAGATAGTTTTCTGATAATTCTAAATCTGTCAAATCTCCAAGTTTTCCGATTTCAGGAGGGATCGATCCGGAGAGCTTATTACTCCAAAGACGCATATTGACAAGATTGGTTAAGTTTCCAAAATTAGTAGGTATTTCTCCACTCAAAATGTTTAATGATAATTCTAAATATTTCAAATGTGTAAGTTCACCTATTTCAGGAGGGATTGGTCCGGAGAGATTATTACCCCAAAGATGCAGAGTGACAAGATTGGTTAAGTTTCCAATCCTTGACGGAATCAAACCGCTGAGAACATTATCTTGGAGACCAAGAAATGTGAGTTTTGAGAAGAGACATATTGATGGAGGAATTACTCCACTGAGTTTATTATGACTGATATTAAAAATTCTGGTGGATGGAAGAGCAGAGAAATTTAGAGCATCTAATTTTCCAACTAGACCCTTGTCGGAAATATGAATTTTAGTGATAACTTGCCTTCTTTTGTAAGTGTCATGGCAAGTGATTCCAGTCCAGTTGCACGGGTGGACATGCAGATTCCAAGATGAAAGAGGTTGTTGAGTCTGGAGAGTGGATTTCCAATGGAGGAGTGCTTGTGCTTGAGATGTGAGAGAAGATTGAACCACAGGGAGTAGAAAGAGGGTAAGGAACAAAAGAATGCCCCTCATTGCTAAAATGCTAAAAGCCCAACTTACAGGTTGTGTGGTTGCTTATAAGGGTATCAGGGCTGGCCCTCTTATATTCTCATCAGTGGTGAGACAGGATGACACGGAATTTAGGAATTCAAAGAGAGCCAATAGACTTGTGTGTGTGTAACTGGCTGCAGTAGATGGTGTGTAATGACTCCAGCACACCAGCGGAATTAATATGAATAGAGACATGAGGCAAAGTTGGTCGACTTATCAATTCTATACACTGTAGTTGAGAAAGAGAGCCAACAGACGTGCTGGAACATTGTACATGAATAGGGACTTGGATGTCAAAAAAGTTGACTTTTGTGTGCTACGTAGCTGTCATCTTTGAATTACCCACTAGTGGAGAAGAGTGTGTATCCTCTGAGATATCTCATAAATTGCGTGACCGACATGTCCGGTGTCTATTCGGGGATAGCGCAGGGGCAGTATTATTTGAGCTTTGAGATTCATGCATAACGTCTTTGAACGGTTGAGATTTTACAAAAAGTCATGTAGAATATGAGATATCTCAGAGGATGTGAATTCAGTGGAGAAAGGGTTGAGCTGGGAGGGAAATAAGAAGCCTTCATTGAAGAATTTCCGATGTGATTGGACAGCAACATAACTCTGAATCTGTATGAAGTATGAACATGTATATGAATTTTAAAAACATATATATTTGTTACTTATTTAGTAAATTTGTTTGTGGCAAAAAAGAATCTATATTATTGAATTCATAATTCAAACATCTAAATTTGAACCATACTAGTTCTAGTGTTGATATTCACACAACAAAACTTATCATCTAAACTTGAACCATACTAGAGAGTTTGGCTAATATAACATCAGTGTCATTTCAGCCTATATAACACCAACTTCAAAACCTATCGAATCGACTTCAAACGGTGAATCCAAACTGTTCAAACCGATCTACTTCATTAGTTGTGCGTTTACATGCAAAATTTATAATGTTTAGAATTTATTTAGTATCAAGTCAAGCAGTCAAATGTGTGAGTTTTAAAGTTAATTTTAATACATTCATTTTCCAATATTTTTACCACTTGATTTGATACTAAAATAACTCAAAAATATAAAAAATTTACATGTAATCGCATCACTCATAAAGTAAATCAGTTTGAACGGTTTGGATTAGTCGTTTGAAGTCTATTCAATCAATTTTGAAGTTAGTGTCATATGACACCGATGTCATACTAGCCGGGACTCCATACTAGGGCATTAAAAAAATTTAATTGATGGATAATTTTACTCAATTAATCATCCATCTAACTACTTTTCAATTAATCATCCATACTAGTTTCATAATGATCATTTTCTGAATTTGTTGTTTCCCATTCTTATGGGTTTCTGTTTACCATGTTCTCGAGTCAAATTTGAAATAGTATGCCCTCGTAATAATTAAGCTAGCTGACTTTTATTCTTTTTAAATGCAATTAAATTATACCGTTTGGTTATATCACTCTACAAGAACAAGAACAACACCAAGCCTTTAGTCCCAAATAAGTTGGGATAGGCTAGAAATAAAACCCAAGCCTTTTGGTTATGTCACTCTATTGATTAAAAAATTTAAAAGCAGAATTTCAGGTTTATTACAAGTTCAATAACTAAGGTGTTTTTAAGCTCACCAAGCCTTTGGTGAGTTTAACTACAAAAACCTATCGGATTAACATCAAACGACGAATTCAAATTGTTGAAATTGTTCTACTTCACAGCTTGGTAATGCGTTTACATGTCAAATATATAAATTTTGTAACTAATGTAATATAAAATCATGTTGTAAAAATTGACTTAAAAAATTCTTTTCTTGACTTCTTTCTTAGTTTGAGGCTTTGTTAAATTGAGACGTGGCCTTATTTTCTTTCGTTGACCTGTGATTTTTTCCTCCCTCCCAATTTTTTTTAGTGTGGATACTGACAATGTTGTGTTGTAACTTTCTTGATTAATTTGTGGCTCTCTGACTTGTACTACTTGCCAACAGATGGAAAATTTATAAGATAGACCCATGGATAAATTATAACAGCGTACCAATACACAAAACACTGCTGGTACCGACTGGTCCCAGTGCCAGAAAAATTACAGTGGCCAATTTTAGCAAGTATTACAATGGTACAAGCTTTGCAAATTGGTACAAAAACCAAGAATAGGTGAAATTTGATAGGATCGATTTTTAAATATATAGGCAAATTTGATATATTTTAGTAGTGACAGAGAGAACACTCTATGGCAGAAATTTTAACTTCTATTCTTAATATTCTCTTACTCTCTTACATTCAAAAGACTCCTTCCACATTTGACCAATAATTAAGTTTATTAATCTAACAAAATCATGGCTCTCAAAATTATAATTGTATTTGGAATTGGTGAGTTAGACTATGGAATCAAAATTGACTGAATTAGTGGGAATTAGCTTGAATCAGATCACAAACTCGAATATTTCGAAAAAGAATATTTTCGTACTAAAAAAGAACAAAAAGTTGTAAAAAGGTTGTTTTTCACAGCTATCATTATTTAATTTTTAGGTGCATGCAAGAGGTATGCATCAATATAAATTATTTGATAATTAAGAGGATAAATTTAGGTAGGGTCCACACGTCACTTCTTATATTATCTCCAGTTTTGTCATTGATTTTTTGAGGATGAATGTGTTAATTGCATAAAAATGGATGAAGAACTGGAGAGGAGATTCATAGCCCACTATAAAATCAAGCCGAATTATCAAAATAAAACAAAACACTGCATGTACACTACATCTATTTAATATTTTATAATATCTTAAATTTCATTTTCTTTTTTAGAACCTTGCCTATTTTTTCCCCCAAATTCCTTGGACTACCCATGCAAAAAAAAAAAAAAATTGGTCCATCGACGAGAGAAACTCTCCAAATGATTCCAATGATTTTCATGATAAAACTTGTTATCTGTGTAACTCGGGCTTAACTCAGCTCGGTCTGGCCGATTCCAGTCCGACTCGACCGAGTCAACTCAAAATCGACCGATTTTCAGGGGTATGGGTGAAATGGTCAATATCATCTCTTTTTTCTTTTTCTTTTTCTTTTTCTTTTTTTAGAAAAAATCATCTCTTTTTTCTCCCAAGGAAAGAATACCGGAGACGATTAAAACCACTAGATCTTTGACGCAAGGATCCTTGACGAATATTGGGCCTTGCTGAACATTGGGCTCGCCACTTTAAGGATTAGTGGATAAATAATTAATAACTGGAATTTTGCTACTTTGGGCTTGAGTTCAAATTTGCGCTGAGACTAAGAGCATCTATATCCCAGCAACTCAAATGAGTTTCTAAATAACTGCTAACCACTTTTTAGAAATTGAGATCTCTAAAGTTTCTAACTCTCACATCCATGAAATTAATTTTAGAGTTTCTATTAAGCCACATCAGCAATAAATTAAAAATGAGAAATAATTTGAGCCAATTATTTGGCCAGTGTGGAGTTTATAAACAGTTTCTTAATAAGAAACTTTCCTGCATAGTTTATAAATAAGAAACTCTCTCACATCCCTGAAACTGAATTAGAAATTGCCACATCAGATTAGAAACTCTCATAGTACTAGAGATGTAGATGATCTAAGAATGCAACAATGTGATTATTGTTTTTGAAATTTTGAGTTGAGGTAGTCTGGTTTTTTAGCCCCCAACATATTATATTAGGTTTATTAATCCACTTCAAGCTCTTATGTTTTGTTATTGATATGTCGAATGTAAATTTCTTACAAATTTGTTCTCGTCATGTAAAATTTCGAATCTTTCTTTATACTAGATCAAGTGAACGAAAAATAAAAACATTAAAATTAATCATCATATTTTGCTAGATATATTCATTTTGGGACTACTTAATAAACTATAAAATGAACTAAAAAAATTAGAAAATTTTACATGAACGTATCTTGCATAATTATATTGAAGATGATTAATAGTTTGAATTTGACATTTGAAATACAAATAAATAAAGTTGTGATATTATGCATGTAATACAGAAAATTTCGTAATAAAAATAACATATATAATAATCGCATCAGATTTTACTCGAACTATTTTACGAATTTCGTATCTATAATTCAATCTATATATATACAATCAATTATATTTAAATTCGCAACTTCTCAATTCCCAATCAGTACAATCGATAGGATTAATTTAAATAGTCAGATTTGATCTAGATTCTAAACAAAAAGCAAAACTTAAATCCCCCCTCCCCCCACCTAAGAGAATTCGGATCCAGTGAAGTAACTCAATTTTTGGGTTTTAGATCAGGACCGTCCGATTCGAATCCGCGAAAATCCATTTCCGAATTGAGAGCACACATCCCGATGACGAATTCGAATCCCGAGACGATCTCAAGCGATGAATTCGAATCGGACGGTCTCGATTCAAAACCCAAAGATTGGGTTACTTTAGGGGATCCGGACCCCACCTAATGTTGGCACGTGCCGACTCGTGCTACACCGCGTTGGACTCGACACGAACATATGCATGGTAGTGGAAGCGATGTTACATTAATTATAATTAATCTCTATTGCATTAATTATGATTGCCGTGTTGACTTATTGCAGTTTAATAGTATCTGTTGCTGATGTTACACATTGACAAACCATCATATATTTATATCTAGAGTGAGGCTATGGTACTTCGGCTAGTGTACTATGGCTCAATATGGTACTTTTTAAAATCCTAACGGTCGATCCGAACCGTTCAATGTGATAAGAATTTTGTATAAAACACTGAAAATTCTACCTATCTAAAAAAATAGTAAACAAATTCGAAAAAATATAAAATTTAGTTTCCAAGTACATATTAATATGGATATCACATTGAACGGTTCGGATCGACCGTTAGGATTTTAAAAAGTACCATATTGAGCCGTAGTACACTAGTCATAGTACACTAGCCGAAGTACCATAGCCTCACTCTTATATCTATATATATATACTAGTATCGTGCCCGTGCGTTGCAACGGAATATATGATAAGATAACAAAAATAAATTCTCTTACAAAATGACAAATTTTCATAAAAAAAAAATTAGAAATATATTCTAGATTTATCACAGTAATATGTATAGAAATAAGGAAGTAGATAAAATAAGGAAGTGAAAAAAAAATTGATTTATATTGTGATCCGCCGTATAGAAAATATCAATTAGAGAGGGAGAAATAAGGAAACAAATAAATAAGGAAACGAAGAATTATATCGCTAAATTTTAGAGTCTGTTTAATTTTATTTGTAACGTATCGTGTGGCGGTATGTGTGGCGAGTATGTTTGTAACTAAATTTAAACTTCTACACATAAAACATATACATTTAATCAAAAGAAGATAGATTATGTGATTGGAGAGCTGAGATTAAATTCAAAAATTAATCTTTGAATCACAGCCGTTGGCAGATCGGACACCCACTAGTGGAAAATATGGAATCAGGATCGGTTATATATGCATATTAGTATCGGAATGCAACCGATCCTGATGG
Organism: Carex kokanica; assembly: GCA_025461125.1. Lineage (NCBI taxonomy): Eukaryota > Viridiplantae > Streptophyta > Magnoliopsida > Poales > Cyperaceae > Carex > Carex kokanica. The sequence continues at coordinate 74,297 of JAJGRX010000895.1, read as the reverse complement.
AGGCGATACTGATACTTACAATAATCTGGATCGGTTAAATAACCGATCCTGATAGTTACTATCAGGATCGGTTGTTTCAAACAACCGATCCTGATGTTATACTATCAGGATCGGTTGTTTGAAACAACTGATCCTGATAGTAACTATCAGGATCAGTTTGTTTGAAACAACCGACCCTGATAGTTACTATCAGGATCGGTTTTGTTGAAAAAACCGATCCTGATACTTTTTTTTTTTTTTTAATAATGTTGGTTCTGAAGAAAAAAAAATCAGGATCGGTTGTTTTGAAATAACCGATCCTGATACCTTTTTTTTTTTTTAATGTTGGTTCTGAAAAAAAAAAAGAATCAGGATCAGTTTTTTTGAAACAACCGATCCTGATGTTATATTGGATCTAAAAAAAATATTTTTTTTTTATTTGGCCAGCTTCCATATATATTTGCTGGCCAGCATAATTTTTTTTTTTTTATTTACCATTGATTTATTGGAGCTCAAAACCAATTAAGAACACAAAATAAAATTCATGAAACACAAAAAGAAGTACAATAGTTGAAGAAATTTGGTGCAATAGCAAAATAAAATTGAAAATACAAATGAAAAAAGATAGTTGATCGGTCGGATAATTAAGATAAATAAAAAGATAGTTTCAAAAAGCCTTGCTCAAATGAAAAAAGATAAATAAATAAATTGAAAATACAAAAAAAAATGTGTTTTAAAAGTATAATAATGAGAAAATTAGATAAAGCTAATACCGTGATAGTTGATCGGCCGGATGATTAAGTAACTTGAGCGAGATGTCCTCAAGACTGAAAAACAATATACAAACACCATTAATTAATTTTTGAAACAATACAAAAAATTAAAAATTGACACGGAGGTTCGAGAGGTTCGAGAGGCTCGGCTTTGAGAGGGAGAGACGGAGACAGAGAGAGAGAGACACGGAGGAGAGGGAGAGACGAGACGGAGACAGAAAGAGGAGAGACACGGAGGTCTGAGGATTTGAGAGGGAGAGACGGAGACACAGAGAGAGAGAAAGACGCTAAGTTGAAAATGAGAGGCGCGAAATTAAAATAAGAACTAAGCAGGAGTTATCAGGATCGGTTATTTCGAAATAACCGATCCTGATTGTTTTTGTAAGTACAAAGACGCGAAACATAATTAAACCCTAGCGTCAAATTAGCATTAGGATCGGTTATTTCAAAAAAACCGATCCTGATACATTTTTTTAAGTTGTTTCTGAAAGAAAAAAAAATCAGGATCGGTTGTGTTGAAAAAACCGATCCTGATACTTTTTTTTTTTTAATGTTGGTTCTGAAAAGAAAAAAAAAAAAGTATCAGGATCGGTTCTTTGGATAGAACCGATCCTGATACTTTTTTTTTTTTTTTTAAATTTTGGTTCAGAAAAAAAAAAAAAGTATCAGGATCGGTTCTGTCCACAGAACCGATCCTAATACATTTTTTTTTTTTTAAATTTTGGTTCTGTCCATAGAACCGATCCTGATACTTTTTTTTTTTATTTTGGTTCTGAAAAAAAAAAGTATCAGGATCGGTTTTGTCAACAGAACCGATCTTGATACTTTTTTTTTTTTTTAATATTGGTTTTGAAAAAAAAAAGTATCAGGATCGGTTTTGTTTACAGAACCGATCCTGATACTTTTTTTTTTTTCAGAACCAACATTAAAAAAAAAAAGTATCAGGATCGGTTCTGTTGTAACAACCGATGCTGATTTTTTTTTTTTCAGAACCAACATTAAAAAAAAAAGAAATTAGAATCGGTTGTTTGTTAGAACCGATCCTGATACTATCAGGATCGGTTTTTAAGAAATAACTGATCCTAATTGTTCATAAATTAGGATCGGTTAACCATAAAACCCAATCTGAATAGTTTTTAGGATCGGTTTTCTTAAAAAAACCGATCCAGATAGATATTAGAATCGGTTGTTTCATATAACCGATACTATTAGGCCGATCCTGATTCCAGTTTTTCCACTAGTGACCCAACGTGCTTAATAATGAAATGGAGATATACATGGTAGCTTGTAAGTAAAATTTGAGGTACGTCACCGAGATTATATATATAGTTTTATTTGTTTTACTGTTTTTTAAGTGAATATTCGTTATATTGCGTTAAAATGAAAATATCAAGATGGATGATTCATGGCAATATGATATATGCATGCTAGTTGTCTCCGGACTCAATTTTAGATTAAATTCTCCAACTATCTATTTTCGATCTTCTAGAAAATTGCTAGCGGTGATCTACCTTCTAAAACATTTCTAAATCTAATTAAGTTTTTAAGTCTACAAACATCGGTACATAACTTTGTAAATTGTTGATTTCAAATCCCCCTAAAAAAATCAATCCCAACTTAAATCCCCCAACTATTGTCTTTTTGTCGGGACCATCTAGAATGTCGAAAGTCATCCAACTCATTAAATTCAAGTTTTCAAATTTGTAAATCTTTGTACACAACTCTGTAAAGTGATGATTTCAACTTTGTAAACCTAACAAGTAATTTATGATTTGTGTGTTAATCTTTTAAGTAATCTATGAATTTAAAGATTTGATATTTTATTTCGGAGTTATTTACAATTTATTATTTCCACAAATAATATATTATCAAGTTCTATGGTTAACGTTTGCTCTTATTATTGACTAATACATGCTGAAGCAATCAAATAAAAATTAGAATAATTATTTCAGTACCCACGCTACAGTACCCGCACTGTACGCGCTACAGTACCCGCACTGTACGCGCTACAGTACCTGATAAGCCGTAATAATATCTATTGAAACCGGGGGTTTGTTATGAAAATTAAGCCAAGTTTTGATTAAATTAGGTTTAATTAGGTTAGAAATGTCCAAAAGTTCAAGTTACTGCCCTAGTTATGTTTATTTTACAGGTAATCAAGTGTTTGGAGCTTAACGGAGCAAAACGGGCGATTTGTGGCAAGTCAGCACATAGCCAGGAGAATCTGTCACTTTCATTGCGGACCGCAAGACAATCATTGCGGGCCGCAACATTATCAAACAGAGAGCAACTCAGACAGCTGAATTTCCAAGACCTCTTGCGGCCCGCAAGGCATTTCATTGCGGCCCGCAGAGAAGCATTCAGGGAGTCAGATCCTGCGCGAGAGTAACCGCCTCCACTCATTGCGGCCCGCAAGAGATGTTATTGCGGCCCGCAATAAGGCAGTTTCAGAGCCCGAATTTGTTATTTTTGGAAAGTTAGTTTTATATTTTGGAGAGGTATAAATAGGAAACCTGTAGAACAGAACAGTAACGTTTTTTAGAGATAATTTCTGGTTTTAACAAGAGAGACAAAGGAAGAGAAAAGGAGAGAGAAGAAGAGAGAAGGAGACATCACAAGATCAACCGGTTTTATTATTTTCTCTCTTTGGAACTCTTTTAATTCTTTTTAATTTGATTTGTGCTTTAGCCATGACTGGCTAAGGAATTTTCTAGGGTTAATTAGGGCTGTACTTGAAACTTTTGTTATGATTTAGTTGGTTTATTTTGTATCTTCTTGTTCTTGATTATGATCTGTTCTTTATTTCAATTGATTGTGAAGACTTAATCGAAATCACATGAAACCCTAGGATTTAGTATTTGCAATTGAGAAATTGAATATTTAGTCCTGACCATAAAGAATAGGGTATTTGATAGGCTAAGTACCGAGAGGTGACACTTGTCTTATACGGGCTTTACCTAATAGTTTAGACAAATTGTACCAAGTACCGAGAGGTGAATTACGGTTTTCTAGATTAATTAGGACAGTAAGAACTTAATGACTTTAGATTAGTATAGCCAAGTACCGAGAGGTGACGTTTATTCTAATTTGAAGATGGTATTAATATAGAAATATCCCTTTGTACCTACAACCCTCAACTGTGCCTTCATAATTAAAAGAACAAATTTAATAAACCAATTAGTCATAACATTAGTGGATAGGAACCCTAAGAAACCCTAATCTCTCATCTTTGTTAAAAATCAGATTTTGCTTTAAGACTTTAGTTTAATTTAGTTTAATCAAAACCAAATCAACCACTCGAACAAACAAAAACCTTTTTATTTTCTTTTACTAAATTAAATTGCTAGGTTAGAAAAAATATTCCGACTTGTCCCTGTGGAGACGATCCCTAAGTACTACTTGACTAGGTTGTACACTTGCAACTGAATTGAGTATAAATTAGGATTTATTACTTGTACTGCAGAAATCACATCAAGTTTTTGGCGCCGTTGCCGGGGACAACGGAGAATATTATTTCAGACCTAAGTAATTTAGTTAGTAATTGTTTTTAATTTTCTTTTGCTTTCTTTTCTCTCTCACTCGTGCAGGTTGAAATCTGGCAGAAGAACCTCCAACCCCGGAAGCCACAAATTTGGTTGAGTGGTTTTCTAGGAGAGGATCAACTCATCTTTTCTACGCCAGACGAAACAAACACCCAACAAGAGGACCTTTCCTGAGTGTAAATCCGCGCCGGTTAGACATGTCGGCCGGAAATGAAAATGCTCGTTTGGAGAACCTTCAAAGAGAACGGGATGAGATGGCCAATGAACTTCAACGTTTGCGAGCAGCCGCCGCTGATCGACAAAACATCGAAGCGGCTGATGCCAATCGCCCCTTGAGAGACTTTACAGCACCTAGGGCTGAGGAAATCCACCTTGGGTATACGGCACCCACCATCAATGCTGAAGAATACCAGATTCCGCCAGCATGGGTTAGCATGGTGCAGCGCCATCTGTTCCATGGTCTACCTCACGAGGATGCAACACAGCACTTAGCCAATTTTGAAGAAATCTGCAGCACAATTAAGGTACAAACTGTTTCTCCTGAAAATCTCAAAGTTATGGCCTTTACTTTTTCTCTTGCAGATAAGGCTAAAAGTTGGATAAGGGGCCAAAGACCCGAGAACATGAACACTTGGCCGAAGGTGGCGAATGCTTTTCTCAACAAATTCTTCCCACCATCCAAAACAAACTCCTTGCGCCATCAAATCCACAATTTCCGACAAAAAGGAGAAGAAACAATGAGTGAGGCGTGGGAGAGGTTTCAAGAACTGCAGAGGTACTGTCCCCACCATGGTATCGAAGGGTGGAATTTGTTGCAAATCTTCTACAACAGCCTTCTACCACAGGACAAGGGGATGCTAGACGCAGCTGCTGGAGGTAGTCTCATGAATAAAGGGGCTATTGATGGATACAAGCTGGTTGATGACATGGCTCTCAACCAAAGCCAATGGCACAACCCTAGGGAGACACCGGTCATCCTGCAGCGGGGAATGAAGGAGGTGAATTCGAATCCAAATTTTGCTGCAGAAATTGCCGCTTTGAATCGCAAAATTGATCAAATGAGCGTAAACTCGGTAAGCAATCCCTCTCCTCTCCCTTGTTCAATTTGTGGTGGTACCGATCATTTAGCAATTAACTGTGGTGTAAGTAATGAGGTTAGTTATGAGGAAGTGAATGCAATTAACCAAGGCAATTTCAAACCAAACAACAATCCTTACTCCAATACTTACAACCCCGGTTGGAGAAATCACCCAAACTTTTCGTGGAGACAAAATGACCAACCAACCCAAGGAAATCAAAACAACCAAGGTAACTCAAACTTTAATAGACCAAATCAAGGTTATGGTAACCAAGGGTATGGTTCGAATGCACAACCAAAGTCCAATCTCGAATTGATGATGGAGACTTTCATGACAAGTCAAAACCAAAAGTTTGATGAATTGACCAAAAAGGTAGACATGTTAGCAACCCAAAACAAATTACTTGAAAACCAAGTTGCACAACAAGCTACACAATTCTCTCGCCAACCGGGCACCCTTCCACCAAAACCCGAGAACAATCCCAAGGATGTCAAGGCGGTTAGGCACATGCTTCGCAGCGGTACGCAATATGAGGATCCACCCGTACCAAAGGATGACTTTGTACAACCGCAAGGTGAAGAGACACGAGGCAATGATGAGCACATCTCCACACATGAGGATTTCGCCTCAAAGGAAACTACACCAATTGCACCAAGCGACCATGCGGAACCAGCAAAGCAATCTCAAGATGAGCTGCCAAAGGTAAGTGCACAGGTACCTCTCTACATCCCTCCTCACAAATACGCTCCCTTTCCTGGTAGACTTAAGAATGAGAAAACCGACAAACAATTTGCCAAATTCCTTGAACTGTTGAAACAATTGAATGTTAACCTACCATTGACTGAGGTAATGACCCAAATGCCGGTTTACACCAAATTTTTCAAAGACATTCTTTCAAACAGGCGTAAACTTGAAGAGGTCCAAATGGTATCCTTAGACACAAACGGTAGTGCAATGGTAATGAATGAATTGCCCAAAAAGTTGGATGATCCGGGTAAATTTTCCATACCATGTTCTATAGGAAATGTCCAATTCAAACGTGCACTATGTGATCTAGGAGCGAGTGTAAGTCTCATGCCTAAGTCGGTATATGATAGGTTAGGTGTTGGAGAACTCAAACCCACTAGAATATCTCTTCAATTGGCAGACCAATCGGTTAAGTTACCTTTAGGGGTGGTGGAGGACTTGCCAATTCAAATTGGAAAGTTCTTTGTACCAATTGATTTTGTTGTGGTTGACATGGATGAGGACACTCATACACCACTCTTGTTAGGTCGACCATTTCTCAATACAGCAAAAGCCGTGATCTATGTTCATGATGGAATTATCACAATGAATATTGGTGAAGAAAAGTTAACATTCGATATCAAAAGATCCATGCGATATCCATCTAACGATCAAAGTGTTTTTAGTGTTGAGATACTTGACAGGTTGATAGTTGAAGAGCTCACAAACAACATGGAGAAGGGTTCATTTGAGTACTGGATGGACCAGGAGTGCGAAAAACTTGACACAACGAGTTCTGTGGAGGTTATTGCGGCCCGCAGCAACAACCATTGCGGCCCGCAACATCTTCAACCAGAGAGGGATGAAAATCGCACAGCCATTGCGGCCCGCAATGAAACCTATTGCGGCCCGCAACATCTTCAGTCAGAGAAGCTGAATCAATCAGAGCTCATTGCGGCCCGCAATGAACCCCTTGCGGCCCGCAACAAACCTTTCCAGAATGACACAGAGCCTATTCTAAGCCCGATTTTTCAAGTTTCAACTGCTGAGACCCTTCCTAACTTTGCCGAAACCACAGAAGATGCACCAAAGGTTGAACTAAAGCCATTGCCTTCGACCTTACGATACGAATACCTTGGTCCAAACCAAACCTATCCCGTTATTGTTAATGCATCTCTAAACCAAGACCAAACCTCACAACTTCTGCAAATTCTAAGGATGCACCGAAAAGCCATTGGATACACAATCGACGATCTCAAAGGAATCAACCCTTCTATTTGCATGCACCGGATCTTGATGGAAGAAGGACACAAACCAACCATTGAAAGCCAGCGGAGACTGAATCCGAACTTAAGCGAAGTCGTGCGCAAAGAGATACACAAGCTACTTGACGCCGGCATCATTTACTCTATCTCCGACAGCAAATGGGTGAGCCCAATCCATGTGGTGCCAAAGAAGGGAGGAACAACAGTGATAGAAGGGAAGGATGGCGAGCCAATTGCAACACGACTTGTGACGGGATGGCGCATGTGCATCGACTATCGAAAGCTCAATACCGGCACGCGCAAGGATCACTTTCCTCTCCCGTTCATAGATCAATTGCTTGAACGGCTAGCTAAGCACTCTTTCTTTTGTTACTTAGATGGGTATAGTGGTTTCTTTCAAATACCAATACATCCTGATGACCAAGAAAAGACCACTTTTACTTGTCCATATGGTACCTTTGCATATCGTAGGATGCCCTTTGGGTTATGTAATGCACCGGCCACTTTTCAAAGGGCAATGATGGGTATATTTTCAGACTTGATTGAGAAATCCATGGAAGTCTTTATGGATGACTTTTCAGTCTATGGTACAACCTTTAATGATTGTTTGACCAACCTGTCCAAAGTTTTGAAACGGTGTGAAGAGGTTAGTCTTGTTTTGAATTGGGAGAAGTGCCATTTTATGGTTCAAGAGGGTGTTGTCTTGGGCCATGTTGTTTCTGAAAAAGGTTTAGAGGTTGATCGGGCCAAAGTCGAGGTGATTGAAAAGTTGCCTCCACCAATCAATGTGAAAGGTGTTAGAAGCATTTTAGGGCATGCCGATTTTTATCGAAGGTTCATTAAAGATTTTTCTAAAATTGCCAAACCTTTGACCAATTTATTGCTTAAGGATGCCCCTTTTGATTTTAATGAGAATTGTCTAGATGCTTTTAACAGGTTGAAAGAAGCTTTGATTTCAGCGCCTATCTTGCAACCCCCGAATTGGAATGAGCCATTTGAGATAATGTGCGATGCAAGTGATTATGCCGTAGGAGCGGTATTGGGGCAGCGAGTCGACAAGAAGCCGTATGCAATCTACTACGCAAGCAAAGTGCTAGATGAGGCCCAAGTCAACTACACCACAACTGAAAAGGAGTTACTAGCGGTGGTCTTTGCCATCAACAAGTTTCGCCCTTATCTGGTGGGTTCTAAAGTCATTGTCTACACGGATCATGCGGCAGTCCGTTACCTCCTTACCAAGAAGGATGCAAAACCGCGCCTCATCCGATGGATCCTCTTGCTCCAAGAGTTCGACCTTGAGATAAGGGACAAGAAGGGCACCGAAAACCTAGTAGCCAATCACCTTTCACGCATTGTGGCTGAACCTTCACACCAAGACTTACCGATAGATGACTCTTTTGCCGATGAGCAGCTCTACCAAGTGAATACAATCGAATACCCGTGGTTCGCTGATATTGCGAATTTTCTTGCATGTGGTCTCTACCACCAAACCTCACATACCAATCCCGAAAGAAATTCTTTGCGGATGCCAAGCATTATTTTTGGGATGATCCATATCTTTTCAAGCTTGGTGTTGATGGGATTCACAGACGCTGCATTCCACAAGATGAGGTACAATCGATTCTCTACCACTGTCATTCATCACCTTACGGAGGACATGCTTCAACCAACAAAACTGCCGCCAAAGTCCTACAGGCCGGTTTCTTTTGGCCAACCCTTTTTAAGGATACAAGGATGTTTGTTATCTCTTGCGACAAGTGCCAAAGGATGGGAAACATAACCAAGCGACATGAGATGCCTCAGCAAAGCATTCTAGAAGTTGAATTATTCGATGTATGGGGCATTGATTTTATGGGACCCTTTCCGAGCTCATGCAACAACAAGTACATCCTTGTGGCGGTGGATTATGTCTCCAAGTGGGTAGAAGCGATACCAAGCCCCGAAGCCGATTCAAAGACTGTCAAACGCCTTTTCCAAAAGGTGATTTTTCCAAGGTTCGGTGTTCCAAGGGTGGTAATTAGCGATGGAGGCTCTCATTTCATCAACCGATCCTTTGCGAGTCTGATGGAGAAGTATGGTGTAAAACACAAAGTCGCAACTCCGTACCATCCGCAAACAAGCGGTCAAGTTGAAGTCTCAAACCGCGAGATCAAGCACATTCTCCAAACCGCTGTTGGCTTGAACCGAAAAGACTGGAGTTTGAGACTAGATGATGCACTCTGGGCATACCGCACGGCCTACAAAACGCCAATTGGCATGACACCTTTCAAGCTTGTCTATGGCAAGCCATGTCATTTGCCGGTCGAATTGGAGCATAAGGCGTTTTGGGCTATCAAGTCTATTAACTTCGACATGTTTCAAGCTGGCCAAAAGCGCATCCTCGACTTGCATGAACTTGAGGAGATCCGTTTGAGCGCGTATGAGAATGCCAAAATTTACAAGGAGAAGACGAAGAAATGGCATGACAAGCACATAATTCGAAGGGAGTTTAAAATTGGTGATTATGTTTTATTGTTCAATTCACGTTTTAAGCGTTTTGCAGGTAAACTCAAGTCCAAGTGGAGTGGCCCGTTTCAGGTGCAACGTGTGTTTGACCATGGGGCGATAGAAATTTGGAGCGAGCGAACTGGAGCGTTCAAAGTGAATGGGCAGAGACTGAAGGTGTACAATTACGGAGAACCGGTTGAAGGGAAGACAAGCATCTCCCTTACCGACGCACAAACAAAATAGAAGAGGAGAATGGTCAAGCTTGAGACGCTAAACAAGCGCTTCTTGGGAGGCAACCCAAGCAATTTACCTTTTTGCACATTTAAATTTCGTACTTTAAAATTATTTTTTGCATTTAGATAGGTTAATTTACGTTTTTCTGAAATTTTACATTTATTGCGGCCCGCAACAAAGCACACAGAACAAAAAAAAAAACAAAAAAAAAAACAAAAAAAACAAAAAAAAAACAAAAAAAAAACAAAAAAATTAGGCAGTATTTTATTTTTATTGCGGCCCGCAACACAATCATTGCGGACCGCAATGAACACAGATATTTTTCGATACTTAATCAAAATTTTATTTTTTTTACAGGTGTATTGCGGCTCGCAACCCTACCTCTTGCGGACCGCAATAGAAGCAAATAACCAACAGACGCGACCACTCTTGTCCCTCCTTGCGCCTCTTCCCTTCCCCTTCTGTCTTTCTCTCCTTCCCATCCGCAACCCCCCTGTTCTCTCTTTCTCTCCTCACCAAAACCTCTTCATCTCTCTCCCTCCTTTTCTCTTTCTCTCTTTCTCTCTCTCTCGGCCGGAACCGCAACCTCTCTTCCATCTCTCTAACTCTCTCTCCATCTCTCTCTCTCAAAACCCTAACCCTCCACCGAGACCGCAACATCTCACCACCGCTTTCTTCACCACCCACTGCAACCACACTCCACCGCACTCCTTCACCGAAGCCGCCACCATCTTCACCGAAATTTCCACCAACGCCGAAACCCTACCTTCCTTCTCCGGATCTGTTCCACCACACCTCTTGCGGCCCGCAATAATAATCATTGCGGCCCGCAGAGAAACAACCAGAGAGCTCGCCAACGCTAATAGATCTTGCGGCCCGCAACCACATCTCCTGCGGCCCGCAACTAAGTAGTCAGAGAGCTTTCTCCACCTTACAGCACCCATTACGGCCCGCAACCATACCTCTTGCGGCCCGCAACCAAGCACGCAGAAGCTCTTCCTTGGTGATTTTTCTGGAATTTGAAGCTTCGACTCGACAATTGGACTTCTCGGCTGCATTACTCCACCTCTCAACTTCAAATTGGTTTGATTACACACATTCGGTTGTATCTCTAACTCTCTTTACTTTCACTTGAATCAATCGAATTGCAAATTGTGCTTGAATCGTACCAATTGTGAATTATTGAATTGAGTCAACCAACATGCCACCAAGGACAAGGAATAAGGGTAAGGCACCTGCCGATGATGATGATTTTTTACCCCCCAAACGGTCCAAACAGTATAGGGGCAGGGCCGGTAACACCAGTCACTCTGATGACACAGAGATGCCAGACCAGCCCGATTGGACCAATTTACCTGAAAATCGGTGGCCCGAAAACAATAGCCCTGATTTTGGTCTTCGGTTTGCAAATGAGTCAGACCAAGACAAGTTTGATTTTCTTAAGTCCAAAAGGGTAGTGCAGCCCAAATATATCCATATACCAACCCTGCAATCGTTAGGTATTTTGGATGAGGTCCGGTCTCTCATGTCTACCCTTGGTATTTGGGAATATTGCACCCTTTCTATGCCAGCTTATCGTACCCTAACTTACGAATTTTTGTCTACTCTTGGCATGGAACACGAGAATCTGGCGACCTACTACCTGGACGGTACGCAATACTCCATCACCATGGATGAGGTCAACAGAATCATGGGGTTCCCCGACAGACCTGACGCAGCGGAGACCCCTAATTGGGATGAGAACACGAGCTTCTATGATTTCTCTTGCCAGTTGATCGGTAGGCATAGGAGGACCTACAAGGCAAGTCAGATCAGCCACCCCGTGTTTCGCTACATCCAGCGCGCTCTTGCCTTCACCATCTTTGCGCGTGGTGAGACGGTGGGTACCATGGGCGAGAATGAGATGTTCTTCATATATGCCATGCTCCATGCCCAAACAAGGCCCGAGGCACTTCCAAATGTCGGCGCCTTCATGTTCGACCACATTCTGGGCATCCGCGATAACGCCACTCAGGGCGGCATGATCTCTGTTGGTGGATTTGTAACCCGGCTTGCAATCTACCATGGCGTGATTCCCACAGAAGGTCCGGTCTACCGAGTTCTTGCCACGCGCCTCCAAAAGCAAACTGAGTTCATTGATATGGCATATCTTCAGACAGCCGGTATGTTTTCTCGGGTTGGCGACTCATTCTTCTTCATTTCTCGTGGTGGCCAGCATATCCCACTACCCCTGCCAGCTCCTATCGACAGGGCAGATCCTTCCACTTGGATTCTGCCCCTTACAGTGGCCCCACCTCTACAGCCGCAGTACCAGCATCAGCCCGGTGCCGAGCCTGCCTCCCAGCCACATGTTGATCCATTTGGGGTACCTCCGCCAGAGTAGCAGCATGCACCGCCTCCTCCTTCTTGGGGTTCCGGCCAGCCGACCCCGCAGCAGATGTTCGAGTTGATGCAAACAATGAACACCAACATCACAAATCTGGCCACTCAAAGCGAAACACAGTACACGCAGCTGCGCTCTTATGTGGACGAGCGGTTCAACTCAGTCGACAAACAAATTGCCGACCTCCGCACCTATGTCCATGGTCAGTATGGCGAGCATCAGACCTTCATGACGGGCCGGTTCGACACTTCTCATTCCGCCATGACTCAGCTCAACACTCAGATGGGCCGTCTGCAGGTCCAATACAATGATCTGGCCGGCGATGTTGATGAGATGGCAGATCAGCAGCATGGCACTTACCATCGGACCGACCGCATGTACACGCACATGTCAGAGTCTGGATTCATTACAGCTGACCCGATACCGAGGCGCCGACGACCTAGACGTACACCACCTCAGGAGGCCGCTGCACCTCCACAGCAGGACTGATCCCCATTGTGAGCTTTCTCATCTCCTCTTTTTCCCTTTCTTTGTTTTATTTATTGCACCGGGTCGGTGCCAATGGATAGGCTTGGGGGGGTAAATTGTAGGAGTAGTATCTTAGTAGTAACAATTTTTTCAATTTTTTTCGTTTTAGTTTGTTTCTTTTAGTTTAGGATAGAAATTGGAAAGTTTTGTGCAATTTAGGGAAAAACAATACAATTTGAGGGCTTATTTCAAAAATTTTGGGTATTCGGTGATATAACCTCATGGCACAAGAATAGGTAAATAATTGGTGAATTATGATACCTTATGATACTTTAGTACCTGTGGTCTTCAATTAAAAACCCATTTTGCATGTTGAAAATCAAGTCTCATACGCGCAAGGCCAAGAGTTTCCGAAAGGCTTGGTGCCCGTAGGAGACTTTGCGCGAGACTCAGAAATCCTTTCACAATCGAACTTAATTGAACAAGGGTGTAGGTTGAAAAAAAAGTGAGCTATGTTGGATTGAAGTCCTTAGGACAGATATATCCGCATATATTTCAGAAAAAAGTGAAAAATAAAAGAACAAAAGAACAAAAACAAAATAAAAATGAGTGAATAAATGAGCGAGCCTAAAACAGACAGATGCACAAGTAAAAAGAGTCAAAGCATCAGGCACAGCCTACACCATTAATTGAATTTTTTATTTTTCATTTCAAAGGATTTTCTGGAATTGGTTATCACTTGTATAAGTGGGAGAATAAACCGAGATTCACTAACTCTGAGGTATCATGTGGGTATAAATTTGCTTAATTAAAACCAAAACTTGCGTTTGTGAGGTGAAGAAGATCATTGAAAGAAATCCAAATAGTTTTTATTCGTGCTTTGAATTAAGTTGTTTAACCCTAATTTGCCTTGACCGACCAATTTTTAACCCTAATTTAGCTTTTGTTATTAGGATAGTTTAGATAACTTGGTTTAAAAGACGTAACCAGTCCCGGTAATTTTCATAAGTGTTTAGACTTGCTTGGGACAAGCAAGGACTAGCCTTGGGGGAATTTGATAAGCCGTAATAATATCTATTGAAACCGGAGGTTTGTTATGAAAATTAAGCCAAGTTTTGATTAGATTAGGTTTAATTAGGTTAGAAATGTCCAAAAGTTCAAGTTACTGCCCTAGTTATGTTTATTTTACAGGTAATCAAGTGTTTGGAGCTTAACGGAGCAAAACGGGCGATTTGTGGCAAGTCAGCACATAGCCAGGAGAATCTGTCACTTTCATTGCGGACCGCAAGACAATCATTGCGGGCCGCAACATTATCAAACAGAGAGCAACTCAGACAGCTGAATTTCCAAGACCTCTTGCGGCCCGCAAGGCATTTCATTGCGGCCCGCAGAGAAGCATTCAGGGAGTCAGATCCTGCGCGAGAGTAACCGCCTCCACTCATTGCGGCCCGCAAGAGATGTTATTGCGGCCCGCAATAAGGCGGTTTCAGAGCCCGAATTTGTTATTTTTGGAAAGTTAGTTTTATATTTTGGAGAGGTATAAATAGGAAACCTGTAGAACAGAACAGTTACGTTTTTTAGAGATAATTTCTGGTTTTAACAAGAGAGACAAAGGAAGAGAAAAGGAGAGAGAAGAAGAGAGAAGGAGACATCACAAGATTAACCGGTTTTATTATTTTCTCTCTTTGGAACTCTTTTAATTCTTTTTAATTTGATTTGTGCTTTAGCCATGACTGGCTAAAGAATTTTCTAGGGTTAATTAGGGCTGTACTTGAAACTTTTGTTATGATTTAGTTGGTTTAATTTGTATTTTCTTGTTCTTGATTATGATCTGTTCTTTATTTCAATTGATTGTGAAGACTTAATCGAAATCACATGAAACCCTAGGATTTAGTATTTGCAATTGAGAAATTGAATATTTAGTCCTGACCATAAAGAATAGGGTATTTGATAGGCTAAGTACCGAGAGGTGACGCTTGTCTTATACGGGCTTTACCTAATAGTTTAGACAAATTGTACCAAGTACCGAGAGGTGAATTACGGTTTTCTAGATTAATTAGGACAGTAAGAACTTAATGACTTTAGATTAGTATAGCCAAGTACCGAGAGGTGACGTTTATTCTAATTTGAAGATGGTATTAATATAGAAATATCCCTTTGTACCTACAACCCTCAACTGTGCCTTCATAATTAAAAGAACAAATTTAATAAACCAATTAGTCATAACATTAGTGGATAGGAACCCTAAGAAACCCTAATCTCTCATCTTTGTTAAAAATCAGATTTTGCTTTAAGACTTTAGTTTAATTTAGTTTAATCAAAACCAAATCAACCACTTGAACAAACAAAAACCTTTTTATTTTCTTTTACTAAATTAAATTGCTAGGTTAGAAAAAATATTCCGACTTGTTCCTGTGGAGACGATCCCTAAGTACTACTTGACTAGGTTGTACACTTGCAACTGAATTGAGTATAAATTAGGATTTATTACTTGTACTGCAGAAATCACATCAGTACCCGCACTGTTATTTTAGGAAAATTCATATATCATATTAGTTCATTGTATAGGTATAAATACTTATCATATTTGAGCTATGAACTATGGTGAGTTGTCAAGTAAAACGTCGTTTTACTTCACGCTCATACTCCATTTTGAAAATCTAAACAACCGATTCGAACCGCTCAACATGTTCTCCATATTGAAATGTACTTGGAGACCAAATTTTACATTTTTTGAAATTTTTTTACTATTTATTAAGCCACTTTGAAAATCTCATATCTGGGTGAACAGTAAAAAATTCTGGACCATTGATCAGCGATTTTCAAAGTGGCATAATAAATAGTAAACAAATTCCAAAAAATATAAAATTTGGTCTCCAAGCACATTTCAATATGGAGAACATGTTGAGCGGTTCGGATCGGTTGTTTAGATTTTCAAAATAAAAATATGAGCGTGAAGTAAAAATGACATCTTACTTCGTAACTCACCATAGCCCAGCTCTTTGAGCTATATACTTCACAGTGTTACTATTAAAATTTGTAAAACAAAATTACAGTTTTGGAACAGTTGCGATCCCCACATGCCGTTTGAGTGGTCCCCTAATGCAGGTACAACACGAGAATTTTTTAAGAAAATGTGCGAGTACAGTTATTTTAGAAAAATTCATATATCATATGTAGTTCATTGTATAGGTATAAATACTTGCTCTGTTTGAGCTATATATTTCACAGTGTTACTATTAAAATTTGTAAAACAAAATTACTGAAACAGTTGCGGTCCCCACATGCCGTTTGAGTGGTCCTCTAATGTGGGTACAACAAGAGAATTATTCAAGAAAAGGTGCATGTACACTTATTTTAGGAAAATTCATATATCATATGTAGTTCATTGTATAGGTATAAATACTTGCGCTGTTTGAGCTATATACTTCACAGTATCAAAATTTGTAAAACAAAATTACAGTTTCGGAACAGTTGCGGTCCCCACATGCCGTTTGAGTGGTCCCCTAATGCGGGTACAACATGAGAATTTTTCAAAAAAAGGTGCGAGTACAATTATGTTAGGAAAATTCATATATCAGATGTAGTTCATTGTATAGGTATAAATACTTGCCCTGTTTGAGCTATATACTTCATAGTATTACTATTAAATTTGTAAAACAAAATTACAATTTTGGAATAGTTGCGGCCCCACAAGCAGTTATTGCAGTTTAGATGTGGGTACAGTGCGTGTAGCGTGGGTACTCATATCAGCTTCCTAAAAATTAACCACATTTAAAGAAAGTTAACAAATCAATATTTCAATCTCTGTTGTAATAGAGAAAAATAATTAGTATCCTCTCCAATATAGATTCTCTATTACCATGTTACTTAATTTTTGAATAATTATTATTTTTGTTAGTACGTTTTTTTGATAAAAATATGTTTTTCCTCTTATAACATGCCCCCGTTGCAACGCTCGGAATGATACGGAAGCTAGGAAAAAAACAGAGCCAATAGACGTGCTTGACCGCCAATTAGAAAGCCGAATTACTGAATTTGGTTTTAAATTGAATGCAAAATATATAGTTAATGAATAGGGATTTGTATATAAAAAATAGTAGACTTGTGTGTGTGTAACTGGCTGCAGTAAATGGTGTGTAATGACTCCAGCACACCAGCGGAATTAATATGAATAGAGACATGAGGCAAAGTTGGTCGACTTATCAATTCTATACACTGTAGTTGAGAAAGAGAGCCAACAGACGTGCTGGAACATAGTACACGAATAGGGACTTGGATGTCAAAAAAGGCTCACTTTTGTGTGCTACCTAGCTGTCATCTTTGAATTACCCACTAGTGGAGAAGAGTGTGTATCCTCTGAGATATCTCATAAATTGCGTGATCAAAGTGTCCGGTGCCTATTCGGGGATAGCGCAGGGTCAGTATTATTTGAGCTTTGAGATTCGTGCATAACGTCATTGAACGGTTGAGATTTTACAAAAAGTCATGTAGAATATGAGATATCTCAGAGGATGCGAATTCAGTGGAGAAAGGGTTGAGTTGGGAGGGATATAAGAAGCCTTCATTGAAGAATTTGCGGTGTCATTGGACAGCAACATAATTCTGAATCTGTTTGTGAATTTTAAAAACATATTTGTTACTTATTTAGTAAATTTGTTTGTGGCAAAAAGAATCTATATTATCGGATTCACAATTAAAATATCTAAATTTGGGATCCGACTCCAGAGAAAAGCAGGATCCTGCTTTTCCGATTCCAACTATTCAAAAATTTTCATTCGCGTATCTAGAAAAATAAATTTTTTTATACGCAAATCTCAACGAATCTGAAAAGTTGGGATCGGAAAAGCAGGACTCTGTTTTTCTCTAAGAAAAGAGGAGAGTCCATTCCCTAAATTTGAACCATACTAGGGAGTTTGGCTAGTATAACATGAGTGTCATTTTAGCCTATATAACATCAACATCAAAACCTATCGAATCGACTTCAAATGGTACGTGAGTCCAAACCATTCAAACCGATATACTTCATTAGTTGTGCGTTTACATGCAAAATTTATAATTTTTAGAATTTATTTAGTATCAAGTCAAACGGTCAAATGTGAGTTTTTAAGTTAATTTTAATACATTCATTTTTCAATATTTTTACCGCTTGATTTGATACTAAAATAACTCAAAAATATAAAAATTTGCATGTAAACGCATCACTCATAAAGTAAATCTGTTTGAACGGTTTAGATTAGACGTTTGAAGTCTATTCAGTCAATTTTGAAGTTAGTGTCATATGACACCGATGTCCTACTAGACGGGACTCCATACTAGAGCACTAAAAAAATTTAATTGATGGACAATTTTACTCAATTAATCATCCATCTAACTACTTTTCAATTAATCATCCATACTTATGGGTTTCTTTTAGCATGTTTCCCATTCTTAAGGATTAGCTTGAATCAGATCAGAAACTCGAATATTTCGAAAAAGAATATTTTTGTACTAAAAAAGAACAAAGTTGTAAAAAGGTTGTTTTTCACAGCTATCATTATTTAATTTTTAGGTGCTTGCAAGAGGTATGCATCAATATAAATTATTTGATAATTAAGAGGATAAATTTAGGTAGGGTCCACACGTCACTTCTGATATTATCTCCAGTTTTGTCATTGATTTTTTGAGGATGAATGTGTTAATTGCATAAAAATGGATGAAGAACTGGAGTGGAGATTCATAGCCCCCTATAAAATCAAGCCGAATTATCAAAATAAAACAAAACACTGCATGTACACTACATCTATTTAATATTTGGTAATATCTTAAATTTCATTTTCTTTTTTAGAACCTTGCCTATTTTTCCCCCAAATTCCTTTGACTACCCATGCAAAAAAAAAAAATTGGTCCATCGACGAGAGAATCGCTCCAAAACATTGATTTTCATGATAAAACTTGTGATCTATGTAACTCGGGCTTAACTCAGCTCTGTCTGGCCGATTCCAGTCCGACTCAACCGAGTCAACTCAAAATCGACCGATTTTCAGAGGTATGGGTGAAACGGTCAAAATCATCTCTTTTTTCTTTTTCTTTTTCTTTTTGAGAAAAAATCATCTCTTTTTTCTTCCAAGGAAAGAATACCGGAGACGATTAAAACCACTAGATCTTTGACGCAAGGATCCTTGACGAATATTGGGCCTTGCTGAATATAGGGCCTTGCAACTTTAAGGATTAGTGGAAAAATAATTAACTGCTGGAATTTTGCTACTTTGGGCCTGAGTTCAAATTTGCGCCGAGACTAAGAATGCTACAATGTGATTATTGTTTTCGAAATTTTGAGTTGAGGTAGTCTGGTTTTTTAGCTCCCAACATATTATATTAGGTTTATTAATTATAAGGTTCTTAATTCTTCTTCTTTGGTTCAATCAAGCATTTCCAATTTTTTCTACTTGTTTCAATCATGCACTTTCTATCATTAAGAAGATGATGTGGTACGGTGTATGCAAACTTGTGACCGGGCCTCGAGCTGTCGACCTTTGAGTAACCACAGTGTTAGGACTTAAATCTCCTAGCCAAATTTGCTACCGCCCCATCTCTACAGTGTCATGTTATCAATGACTTAAATCCTAAACTTGTGATCGATTAACTGTCATATCAGTACTAAATCACAATCTAATTAAGTAACAAATTAGGTCGCATCATGGGAATTGAACTCATGTCCTCGTGGACACCAAATGAAACTCTAACAACTAGGCTACATGCACACATCACATAGATCCGCCCCTGAATCAAACAATCCACGAATGGTGCTAATCTGGCAATTAATCACTATTGAGTGACTCGACAATTTTTTGTTTTTGTCATTAACCTGCTAGACTCAAACATAATACTTGAAGGTAATTAAGCTATTCGATTAACACATTTGTTCGGAGTTTATGATACTCAGTAAGAATCTTTGGTAGATTTCTTTTTTAAATAAGTTTATCAAAGTCCAAAAAGGGCTTTTTCTGCATAGAAGGAAAAATCGGAATCGGAATCGGGATCGGTCTTTTGACCGGGGAATTGGAATCGGGTGAATCGGTCGGAATCGGCCGAATCGGATCGGAAAATCGGAATTTTTCGCCGGAACCTTGTTTTATACTAAAAAAATAGGAAAAAAGTGATAAGAAAAATTATTTATCAACAATTTCTATTTTGACAAATTATTACAATCAAATAATTCACTAATATAATATAATACAAGCAGTATAACTAAAAACACTATTTGATATAATACAAATTACAATTGTTATATATAAATGAGTTATGTTTTCTAACAACAAAAGTTGTATGGTGTGGTAGTTTGTTTTGGTTGCTTAGTTAGAGGTCATCGGTTTGATTCACATTTCTCGGTGGAATCGGTCCATTTCGGCTGAAATTTGACAGGAATCGGTCCTGAATGGCTGAAATTTGGCTGGAATTGGACCGGAACAGCCGAAATAGAATCGGTACCAGCTGATTCCGCTCTGGAACAGCCTATTATGCTCCGGAACGGCCGATTTTTCCTTCAATGGTTTTCTGTCAGTTCATTATTGTATTGTTGTTATCACAATCTGGAATCTTCGTATAATAACTAGCAAGTCAATGTAAAAAGCAACGCAAGAAACGCTTGGATGATTTGGTATATATATCAAATATATAATCATGTGGCTGAATGCACATGTCTCATATAATAATACTAATTTTCTGAAATTTGCACTCTACAAATAAGGGCAATATTTTATCATCATTACTGCTATATTGTTGTTATCATAAAATTAGTTGGTTTGGTTCTTCTTAATTTTTCCTACATGTACATGTCCCATCTGATTCAATCCTGGTTTGAAAGATTATAAAGGAAAGTAAAAAACACTTTCGACAACACAACACTTAAAATTCTGAGGCAATTCAGAGAGAAATTGAAAGTTCTTCACCTGGGCTAAAAAAAATTAGGCCTAGTCTTTTATCAGAAGAAGAGAGCCTAATTTTTCTTATCAGCCAACCCAAAATCAATGAAAAAGATTGTTGGGCCAGCCTAGAATAAAACCTAATCCCAAAAACTGCAAAATTAAATTTGCCGCATACGCAAAATTAATCCAATTCAATCTCTTATGTTTTGTTATTGATATGTCGAATGTAAATTTCCTACAAATTTGTTATCGTCATGTAAAATTTTGAATCTTTCTTTAATTATACTAGATCAAGTGAACGAAAAATAAAAACATTAAAATTAATCTATCATATTTTGCTAGATATATTCATTTTTCAACTACTTGATTAACTTTAAAATAAACTAAAAAAATTAGAAAATTTTACATGAACGTATCTTGCATAATAATAATGATAGGGCCATGTTCCCCAGGCCCTTTATTTAATGAACTTTAGGCCTATGAAAGCCCGAGATTCGGACCTCCTTTTAGGAGCCAGCCCGGTGCCAAGGTAAAGAGGCCCAAAGCCCGAGATACTTAAAAGACCCAGGCACAGAAACAGGCCGAAGGCCCTGCAAAGGTCGAACTCGGCCCGACATAAGCCTGTACCGCCTTAATGCGGGATAACCACCGAGATAGCGGTTATGGAGCGGTTATGATTCAGCATATATAAGGCAAAAATCCCCATTGAACGGGGGTCGATTTTTTACACACACAGAGAGATATCGCATAGGTCAGAGTCAGAATCTCTCTACACCCACCTCGTTCTTTAACTCTCACACACCCCACACATCTCGGACTGCCATCTCGTGGCAGGGCGAGATCACTCAATCACCTCTCACATACGGACTACTCTCCCCGGGAGATAGGACGTATCAACCACCGTGGGGCCACCTCGCTCCAACACTGAAGCATCCGATGGAGGCGCAAGATGTCTCGAATCCCCCTCCTCCGGGAACCAACAAAGACACCACATGAGGTAAGGATACGGAAAACACCGCAAGACCCTCTCCGAGGACCGACAACAACCCTGCAGGAGAGAAAGACAACCGGCGTACTGTCAACCCGCCAAAAAGCCAGCCCGGGGCAGGTGTAGGGGTGACCTCCCAAAATCCCCCTATCACTGCATCCTGAGGTCAGGTTTTTCTACCAGGCACCACGCCGATAAGACCACCCCTGAGCGCAACCGCGACACGGCCGATGTCGCCTCGGCCACAACAACAATACAGACCACCTTTCGCATCATACCAGCCGCAAACGCCCGTATACTATTACGGGACGTACCCCTACTCACCATATGGCCCACCGGTGCCACAATACCCGTATATGACCCCGCCCGGTCAAATGACCCAGGAAGGCCCTCCGGGAACCTACCACATCGGTATTGCAGCACCATATCCCCTGGTTCCACCCACTTATCTTCCCCTCCAACAAGCGCAGCAGCACTCGGCCCAAATAGTAGCCACGTGTGCTGCGCCAACAAAGCCGACAAAACCCCCCTCCAAGAATCTCCAGGCAGCCATCTCACCCAGAAACCTTGACTCCGACTTTGTCGCAGTCCGAACAGCGAACTGCCAAGAAACGGATACTCCTAGTCCTCAAAACCCCGAGATGCCACACGGCCCTGAGCCGATCGAGCAAGGATGCCAGGAAGGTCAGGGTGAGAACAAAGGGAAGGATCAGGGACAGGAAGCCGGGGTGGGACGTAACTCGTCACCCCAAAGGGAACAAAGGTCAGTCCACATCGGTGACCAGGGACGATCACACCACCGAAAGCAATCTCACTCTCGTCATGAGCGCGAAGATAGCCAACTACGGGGAAGATATAGGACTCGCAAAGGCGACAGGAAGCGCACCCGAAGATCCCCCACCCCTACCAGAGGAATTAGCATGACTCAAGTAGAAGAACTGATCCAGACCCGACTCAATGCTAAGATGGCCGAGATTGAGTCCCAAAAAGCCGACACCTATTCTAAACCTATGGGGATTGCAGATGGACCACTGTCGGCCAATATATACGGAGCATCCATGACAGATTTTAAGTACCCCGCTTTCCTCCCAAGCTTCCGAGGTAATGGCGACCCCGCAGACCCGCACAATTTTGTATATAGATTCCTGGAGCGATTACGTTTGCTAGGAGCCACGGACGCAATCACATGCCGGGTTTTCACAACTTGCCTTCAGGGAGAAGCTTGGGACTGGTACATGAACCTCCCCCGAGGTTCGATTACTAAGTTTGAAGACCTCGCTAAGGCCTTCTTGGAAAGGTATACCGTGATCAGGCCCCCTCAGATCACCAGCGAGATGCTCCTGGACATCGTTCAAGGTCCAAGGGAAAGAACCGGCGACTTCGTCAACCACTTCATACAAGCATCTCGTCAAATACAGAACTTGAATGAAGAATTTGCCCTGGCTGCCATTAAAAAAGAGCTCCGTAAGGGCAGCCCCGGTACCCTGAGGTATGACGCGCACGTAAATAAAATGACTACCTTATGCGAGTTCGTGGCCTTCGCAGAAGGGTACATCAGGGCCGAAGAAGATAATGGCAGCCCCCCAAGAGTCCGACCGAGGTCACCCCGACAACAGAACCACTGGCCACCTCAAAATGATCAACCTCGAGCACAGGTCGAACCTCGGATCCAGAATGAACCCCGTAGACACAATCAGGACAAGAAGGGAGGGCAAAAACCGAATGAAGCAGAGTACCGCCCCCACTACGTGCGGTATGCCCCCTTCACCAAAAAGCGGCACGAGATGTACCATATTGTGAAGGAAATGTTTGATCTACCCCCCCATTGCCCAAAGACATCTTCGAAATACATGACAAATCTAAGGAATGCCTATTTCATGGATTCGAGGGACATTCGACAAGCGACTGTCTCCAGCTACGGGACATATTGGAAAGGCTAGCCCAAGAAGGAAAATTAACCGACTTCATTCAACCCGACTTCTACAAAAAGTATACATGGAAGTACAATGGGCGCGGCCGAGATTACAAGAAGAAAATTCCATACAAGAAGAATTACAACGGTGACCGACGTCCCAATCAAGGACCCAACACCGATGATGGATCAGGTCCGCAGTGCGGGGAGCGACAAAGCAGCCCGGTCGTCAACACGATTAGCGGTGGCATCGGGAATTACCTCCGCAAGATTGAAACCCGCCCAAAGACTAAACCTTACCCCACCATTTTAAATGTCGAGCAGGATACAGACAAGAAACTACCAAGAATGGATGAGGTAATTGTGTTTTCCAAGAAGGATCAGGGCGAGATCGTTGGCCCGCATGTTGACCCAATTGTGCTTAGCCTAAAAATCGATACACATAGGGTAAAAAGGGTCCTAGTAGACACTGGAAGTTCAG
Source organism: Carex kokanica (assembly GCA_025461125.1). Classification (NCBI taxonomy): domain Eukaryota; kingdom Viridiplantae; phylum Streptophyta; class Magnoliopsida; order Poales; family Cyperaceae; genus Carex; species Carex kokanica. The sequence goes on along the minus strand of JAJGRX010000895.1, from coordinate 50,073 downwards.
CCGACATCCTTTACTTGTCCGCTTTCTGCAAAATGGGATTCAAGACCGATACACTCAAGAGGATAACACCCCCTCTCATCGGTTTCACAGGCGATTCCCTCCGTCCAAAGGGTATGGTTTTACTCAAAACCGCTTTCGGCATCCCGCCTAAAGTGGTAGAAACATTAATCGACTTCTTGATAGTTAATGCCCCGTCTGCCTACAATGCCATCCTCGGGAGGGGTACGCTGAACAAAATCGGGGCCATAGTTTCTTCTCCCCATTTAAAAATCAAATTTTACACAAGTCATGGGGTGGGAGAAAAATGTGGAGTACAGGAGATAGCTCGGGAATGCTACCACGTCTCTCTCCAAGAAAGGTGTGGCCAAGTCCATCAGGTCGACACCCCCAGAACAACCACCTGCCGCCCGGGCGGGCAGATGAAGGCCAGAAGCAACCTCATGCCCCCCGATACTCAAATTGCGCTAGACCCCACAGACAAAGCAGAATCTAAGTCTTCCCTTGAGCCCGCAGACGAAGTTGAGGAGCTCGACTTAGGTGACGGGAGACATTGAACATAGGAAAAGCCATTCAGGGGTCAGCTAGAGAAGACCTGATCACTTTCCTCCGCAATAACCAGTCCGTTTTTGCCTGAACTGCCGCTGACATGCCAGGAATTCCCAGGTCGATCGCAGAACATAAGCTGCATATCAAGCCGGAATTCAAACCAGTACGCCAAAAGAAGTTCAATATGGGGGAAAAGAGACAACTGTCAGTGAAAAAGGAAGTCGCAAAACTTCTAGCTGCGGGATTCATCCGTAATGTCGACTGCCCTGAGTGGATGGCTAACCGGTTCTGGTTAAAAAATCAAATTGAGATTGGCGGATGTGTATTGATTACACAAATCTTAACAAAGCATGCTCAATGGATCCGTTCCCCCTGCCCAAAATAGACCAACTTGTGGACTCCACTTCGGGACATGCATTCCTCAGCTTCATGGATGCATTCTCGGGATATAATCAGATTAGGATGAGTCCTGACGATGAAGAGAAGACTGCTTTTACAACCCATTCTGGCCTCTATTGCTACCGAGTAATGTCATTCGGTTTGAAAAATGCAGGAGCAACCTTTCAGAGAATGGTGAATAAAGTCTTCCAAGACCAAATCAGCCGAAACATGGAAGCTTATGTCGACGATTTGCTGATAAAGAGCATGTCGGACCTCGATCACGTCCGAGATCTCCAAGAGACCTTTGCGACCTTAAACCGAGCCGACATGAAGCTCAACCCAAAAAAGAGGCTCACCGGTGGTAAGTTCCTCGGATTCATGGTATCCATGCGAGGTATTGAAATTCACCCCTCTAAATCGCAAGCCATCCTCGACATGCAACCACCCCGGAACTTGAAGGAACTCCAGTCGTTAACTGGACGGCTGGCGGCCCTAAACAGATTCATAGCACGGTCCGGCGACGTTTGCTTCCCCTTCTTCAAAGCAATGCGTAAATCAGCCAAATTTGAATGGACTGACGAGTGCGCGGTGGCTTTCGACAAAATCAAAGCTTACCTCGCTGACCCACCTTGCCTCAGCAGACCCGCAGCGGGCGATATCCTTGTCCTTTACTTGGAAATTACCACCTATGCTGTCAGTGCAGCCTTAGTCCGAGAAGAAGGGCGGGAACAGCGGCCTGTATACTTCGTGTCACATGTACTCCGCGATGCCGAAACAAGATACACACAAATCGAGAAAGCAGCGTATTCTCTGGTAGTGGCGGCAAGGAAGCTGCGACCATACTTTCAGTCGCACCCTATCAAAGTATACACCGGGGTACCTCTCAAGAAGGTCCTCACTAACTTTGACTCTTCTGGCAGACTACTAGCTTGGGCACTAGAGCTCTCCGAGTTCGACATCTCCTTCCATCCACAGAATGCTCTCAAGTCGCAGATTTTTGCCGATTTCAGTTTCCTGTGACCAACAACACGGCAGAATATGAAGCAATGATAGCCGGGCTCAAATTAGCCAGAGAACTCGGAGCACGCGAGGTCTACCTCCATAGCGATTCCGAGTTGGCTGTTAAGCAGATCAATGCCGAATGTCGCGTCATGGATGACAAGTTGTGCAAATACCGGGAGCAGTTCAACTGCCTGAAGGACCAGTTCGATAAGGTAGAGATCCAACATGTTTCTCGCAACAAGAATTGCCAGGCCGATGCCCTCTCCAAGCTCGGAGCCGCAGGAAACTTAGACAAAGACAGACCAATCATAGTTATGGACACCCAACTCCAGCGTTGATGTGAATGTCATTGAGATGTACGCCATCCACGAACCTGCAGAAAAATGGTTCACACCGATGTGGAATTTCCTCAATACTGGGGTCCTGCCAACGAACCACCTCGAAGCACGACGTCTCAAGAAGATAGCCCCGCTTTACTCTATATTCAACAACCAGCTCTATAAGAGGGGATACGTCCGACCTTGGCTGAAATGTGTTCCGGACGATACCGCCCATCAAATGTTGGCCGAGGTACACGCCGGCATATGTGGCAGTCATCAAGGTGCCAAAACCCTAGCTAAAAGAATACTTCGAGCGGGATTTTATTGGCCAACAATGCAGCAAGACGCTGCGGACTTGGTCAAAAAATGCGACAAATGCCAATACCACAGTAAGCTCAGCACTAGCCCGCCTTACGACCAGATCTCTATCTCGGGGGCATGGCCCTTCGACTTATGGAGAATCGACATCGTGGATCCATTCCCCAAAGTCGTTCGACAGCGGCGTTGGATTATAGTCGCTGTCGAGTACTTTACCAAATGGGTGGAAGCAGAGGCCTTGGCAACTATCACGGCCAAAGCAGCAGAACACTTCATTTGGCGCAACATCATCTGCCGATTCGATTTGCCCCATGCCCTCATTTCCGATAATGGCACGCAATTCAACGCAGCCAGCACGATCGCGTTCCTATCGGGCCTCGGTATCCATAACAACTTCACCTCGGTTAGCCATCCCGCCAGCAATGGGCTCGCCGAGGTCACCAATCGGACCATTTTGGAAGGCATCAAACGCAAGGTGGAAGCCAACCGAAAAAACTAGCCTGATATGTTGGTCGAAGTCCTTTGGGCATACCGAACAACCCCGCGGGAAGCCACGCAACAAACACCATACTCGTTGGTATTTGGCATGGAAGCAGTCACCCCTTTGGAACTCATAGAACCATCCCTTCGCACTGCGACATACTCTGTTGAAGGAAACCCGGGCTCTCACGAGGTCGACCTCGAGCTTCTTCATGAAACCAGAGAACGAGCCCGTGTCCGGACAATGGAGTACCAACGACGGGTCAAACGTGCTTTTGACAAGCACGTTATACCCCGCGACTTCCAACCAGGTGACCTCGTTCTGAGGAAGGTCGAAGCGACGAGTAAACATGTGGGCAAGCTCGAGCCAAATTGGGAAGGCCCGTACCGAGTAGTTACCCTCAGAGGGAAAGGCGCATATTGTCACACCCCAAATCTGGAGGTGCGACAATTATTACTCCGCCTATCTTATCATTCAATATACGTAACATAAGGCATGAATCTTTTTATGCATTGCCAATAGCATCCATTATTTTTCCCACATCTCACTTTAATTACAATAATTATCTGACATTTTACAGTGGATGATGCTAGAGATATATTCTCTGCACCCTATCAGATATAATAACCCAAATCCCAAACCTTTAGATGGCCTTGCTGTCAATTTTAACCCCAAAAGCGTTTCTCTGTCTTCGTCTAACAAACCTGCGAATCCCACAAGGAGAAACGGGTGAGAAATAATAAATTATTCCTCAGTGCGAATTTGCCACAGTTTAGATTATTGGACTTGCAATCAAAATCTATATTCAAAAATGAAACCATACAAAAGCAGTTCAGACAGATGCATATTCATAAATAAAGCAAGTGCATATGATCGACAACAATTTACCAAATGAAACACAATTTACGGAATTTCCAAGATGAATCTCAAACACGCACGTTTTTGGCTTAACTCGGTTTATTACAACTGGTAGCACATACGGATGTCCCACCGAGCTGGACCCTTTATCAAACCCACATCTGTAGGGTCACTGACACCTACAGATGGCCCACCAAGCTGGACCCTTTATCTGACACCCATCCGCAGTGCTTCGGCTTAACCGTTAACTAAGGTCTGGTTCATAATCAGATAATAATTCGTATGCAATAAGCTCAGAATCGTCAATTCACAACACGTCAAACCAAACTGTCATTCCTGTCCCAGACTGGATATGACACCATTCCATCGTTTCCTCACAGTCACCCAAAGTCTCCGTCACGATCAGTCATTGCCCAGCATTGACTGATCTCAATCAATCACTGCCCAGCAGTGATTAACTATACCCATATGCACATATGGTTTCGAGTCATCGCCCAGCGTTGACTTCGAAACGTTACCGACCATCCCAGATAGTCATAAATTATTGGGGACTTTAGACCGTAGTTCCAAAACAAAAGAACACAAACAAACGTATACCATTCAACATGCAAATATAACTGTGATATTCATTTTGGACCGAAATGGGGTTATTGCGGCTCGCAACTTAATTACCAGACAATTTCCAGCTCCTATTGACATTTTTCAGGCTCTCATTGCGGCCCGCAATGGATGTGGTTGCGGCCCGCAACAAAGCATTCAGAGAGTTTTTGAATTCTACTCCATTCATTGCGGCCCGCAATGAATTCATTGCGGCCCGCAACAAAACATTCAGAGACTATACTTTATTCTGCTACATTCATTGCGGCCCGCAATGAATTCATTGCGGCCCGCAACAAAGCATTCAGAGGATATACTTTGAGCTGCTCTGTTGATTTCGGCCCGTAATGATTGTTGCGGCCCGCAATAAGGCGATTTCAGTGCATATCAGTTCTAATTTAATACGGTTATGCATATGATTCAAACAATTCGATTATGCAATTAATCAAGCAGTTCAACATGACAATTGGAAGCAGTTTAATTCATGAATATAAATTATCAAACAAGTCTAAGAATCCCGCACCTAATATCGTAGGGCACTAAATAAGGTCACCATTAGTCTGTTCCTCCCGAACATTCTATCTCGTCTGTCTTTCTCATAATTATTATGCCTACTTTAAAACAATATATATATTGTAATCAATATATGTAACATTTTCATATAGTAGAGTTGTATATTAATTATTCCCTTATTTCCTTAATTCTTATTCGAGTCAGGATCCAACTGAGCCAAGGTCATTATTCACAACTTTGTTTCTTCTTTTAATTCAAACTAATGCCGGCCATAGTAAACATTTTATATTATTCACTTAAGTCCATATGACATGATCAAATTATCAATTTCAGAAATTTTGCAATTTTACCATATATATATATTCTTTTCTTGTAAACTAATCCCTACAACCCTCGTAATAATTATACCAATAAGCACAACAAGTTGGTACCAACCGGTACCAGTATTTGACAATTCAAAAGTATTCAATACTAACCCGGTATAGTACCATAAAGATATCCAGTAGCAAAGTAAGCCAACCATGGCTAACGGGTTCAAACCTGATAAGGAAAATAAAGTAAAAACAAGATGATTTTCAATCAATCCACAAGAGCTCAACTCAGTTTATAGCACCAAACAGATTGCAAACTCAAGTCTTTGAGGTTACCAAACCGGCAAACCCTAGGTCGGGTAGAGAGAAAGTAAAACTGAGAGAGATATATACCCTGTGCCATTGCTGAATATAGCGAACAAAGAAGGCGGAAACATCAATCCAAATCAAACCGTTCAAACGGCCAGAGAGAGATATCTCTCTGTTGCCTTTCGCAGTGGAAACAAAATAGAAAATTGGAAGAGTTGAGAGAGAGAGAGAGACGTAGAGGCAGTAAAAAGGGAAACAAATGAGAAGATAAGAATGAAAATATGCGGGTCCCACATGCCTTAGTATATTAATTCCATTTTACTACTTAAACCCTTAAGTTTCCAGTTTTGTCAATAGGTCCAAAATAATTACAAGAGTATATATATTATTAATCTTATATACTTGTCCCATATAAATTTAAATTTCCACTACTACAGAAATGGTCATTGTACACGGCACATTGTACACGGACTTGGCAATTTTATAGAAAAACCGTGTAGAAGTTGTAATTTTTTGGATGCCTGAAATATCTGTAGGATCTCTACACGGATATTTATAAAAGAATTAGTGTAGAAAGACGTGAGAGAGCTACACGGACGTTTACTAGAAAATGTACACGGCTTATTGTTTAAATAACAGTGGAGAAATCCTTGAGAGAGCTACACGGATATCTAATTAAAGAACCGTGAAGAAAGTTAAGAATTGTACACGGATGTTTGTTTAAATGACCGTGTATATAACCCGTAGGAGCTACACGGATGTTTAATAAAGATCCGTGTAGAAATGTCGAATTTGTACACGGTTTTTTGTTTAAATGACAGAGTAGAAAGCCTTGAGCGAGCTACACGGACGTTTAATAAAGAGCTGTGTAGAAAGGATATTTTAGGTTTTTTGTTATATAAAAGGCCTTCTCCCCAGCGCCGTTTTGATCAATTTATACTCTCCCCTCTCACAGTTAACAATTGGGTTGAGATGTAGGTTTATCAATTGTTTCAGATCGCAAAATTAGATTGATATGAGCTACTGTTTTGGGAGCTCACAGATGAGCGATCTGGTATAATTGATAACCTACATCTCGAATTCCCATGCGATCGAAGTATTGAAAAAAAAATTATCTCTCTATTCTGATCAATTTTACTGGACGAAGAGTTGGGTGAAGAGTTGGGTGATGGACCTTCAGAGCCGGATGAAGAGATGAATGTGACGTTCAGAGCCGGATGAAGAGTCGAATGAAGAGTCGGAGATCATCCGACTCTTCATTCGACTCTTCATCTGGCTCTGACGGTCCTTCATCCACATCTTCCCTTTTTTTGATGGTCCTTCATCCAACTTTTTACTCAACTCTTTCTTTAGTAAAACATGTATCTTCATATTACCCTCTGTAAACCCTACTGGCACCAAAAGGAAAGAACCACCCTATTCTAGTCCTTAATGGAAATTTTTAGTTTACAATATGACTTTTTATTCCAACTTTTGTAATGCTTTAATTTTGTATAATTTAGGGTACATGAATTTTTAGTTTAAATGTCTTCCTCTGTTTTGGAAATTGTTTGTTCTGAAAAACATAGGGAAAAAAACTAGCTGACAGACAAAAAAAAAAAAACAAAAACAAATGATACACGGACGTTTAATAAAGAGCCGTGTAGAAACGAGAAATAGTACACGGATTTTTGTTTAATTAACAGCGTAGAAAAATAATTTACACGGCTGTTTATATAAAAGTCTGTGTGTCTTTCCACACGGATTTATAGCTAAATATCCGTGAAAACAAAGATACTTGCTCGAAATAATGGAAGGCTAAACCAAAAAAAATAAAACAAAAATTAGGAAAAAAAAAGAATTCTAAATGTCCGTGAAGAAAATTTATCTTTTATATTACACACGGTTGTTTATATAATTGTCCGTGTATAAAGGTTATCTTTTATAAACGGCTACATATGTAAAAGTCCGTGTAGCTCTCGTAATGCTTTTTTTACACGGATTTATAGATTATCATCCGTGTAGAAAGGTTATTTTAGGGTTTGGAACTATATAAAAGGCCTTCTTCCGGCGCCGTTTTGATCAATTAATACTTCTCTCTCTCTCTGTATTGAATTGGTCTGATTTCTGCGCACAAGGAACGAGGCCGGATCTGAGATATAGCTTGGAAGTTAATTCGCATTCTCCTCTCTATTGCCAAGGTTAGTCATACATATATATATTTCCCTCTTCTTTATCTAATTTTCTGTTACTGATTAATATTGCTTAATTATTTCTGTCAATTATTATTTAATGCTTGATTTGTTAAGATAATGTAAATAATTAGTGTATTGTGGTCCAATAACCGACCTACTGATGCTTTTAGGTCCATGCCCGTTCAAAATTAATCCAATAGGGATTAATTTTGGATAGTCCCCCGTTTGGGACTGCTCTTTGAATATTGTGTCTCATTTAGGATGTGAACACGTATTAGCGGGATTTAATTAGTATTTGAGGAAAGTTCGACAGTATTTCTCCTTATTGCTCCTACGAGTATGTGGTTTTTACGCATACTTGGGGAGTTAAGGAGAAATGCTGCCGAATTTTTCTCAAATACTAATTAAATCCCGCTAATATGTGTTCACATATGAGGCATAATATTCAAAGAGTGGGTTAGGATTGTAAACCGGCCCTTTATAAGCCAAGAATTTGGAACAATATATATGCTGACCACCATATATGTTTAATTGGAATTTTTTTTTACTTTAATTTACAGATGGATCGAAGTTGGATGTACGAATTGCGACGTGATAGTGCAGAATACTTGGCTCGCGTTGATGAGTTCCTAAAATTTGCTGAGAGTTATAGAGTGGACAGAAAAGATAACGACATCTTGTGTCCTTGTAGAGATTGTAAAAATTATATAAGATTTGGGGATTCGGAAGAAATTAGAGCTCATTTGATTTGTCGGGGATTTAAGAAAAAATATACATGTTGGTTTATGCATGGTGAGAAAATTGGGGAATGTAGTGGAACCAATAGAAATTTTGTTTTGGATGAGAATGATGATAATGTAGAAACTGTTGATAATTTTGAATTTGAATGCAACGATGATTTTGAGAATGTCGAAAATTTCGATAATGCTGGGCTTGATTGCAACGAGTATGATGAGGTGGAGATTGATGAAAATGCAGAATACAATTTTACTGAGAATCTAGAGGACATGTTACGTGATGTGGAAGATGAAATTAGTGATAAAAATTTTAAAAAATTTCAGTATCTGTCTAATTAATCTAAAAAGCTGTTATACCCCGGGTGTACCAAATTTACAAAACTATCAGCTGTGTTGAAATTATTGAACTTAAAAGCAGACAACGGTTGGAGTGATAAGAGTTTCACGTCCTTATTAAAGCTTTTACGAGAGATGCTCCCAGATAACAACGAGTTACCCAGTACAATATATCAGGCGAAGAAGTTGATCTGTCCAATGGGTTTGAAGATTGAAAAAATACATGCATGTCCGAATGATTGTGTATTGTACCGTGGCGAGTACGAGGCCATGCATGTTTGTCCTAAATGCGTTGTTTTACGGTATAAACGCAAGGACCAGGACACTGACGATTGTGATGGAGGAAAAAATGCAAGGCCTCCGGCTAAGGCGGTGTGGTATTTTCCGATAATACCGAGATTCAGACGGTTATTTGCAAATCCCAAAGATGCGAAATTGTTGCGTTGGCATGAAGAAGAGCGCAAAAGAGATGGTAAACTAAGACACCCTGCTGATTCAATTCAATGGAGAAACATTGATAGACATTTCGAAGGATTTGGTGGCGAATCACGAAACCTTAAGTTAGGGGTGAGCACAGACGGAATGAGTCCGTTTGGAAGCATGAGCAGTCAGCACAGCACTTGGCCAGTTCTTATATGCATCTACAATCTTCCTCCTTGGTTGTGCATGAAACGCAGGTACATAATGATGTCATTACTAATCCAAGGACCCAGACAACCCGGAAATGACATAGATGTGTATCTTGCACCATTAATTGAGGACCTCCAGAAATTGTGGAGGGATGGCGTCCGGGTGTGGGATGCGTACGGCAAAGAGCAATTTAATTTGCGGGCCATGGTATTCTGCACCATAAATGATTTCCCCGCGTACGGAAATTTATCGGGTTACACTTGTAAAGGAGCAAAGGCGTGCCCCATCTGTGAAGATGACACGCAGGTGCTGAGGTTGAAAAATTGTAAAAAGAATGTTTTTATGGGGCACCGTAGGTTTCTTCCTGTTAATCACCCATACCGTAAGAAGAAGAAGGTATTCAACGGGAAAATTGAGCTTGGAGTGGCACGTCGTTCGTTAGATGGGAAGAATGTCTTCATGCGGGTTAAAAACCTTGTTGTTGTTTTTGGAAAACGTGCCAAACCACCACCGAAAGATATTTGGAAAAAGAAGTCCATATTTTGGGAGCTACCATACTGGGAATATTTAGAAGTGAGACATTGCCTAGATGTCATGCATGTTGAAAAAAATGTCTGTGACAGTTTGATTGGCACATTATTGAACATTTCGGGGAAGACGAAAGACGGTCTTAAAGTTCGAGAAGACATGAAATTAATGGGATTACGACCCGAACTTGCACCGCAGGATAAAGGGAAGCAAAAGGCATACCTCCCCCCCGCAATGTGCACAATGTCGAAGATCGAGAAAACGAGCTTTTGTAAGTGCCTTCATAGTATTAAAGTCCCATCAGGGTATTCTTCGAATATTAAGAAGCTGGTGTCGATGAAGGACCTGAAATTGATTGGTCCGAAATCCCACGACTGTCATGTTTTAATGACACATATGATTCCTGTTGCAATTCGGGGAATTTTACCGAAGCCCGTGCGGCAAACCATTACGAAGCTTTGTTTTTTCTTCAATGCAATTAATTCCAAAGTGATAGACCCGCTCAAATTGGACGCTTTGCAGAAGGAGGTCGTCGTTACCCTTTGCCATCTTGAGATGTATTTTCCGCCATCTTTTTTCGATGTTATGGTTCACCTTGTTGTTCATCTCGTGAGGGAAATTCAGATCTGTGGTCCCGCGTTCCTGCGGTATATGTATCCATTCGAGAGATTCATGGGTATTTTGAAAAGTTCCGTAAGGAACCGACATCGTCCCGAAGGTAGCATTGTGGAGGGATATTCCACAGAAGAGGTAATTGAGTTTTGCACCAACTACATGACCGGTGTGGGTCCTATTGGCGTTCCAAAATCTCGATACGAGGGAAGGCTACAAGGAGTAGGGACAATAGGGTTGAAAGCCATAGTTGCTGTTACACCAAAAGGTATAGTACAAAGTTTCAGTACAGTAAACTGCACTTTTTAACCTTCAATACACTTTTCGGTTCAGACTGCAAGTATACAATCCTATCGAGTAGTATAAATTCGGGTATCGATCACAGGGACGGTTCAAGTCTTAACTAGAATTCTGCCTAAATTAAATAAAGACTAGAAGTTGGAAAATGTTGGTTTTGGGTTTTTATAGTTCCTAACAATTCAATGACAATAATTAAATGCAAGAAAGAAAATAAACTTGATTTAAATCAACAGTAAAAAGCGTTTCCAGGGTTATGACTTCATCTCAGTTCTGCCTCGAGGTACCCGGTCCGTGTAGTGTCCTACACGGGCCGTGTCCAATGTACACGGGCCGGGTACTGTCGTACACGGTCCGTGTGGCCCTCGAGTGAATGCAGCAGTTATTGTTTCTTTGTGTTGTTCCTTTGTGTAGGGTTCTACTGACCAGACCTAATGTCTCTAAACCTCAACTGTCGTCTGTTGGCTTATTAACTTGGTATGGAATTGCAGTATGTGCCCTCGTCGGGTTCTAGACCTCAACTGTCGTATGTTGGTCTGAATTACCTAGTTGCTTGTTTGGTATACTAAAGGTAACCTCATTCCGTCGATATGAGAAAATGTTCACCTGTCGGCTACTACTTGGTTTCACCTTCCGGATCACTAATCCTACCTCATGTACTTAGTTTGGTTGAGAGATTATAAGGGCCAAAGTACCTTCTAGATGTGCGCATTCATCTAGTGGTAAACCAATAAAAATCAAACAACTTAGACTAAGCAATTAAAATCAAACACAATCAAGCAAACACAAATTTGAACAAAAGAATCCAATAACTAACATGCAAAACAAAATATTCAATTACATCACAACCCTAGAAACTAAAAGTCTACTCTAACATGATTAAAAAGCAAATAAAACAAATAAAGATAAAGGAGTTCATAGAAAAACTCGAAGAACAATGAAGATCCGTCGAAAACTCGCGTCTTCGCTTCTCAACTTCGTCTCCAAGCTAGCCGCCAAGTCCCAAACCCTAGCAATTGCCTCTCTGCTCCAGAATACCCCTCTGGTGCAAGAAATCCCGCTTATATGCTTTTCTGGCCGACCTTCCATCAATTAGCCTTGTTTCCAAATTCTAAATTTGTTTCCAGAAAAATGCTTGACACGGCCCGTGTGGAATTCTACACGGACCGTGTGCCTGTGTTCTTCCTGCGGTCGAGTCAGCGGTTGGAAATGCTTGACACGGCCCGTGTGAAATTCTACACGGACCGTGTACCTGTGTCTCTAGCTCAGATTGTAGATCTTCTCGCAAGCTTTCCGAAAAGTGGTTATACACTCAAAACGGAGTTACGAGTCAAAACTTATGACCGTTTTAATTTCAGGTGCTGAGATTGGTGTCCTGGTCGTGTCTGTGGTCGGGCAGAGGGTTGTACGGTCCGCATAAGAAGGTACAAGGACCGTATATAAACCTTCAAATTCCATATTCTTCCTCGGTTTCACCCGTTTTCTGCAAAGTAAGAACAAATACGCAGCAGTACCACATTCTATAGATATTCAATGAAATAAACACGATTTGACAGTTCTAAACACAGGTTTTGGTACAAAATATGGGTCGGAATATAGATAAGTTTGCGAGATATCAGTTGCTGATAACGATGACCTGCGAAAGGCACATTTTATTGTACTGCAGCACATGGCTGATGTTGCTCCATATATAGATGAGCACATGACGATCCTTCGACAACAGAACTACACGAGAAGTCAGAAGTGGCTTACTGACGAGCATAACCGTTCTTTTATAGGATGGATGAAAGACAGAGTGAAATCACACCCCGAAATGTCCCCCGTAAATGAAACTGTTAGATTGCTGGGCGAAGGACTCCAAATGGTTGTTAGAACATTCCAAGGATACGAGATTAACGGATATACATTTTACACTAAATTACAGTGTGATAAGAGCACAATGCAAAATAGTGGGGTGACGTTGGTGGCGACGTCCCAAGAATTAAGTAGATCGGGGGATGCCCGGCCTGTAATAGCTTCAAAGTCTTATTACGGCGTTATTGAAGAAATTAGGGAGCTCGTTTACAATCCTCACCTTAGCATTCCCTTGTTTCGGTGCCAATGGGTCGAAGACCGGGGTGTTAAAGTTGATAACGACGGGTTTACCCTCGTTGATTTTGACAAAGTCGGGTATGTGGATGATCCGTTCATACTTGCCAAGCAAGCCACCCAAGTGTTTTATGTCACTGACCCGAGTGATGATAGGTGGAGTGTCGTCCTATCCGGAAAAAGAAGGATTGTTGGGGTAGAAAACGTCACCGACGAAGAAGAGTACGACCAGTTCGAAGAGATACCTCAATTTTGTACCGATTTGCAAGCTGAGATAGCAACAATTGCAGAACAAGACGAAGCAAATTACATGAGATCTGACCACAATGAAGGATTATGGGAAGATGTTCAAACAGTGGAAAAAAGGAGAAAAAGGAAAAAAAAAATCCAATGTATAATATTTACTCCTTTTAAACTTGAAAATTTTAATATTTCTTATTTGGAAAAAAAAATTCAATGCATAATATATATTTCTTTTATAATATTTCAGAGAGCCCAATGAAGCTAAAGACTCAAGGCCGGTTTATCTCTGGTTATTTCTGTCTCATTGTAATGTTTTTATTTCGTTTCTAATATTTCTTTGTTGCATCAGGAGCAAGAACCAGATAGATTATTTTAGATATGTGGGCAGAGTGGTTTCAACAGTAATTTTTGTAAACTAGAAATATGGATTTGTATAATTTAGTGTAGGTTTTTTTGTATTAATTTTTGATATAATCTAGACATGAATTTTTGTATAATTTCTGATATAATTTAATTAGTACGTGAAACACCCATCTTTCTAAGAATAATTTTTAATTTCATTTAGAAATTCAAAGGGAGCAACACGGACATTTAATTAAACATCCGTGTACAAATAGTTTTTTACGTTTCATAAAATGTCTGTGTAGAAATTCAAAGGGAGCTACACGGATATTTCATTACACATCCGTGTAGGAAGGTATTTTTTCCCCTAAAATTATTCTCAGAGAAAAAGTAATCGAAACGGGGGAGTGATTATTTGAATTCGTTTTCGTCTTTTCAGAATTAAAAAGATAAGGCAACTTCTCGAATTAAACGTTTTCTATAGTTGGACACGGACGTTTAACTAAAAATCCGTGTAAGAAAAGTTTTCTCTATGGTCGTTTAATTTTCAATAGTTTTTTGGCCTTCTAAGAAACGTACACGGGCGTTTAATGAATAATCCGTGTACAAAAGGTTTCCTACACGGATATTTAATTAAACGCCCGTGTAGAAATTGAAATATTCAAATTACATTATTCTTGAAATACTTTACTTGAACAACAGGGACTAAATTGCATGTTATTTTGAAATATTTTTTTGTAAAAAATATTTTGAAATAATTACTTGAACAGAAGGTATTTTTTTTCGAAAAATTATTCTATGGTTGTTTTATAAATTTGTAAAACCAGATAAGGTCATATCAAGTAAAGTGTTAATTTATGTTTTCAAATCGGATTATTTAGAGAGCATTAGGCATTCTATGATATTATTTAGACAGATTATTTAAGTTAATTTTAAATAATTTACTTTTTAGTGATTATCCATGAATTAATTATTTGTTGGTTGTTTTGTACTGTTAATTCATATCTATAACAGTATTTATTTAGATAGCATGAAGTATTTAACAAAATAGTTAAACGGAAAGAAAACAAAATGCTGATTAAATTAAGAACAAAAATATATTACATCAAAACAAAACGAAAAAAAGCTAACTTAATTAAACACTCCTTCACTGGCCTGGCTGGATTGCTCCTTGGCCTGACCCCCGCCTTTTAATCCAGGGTCTCTTTGGCCTGATCCAGGGATTGCCCCTCCTTTTGTAGGGCTTTGGTGGTGGGTGCTCCCTTGGGCTTCGCCGTGGCACGTCATTTGAGGGCGGCCATGGCCATGTCCTCCTGTAGTTGGGAGGAGGCATTTCATAGCCGGGAGGGACTTCTAATTTCAGGCGAGCATCTTCGGGAGGGACATAGCCGGGGGGCCATGGCCATGGCACATTTGCGTCTTCTTCCGGTGGCACCGAAGCGGCCATTTCTTCTTCCAAATTCTCAGAGAAAAGTAATCGAAAAGGGGGAGTTTCTCAGATTATATTGAATTTTGAAGTCGTTTCGTCTTCTTAATTAAAAAGATAAGGCAACTTCTCGAATTCCGTGTACAAAAGGCTTTTGAAGGTCGTTTAATTTTGAATTTCATCTTATAAGAATCATACACGGTTGTTTAATTAAAAATACGTGTACAAATGGCTTTTAACACGGCCGTTTAATTTTCAAGAGTTGTTTCGCCTTATAAGCAACGTACACGGGCGTTTAATGAATAATCCGTGTACAAACTGTTTTCTACACGGATATTTATTTAAACGCCCGTGTAGAAATTGAAATATTTATTTGCATTTATTATTAAGTTCTGCTAGATACTCGAAGATATAAAATAATTTTCAAGCTAAATAAAACTGAAATCAGGTTCCTTTTTATATTTTGGAATTTCCATTTTGAAAAATATGGAATTTGAAAAATATGAAACTTTGGAATTTGAAAAAATTAATCTAGAAAACCATATGTAGGCGCGCATTTCATAATTTCGCGTAACCTAATTATACACGGGTGTTTAATTAAACGTGTAGCTCTCTTACGTTTCTACACGGGTGTTTATTTAAATGTCCGTGTATATTTAGTTTACGCGAAATAAAGTGCGCGCCTCGTCTCTGTCGCTCGATATCTTTTCAAAATCTCCTCGTCTCCCCTAAAACCTAAACCCCCTAGTCTCCTATCTCTTTCTGTGGTGCTGCCATCGTTCTCTCTCTCGGTGCTAGCTCGGTCTCCTCTGTCGCTCTCCTCTGAACTCGCCAACTGAATCTCTAAGCTCCTCTCGCGCGGTTGCTGTTCTGTCCTTGAAAGGCTCTCTCTCTCTCTCTCTCTCTCTCTCTCTAAGTTGCAATGCTCCCTGTATCTTGGTTAAATCAAAACCCTTATCTCTGATTGTATTTTGGTTAAGTGAAAAGTTTCGTCAACTGACCTATTCTGGTGACATGGACACCTAATTAATGTTACAGGGACTAAATTGCAAAACCAACACTATGATTGAACAAAGGACCCAACAACACATAAGTTAGACCTAAATTTTACATTTCATAGCATTTGTAATAATGTTTCTTTTTTGTAGAAAGAACCATGTCACAGCCAGGTGAGAATGCAGATATGATTTTGGAAACAGTGGAACCGCAGGTAGATATGATAGTGGAAGAAGAGGACCAGCAGTCTCAGACAGAAAAGAGGAAAAGAGGTCCGACAATGTGCACGAAGACCTCAGAGGCGAAGGATTTGCAAATCGAGTTCAACAAAACCGGATGTCCGAAGGGTCCACGTAGGGCAGAGTACACAAATTGGTGTAACAATTTGGTGAAGCAGAAGGCATCTATCTTGGTTGAGAGGTGGGACAAATTCTCTGACGAAGATAAGAACGAATGGTGGAACATTGTGAAGGTAAAAAAAAAAACTGTACATGCATTATATATTCATTTTTCGTATTCTGTTTGTT
This sequence comes from Carex kokanica, assembly GCA_025461125.1. Taxonomy (NCBI): domain Eukaryota; kingdom Viridiplantae; phylum Streptophyta; class Magnoliopsida; order Poales; family Cyperaceae; genus Carex; species Carex kokanica. The sequence goes on along the minus strand of JAJGRX010000895.1, from coordinate 33,501 downwards.
ATTTCTTTTTTTGTTGGATACAAGTTTTCTAGCATGTCTTAACCTTTGGTATATTTCTAGGGGTGTAGGTGATAATTCTTGCTTTGTAGGACTATATCCCAAATTCTATCATTTAGCAGTTATACAGAGAAAAATTCAAAACCAAATATATATTACCTGCTAAATGAAATCAATGTAGTGTAGTGCACCATGCTTGAACTGGGTACCGCCACCAGGAAAGGTAAGGTAATCGCCAGACACCTTGACCCAATTCTGGTGCCCTACACTATTATCATGACAGATAGCAAAATCAGCAAAGAAATATCACTAACAAACTCAGCTAAATACAACACATTATTTCACTTTGATTTGGTCATAAAGGTTAGATTGCATGTAGGTAGTGACATAGGTTGTGCCCCAAAGTTTCCTAATATACAGAAAACAATTTGGTAGAGCAAGTGAAACACAAATTATTTTCAAGCTACTTATTCCCCGTACTTTGGTTAAGTGCAAGTTATATATGTCTATACCTGACCTGAAAACTTGAATGAACTTACATGCAGTAATTTTGTTGTCAATCATGCAGGCTCATTGGAACATCCAGGATGACGACCCAAAGTCTGCGAAAAAGAAAAAGACTCTGAGGAAAATGAATGAAGCTTGGAAGCAATTCAAGAGCACGTTGAAGACGGTTTTCATGGAGGAAGGGAGAAATCCGGTAGGCTACTATAAATGGCTGAAACAAGAGGACTGTGAGGAGTTTCAAGCTTTGAAGTCCACAAAAGAGTTCAAGGTATATAAATTCAGCCAACTTTGTCTCTGTTCTTTCTCGATATGTACTTATCTTCCTTAAACTAGCTAATTGATGTGCCTTGATGTGTGAAGGTAAAAAGTGACGAGGGCAGGAGGATCGCGAAATTGAACAAGTACCCGCACAAATTAGGGTCAGGTGGTTACGAGGGTAAGTCGGTCGAATGGGCTAAGGTACTGGACCAAAACAAAGATTCTGACTCATCTGTGGTTAGGATCCAAAATCCTAGGGCCCAACACTGGCTCATGGGAAGATCTGAGGTAACCGCTGACGGGACGATAGTACTCCCAAGTGACGTGCAACCCGTGGCTCAGAAAATGGTAAGAGTCTTTGTGGTAACTTCGTGTACATTACTTTGTCTTTTGCTATAACTAATTTTTTTTTTAACAGTTGGATGTGGAGGAGGAGGTAAATTCGGGCTCCATGACTGTCGAAAGAGTGGATGATTCCTTGTCCGCAGCGCTCGGGACTAAAGAACACACGGGTCGAGTTAGGGGTGTCTCGGTCTACTATGGCTGGAAGGATGTATACAACGAACCAAAACCAAAAAGAAGACCGCGTGCCAAAGTTAGCACGGAAGATATGGAATCAAGGTTGGCGCAGGTACGCCAGGAGGTATGCGAGGAGTTCAGAACGGAGTACGATGGAAGGATGGCTGAATTCGAATCAAGGTGGATCAACCAAATTACATCTCTTACGCAGCAATCCGAGCAACAACCTCCCGTTTCGCCGGGATTTCGGCGAAGCAGTCAAGCATCCGGGACCGAAGTTCTGGGCGTGTTGGACAATCTACAGGTAATCACTACTTGTTCATAATCTACCCGTAATTGTGACTTGTTCATTAACTAATTTCTGAAATTATTGCAGGAGGCCACATCATGCGACCTCGTCATGTGGCACGACAAAACTCCTCAGACCCTTGCTAAGGGTATTGTACATCCTCCAGCCGGTTCTCAGCTAAGGCCCAACCACCTCCCCGTAACGGTTGACATGATTGTGGCGAATGGGCTGCCCGCATACCTCTTCCTGTCCCTACCGACGGCATGGCGGTGCTTGATGATGCCCGTAGACGGATTGTCCAATGGCCCAAGTGTCAAATTATTTTGGATCAGGTAATCTCTAAATAAAACACGGATATCTTATGTTACGTTCAAATGATTATTTTGAAATACTTGAAAAAAGGTTCAAAATCTGATACAGACCCGAAGAGGCGTTGGAAACGCTGCGGACGAAGCTTTGTCACCGGTACGGCGAGGCTTGGAAGTAGTAGTCGGGGCTGATGCGCAAGAATCTCCTGCTGCGCCAGCGGCGGCACCAGCGGATGCGCCAGCGGCTGCGCCAGCGGATGCCCCAGTAGACCGTACGGGGCTCTCTGAAAAAGAGGTTAGCCGTTTGCCCGAGGATTTACGGAATCTGCACGCCTGCCTGGTTAAGGCAACAGATTATATGGAGGACGTAATGTTCGATATCCCCCCCGAGATTCTCCTACACAAAGGCAGGACGGTCGTGCTGCCTTTCAAAGAATTCAAGGACTTTCTACATGCCTCATCAAGCGATAAATGGCTCGATGTGGGAGTCGTCACCGTTTTCCTCTTGTTAGTGACCAAAAAATCATATATATCATGTGTATAGCACTCAAATATATATTCTAATGTGAAATGATGATTTTTCAGGATGATACAACGAAAATAGTCTGTGGCTTGTGGGAAAGATAAGGTGAACTCCTGTGCATTCTTGGACCCCCGCTTTTATTAGTGGTACGATGGTGCAATATCAGGAGGAAGATACTGTCCAGTACATGTGTTCAGCGATGCATAAGGCTCTTTCGGAGAATAAGAAATTTATTCTCGTGCCATACCACCAGAGGGGCCACTGGTGTTTGATTGTGATTGTGCCACTTGAGAATTTGGTTTTCCTCATGGATTCTTCACAGCCCGAACCGGGCGTCACTCCTCAGAACTCCAAAATGATCTGCATTCCAATAAGAAAGTAAGCAATAGTAATTCACTTGGTTTGATTTTTTCCCAATTACATATAACAAATTGTGGAATTGCTAATTACATTCACTCAATTTTGTAAGGGCTTTTCTGCAATATCTTAAAGATGGAGGAATGCAAAGCACGATTCCGAAGCGTAAAAATAAGTTGTGTTTCAGGTGGCAGCCGGTGAGCACATGCACTATAATTTTTATAATTTCATATTTTTTGTTCAAAAATTAATTGTCATTCTAACATAGGCCGCTAAATGAATATTTCAGTGCCCGCAACAGTTTCAGGGTTGGGAATGCGGTTATTACACGATGATTTTTATGTATCACTTTGTTGAACGCTTACAATTCGATTGGCCAAAATATCCGGTATGTAATTCATATGTTTGCCTTGACTTGTCCATATAATTAATATTGATTTCCTCTAATATTTTATTCTACTAAATTTGTTTTATTAGTTGCATTGTTATAATTACAATATTTATTTTTATAAAGCAAAACAGAGATGCAGTTGTTATATTGTATTTTTCTAATAACCTACATATTTTGAATTTTTGGCAGCATAAATCGAACAACAAGGCAGGGCATTACACCAAGGAAGATATAGATTATTTTAGATGTATGTGGGCAAGGTGGTTTCAAAATGAATTTTGTAAACCAGAATATGGATTTGTATAATTTAGTGTGCATGAATTTTTGATATATTTAGTGTACATGAATTTTGTTTAGGGGTTGTATTCTGATATATTGGAAATTCTTTGTTTGGAATTGATTTTTAATGGCTAGCAAACTGGAGGCTAGCCAAAACATAAAATAAAAATTGAAAAAAAAAATACAACCATTCTACACGGATGTTTCACATAAGTCCGTGTGGAAAGCCAAATAAAGAGCAAATAAAAATATAAGATAGCTACACGGCTGCTTATGTAATAATCCGTGTAGAAATTGTTATTCTACACGGATATTTTGATTGACATCCGTGTAGAAACATGATCGTACACGGCCTTTTAGTTAAATATCCGTGTATAGATCTCCACTAATGTACACGGTTGTTTATGTAATGAGCCGTGCAGAATAACTATGTCTACACGGATATTAACCTAAAAGTCCGTGTAGACAGAGAAATCGTACACGGCTGTTTATGTTCCAATCCGTGTACCTCTGCTTTGGAGAGCGCCACTTGGCAAGGAATTGGACACGGTTGTTTATGTAGTGATCCGTGTAGCTCGGCTTTGGAGAGCGCCACTTGGCAAGGAATTGGACACGGTTAATTATGTAGTGATCCGTGTAGCTCGGCTTTGGAGAGCGCCACTTGGCAAGGAATTGGACACGGTTAATTATGTACTGATCCGTGTAGCTCGGGTTTGGAGAACGCCACTTGGCAAGGAATTGACCACGGTTGTTTATGTAATGATCCGTGTAGCTCTCAGGAATTGCACACGGTTAAATATCCGTGTATAATTTATTCAGGGGATTATACACCCTCGCACTCCACACGGTAGGAAATCCGTGTAGCTCCCCTGTTTATGTCCGTGTACAATGACCATTTCTGTAGTAGTGTTCTTTTCCAAACATTCCCTGCTAAATATTTTGGAAATTAAATTAAAAATCAGTCAAACATAATTTCCAGAGTTATTAGTAATTCGCTTCAAGAAACTTAATTATCTTCTTCATCTATTCAGAAAATAAAATGCTACTTGTTCTTTAAATGTAACATATTTAACCGAAGAATATATTCAGACATTTCGTATTTTATTTTCAATCATAAATTTCATATATGTATTTTGCATAGTGTTACACATATGAGCTAGAAGACTTGCAGGGGACTCCGCTTCCGAGACCATGGAATGCAGGCCATCTCCGCAAGTTTTACACTTAACTGGCATTACATGCCTTCAAACCCATTGAAAGGCGTTATAGGCCGAGTACATGTGGTGCAGCCAGCTCTCAACATGGCGAGATATGCCGGATACACGGCGAAATATGCCGACCGCAAGGCGAGATATGCCGAATACTTAACCATAGGCGAGATAGGCTTTTAGTTACTTTTAGCGAGATGCTTTTCCATCTCATGTAACTTTTTTTTTATATATATATGCGACGTTATAAGCATATTTTATATATAAATTTTCAGTTTTAAAGAAGTTTTATTGTTACTTTACTTTAGCGTATGCTTTCTTAGCAGTATTTCGTATTATGTCGGAAACAACCAACGAACGAAAACCCTTCGGGGTAACGAATACGAGTTTACCGATCACAGCTTTATACCAATCGACATTCTCTATGTCGGTCTCGTATATTCTCAAAAAAAAAAATATGAAATGACGTCGCATACAAGTGGCATCAAAAGTCACAACATTATCACACCGTCATAAGGCGCACCAACAAATGACGTCGCAGAATAATAACATGCTGGCACAGAAGAATAAAAGGTAAGTATATTTTGATGAACACTAACATTGTTAATTTCCCACATCTCGGGAACAAAAATGAATATCACTTACAAACATTCTTTGTTTAACCCCCACATCCCGGGGGTATAAAATATTACAACAATAAACTAAGGCAAAAAGTCGGAGAAATGGGCAGTTCATCAATGCATAGCCGCCACATCTCGGGCCATCGTTCCTGTAACAAGCACCAATTGTATTTAGCTTAAACAACAATATATATATATATATATATATATATATATATATATATACCAAAAGAATTGCTATAATGATACGCATACATCAGGATAGAAACAACTTACCAATCAAGGAGTTTTGATAAGATCCCGAAGTGTCGCTATTGGAGACAACCTCGGGGTGAACACTATCTCGTGCTTCCCCTTGGTCGCTTTCTTCTCCCTCTTCATCTTCCTCTTCCCCTTCTCCTCCTGCCTTCTCTCCTCCAGTCATCTCGTCCTCAGGTTCAGGAACATCCGCCGGCCATTCGTATCTCCCCCACCACGGGTACGGGAAGTAGGCTTCGTGGTCATCCAGTGGGAGTTGCTGGTCAAAGATAGACCCATCTGGGTTTAGCAGCCGATCTTGTGCCTCATCCCAACTGTATTCTGTCAACTCCCGAACCCTAACTTCCTCTGGGGGTACCGCATCAAACCCGGCATGCTCTGGTGTGAAGGGATAGTGATGCCCGACCTTCTGCAACTCGCGATATATAACGGCTTTCATTGGCTTATACAAGGCCAAAGATGCGGCTTGCGCAAAGGCCTTGCTACCAAAGAACTGACTTAAAGTTAAGCCCGGCGCTCGTTGCAACTCCCCTTCTAAGCGAGATATCTCGGCTTCCTTTCCTGAGATGGTAAGATCCTTGGTCGCTGCCTCCAAGGTAAGAGCAGAGATCTGTGCCTCAAGGGATTTAATTTGATCTCCCTGAGTCACTATCTGAGCATCCCGGACCTTGATCCATTCTTCTGACTCCTGCAATTTCCTTATCTGAGCTTTTTGGAATGCTATTTTTTTGGCTTGCACATTTATTTTAGTCTGAGCGACTTCGAGGCGATTGGTTTGCTCTATGGCCAGGTTGCGGAAATAATCCCGTTCCAGAACGGCCTTCTTGACCATATCCCTGTCAGAATCAACAAAGAGCATATTGTTTTGCTCTTTGTCAACCAGGTCCTTGTAATGACCAAGGATAGCCCCGAGGTCATGAACGGCCGAGATGGCATGGTTGAGCGTCACCTCGGGCTTCTCCCGAATTGTCTCCTTTTGATAGGCAGTCTCTGTTACCCTGAATATTTCCCGAGCATACCGGGCATGCAGGTTTCTGTTCTCTTCCCGTGACTGTTGCATGATGGAATGACCCGGGAGGTGCAGGCCCAAGCTATCCGCAAATCCGGGTACAAGTTTTTCTTTAAACACAACCCCGGTAACTAGCTCTTGACCCGGAACAGTCGCCTGTAAGAAACTTTGGAGATCGATGTTGCACGGCTCCACTATATCAGCCGTGATTGCAGGAGTGGCAGACCTTGGAGTGGTTGCCAAGGAGAGACTCTCCTGGTGAGGATGTGCGCTAGCACCGGCTGGAGATGCTCCACTGACCGGGATGGCCTCAATAACGGCTGTATCAGACGCCCTCCTCAACTTCTTCTTTTTAGGGCGTTCAGGCGCCAAGCCCTTACCCTTATCGGCCGAGGTGAGGGAAACACTAGGGGTTTCCTTCCGTTTGCGGGGTGGGGCGTCCTCCGAGATACCTAATGTCGGGGAACGCACAGGCTCCTTGGAAGCAAGAGAGGCTGAAGTCTCAGCCTTAGAACTTTTCCGGGAAACCTTCGATCCCGCTTTCTTCTCTCTGGCCCTCGGTTGCAGGGGAAGTACTTTTCTTTGGGGCCGGGCGAGATGGGACGTGCGACGCACTAGTCCAGATCAGGTCCATGCAGCCTTCTCCTGCACAAACGAAAACAAAATGATACAATTCACATTAAAATCCGCGATTGGATGAATCGAGATGAAGATAAGCATAAAGTAAATTGTGACTAGACCCGCGAGAACAGGACTCACTTCTCACAAGTTCTCTCAATTCATGCGCAGCCGACTGCTCTTGCAGATCAAGTTTTTTAGAAACTGCCGGGATCAATCCCTTCCCGGACTTCAACGGCCTCCACCTCGCGTTTACACCCTGCAGGCAAGTCACATGGCGCCAATTCTCTATATACACCCATCCATGGTCCCAAGCCTCTATTTTGTTCATCTTCTTATCCTTCTCAAACAAGGCCTGCTCATTTTTTGGTGTTTTCTGGCGAAGCGCGAGATGGCCTGAGTCCACATAGAGCGTGGAAAAGAAATGAAAAAATAACCCAATGGTTGGCCTGCTCATCCCGAGCTCAGCCTTAAAGGTCTTAAAGACTGCTTCGAAGCTACGTATGTAGCTCCAAGACACCCCGGTCAATTGTGCGGGAGCCACCTTCATAAAGTTTAGGAGGCTTCTCTCAAATTGTGTCAGCCTTAAATGGAAGCCGCATTGCGGCATTTTCCAGTAAATACACATGCCGCGCTCGTGGTCATGTGCCCGATCCTCCGGGCCAGGCGCCCGTAGTACGATTTGATCCCTTGGGAACTTATCTTTGGTTAACACCAACTCCTCATAAAACGCCTCTGCCCAGGCCTGATCTTGAACCTCGGGTACGGGGGCTCGCAGTAATGAATGGAGGAATTGGGTGTCATTTGGATGACCGGGCCGAGGACTCACGTCGGGTAGTGGTTTAGCTCTGGCCTTTGATTTGGCCTTAGGGTTCGCGGCCCGAGTAGGACCTTTACCCTTGGACGTCCCGGCTTCCGCCGAGATACGCTCACCCCGGGATGATGTTTCCGGGCTCGGGTTGAGTATGTCAACTTCCACGTCGGTGGCTTCCCCCTCCTCAACCTCCACAGTTTCTTCTTCTTGGTCCATTTCATATAAATTCCCGCTCGATTCTTGCGAGATGTCCTTCTCACTATCTGATCCTTCCTGGTAGACCACGTCAGCCGCCCTCTCAAGCATAGCCTCTATACTCTTGCCAACGCCATGATGCCAGGCAGAGGCTGTTTTCTTAGAAGGGACCACGGGGGCACCAGAGCGATCCCCCGAGATGGATGGGTTTTGTTCTATTGACCTGGACTGGGTTTCTTCAGATCTTGCATCAGAATGGTCAGCCATTTCTACGATTAACAAAGGGATCGGCTTAGGTACAGACTTATTCGAGGTTGGTACATAGTTAATCCGGGTTTTGGTTATACGAATACACCGAGTTGGCCTACTTATTTACACTCTCAATTCTGGGTTGTACTGATTTCTGTTAAACGAGTTGTACCGAGGTCCAGGAATCACTAACCTTATCGAAGCGAGGTCTTCTTTCACTGATCTTATGTCTTCTGTCGCACTTTGAGTTAGCCGCTTCAAGTTCTTTATCTCCGAGATAACAGTTGTTCGATCAGAAAAAAGTGAAAATGATGGGGACGGGGGTATATATAGGTCCGATTTGTAAATTTTTTTCCGCTCGGATCCCGAGGAATGACACCTAGCGCAATCTATAGCGTTCATCTAGGCGACATTTCGTTTCCCGCCATTTATTTTGAGATTAACGCTCTTTTCGATTTAACAGGCGACAGCTGTCGCCATAATGTCGAAACGACGTCTCGAAAAATCGCGTCTCTTAATCGCGTTAACGGCTTAAATGGCGGTCCATATAACTCCGTTTCCGCTATGGTTAACGGTATCTTCCGTTCAAATCAACATGTTACAATAGCAAACTACATGTTCTAACCTGAGGTATATGTCAACTCGGAGGGACACGACACCTCGCGTATGGCTTTTACTCATTAATACATGATCATTAATGAGGAGCCGTTGGGTAAACGGCAGTACTGTCCTGACAACTTTATTATCATTAATGTTACTGTGTACGACTCTCCTTATAAATAGAGTACTCCCGAACCACAAACACTTCACTTTCCCTTTGCTTCTCCCACAAACACTTCTACCTCGCATCAATCATGTCTGTTCAGCGACATATTACAAAGTTCCTAGCAGAACGTGAGAAACAGCGCCGCGCTATTCACCGCCGAGTTATTCCACCTCGTTCTGCTGGTCCATCTGGCTCAAGCCGAGGTCCTCAACGACGTGTAATCACGTCCGCAGAACGGGAGCAGTTAATCCAAGACATTCCCAATGACTTGGATTGGATGCTGGACAACGAGTCCCTTACCGTTCAAGATTTCTTGAACTATAAGCTGGCGACGTACAAAGAGTTGGACGATGAAATCGACATCGCCGAACTCCTTGGACCTCTTCGTGATTGCCTGGCATGTGGGCAGTCAGCCCCAAAAGAGGATATGATCAAATGCCAGGGTTGCCGCGCATGGTGGCATCCTTCTCATTTTCTGATTCATGATCGATCGGATCCCCGACGTCGCTTCTTCAAGTGTCTGTCTTGCCAAAACCGACATCCCAAGGGACCCACATTGGCAACAGCCACTCAGGTCCAGATTTGGGCAGATGATCATTTCGAAGATCATGATAGCGAGATGTTGGATTTCCTCCCTCTGCCTCCGGGATTTGCTTGATAACTTACATAAGGACTTACTCATATGTTTTAAGTTAGATAAATTAGCCCTTTTTTGCATCTCTAGCTTACTTCGAGTTGTAACAAGTCCTTATTAATATAATGAAGTTCCTTTCCATTCTTCTGGCATTTCTTTCCGACGACAAATAATAATAAAAAAAAAATCATCATAAATATCGTGCGAGATCACAATATCGCGAGATTACATTATCGTGCGACATCACAACACACGGTTCAAACAAACAACATCACACCTAACGAGACAAACGCCACAGATAACAACATCTCGGGACATCATAAATAATTTTACATATTTTTGTTTTCCCATGACTAAGTAATATCAAGTCAGAAGCATATCGCTATACATTCTGACTTCGGGGGCTAATGATAGGGCCATGTTCCCAAGGCCCTTTATTTAATGAACTTTAGGCCTATGAAAGCCCGGGATTCGGACCTCCTTTTAGGAGCCAGCCCGGAGCCAAGGTAAAGAGGCCCAAAGCCCGAGATACTTAAAAGACCCAAGCACAGAAACAGGCCGAAGGCCCTGCAAAGGTCGAACTCGGCCCGAAATAAGCCTGTACCGCCTTAATGCGGGATAACCACCAAACGTGGTCACAATAACCGCTTCACCGCCTTAAGGCGAGATAACCACCGAGATAGCAGTTATGATTCAGCATATATAAGGCAAAAATCCCCATTGAACGAGGGTCGAGATTTTACACACACAGAGAGATATCGCATAGGTCAGAGTCAGAATCTCTCTACACCCACCTCGCTCTTTAACTCTCACACACCCCACACATCTCGGACTGCCATCTCGTGGCAGGGCGAGATCACCCAATCACCTCTCACATACGGACTACTCTCCTCGGGAGATAGGACGTATCAAATAATGAAGATGATTAACAGTTTGAATTTGACGTTTGAAATACAAATAAATAAAGTTGTGATATTATGCATGTAATACAGAAAATTTCGTAAGAAAAATAACATATATAATAAGGAAGCAGAGTAGGTCCGATGCCCATCGGACCTACCTTGGTTCGATGGATGTGATGACCATTCGATCGCATCAAGATTCGTATGCTCCGCATCAAAATACGTGCAAGTATGTATCAATTTCCGTGCGCATAAATCTTGATGCTAATCGTACGGAGCTAGAACTAATTGAACCTAAATGTAGGTCCGATGCCCATCAGACCTACTCCTATCTCATATAATAATCGCATCAGATTTTACTCGAACTATTTTACGAATTTCGCATCTATAATTCAATATATATATATATGCAATCAATTATATTTAAATTCGCAACTTCTCAATTCTCAATCAGTAGAATCGATCGGATTAATTTAAATAGTCAGATTTGATCTAGATTCTAAACAAAAAGCAAAACTTAAATCCCCCCTCCCCCACCTAAGAGAATTCGGAACCAGTGAAGTAACTCAATTTTTGAGTTTTAGATCGGGACCATCCGATTCGAATTCGCAAAAATCCATCTCCGAAGTGAACGCACACATCCCGACGACAAATTCGAATCCCGAGACGATCCCAAGCGACAAATTCGAATCAAACGGTCTCGATTCAAAACCCAAAGATTGAGTTACTTTAGGGGATCCGGACCCCACCTAAGGTTGGCACGTGCAGACTCGTGCTACACCGCGTTGGACTCGACACGAACATATGTATGGTAGTGGAAGCGATGTTACATTAATTATAATTAATCTCTATTGCATTAATTATGATTGCCGTGTTGACTTATTGCAGTTTAATAGTATCTGTAGCTGATGTTACACATTGACAAACCATCATATACACACACACACACACACACACACACACTACTACAGAATTTCAAATCAGCACCGGTCAAACAACACTGGATTTGATGCAACCGGTGTTGTATATAAATATTTTAGCACCGGTTAAAAGTACAACCGGTGCTAAATGTCTGACATACAACACCGGTTTATTTGTAAAAACTGGTGCTGAACATTTAGTACCGGTTTATTATTAATAACCGGTGTTATATGTTAGACATTTAGCACCGGTTATTTTTAAAAACCGGTGCTAAAAGTTAGCACGGTTTTTTTAAATAAACCGGTGTTGTATGTTAGACATTTAGCACCGGTTTTTTAAATAAACCGGTGTTGTATGTAAGAATATGAATTCGTATTTTTTTCTCAAATCCCAATATGAAGATCTCTCCTCTCGTTTTTTTTTCACTTTCCTCCCAGAAATTTCACTATCCCGCTCTCCTATTTTCACTTCCCTCACGAAATTTCATTATCCCGCTCTATAAACCCTCACTCACCAAATTGGATCTACACACTCCGATCCAAGCCCTCCTCATCCAATCAAAGGGCTCGCCTTGCCGCCGTCCACGTGGTGCTCCGCCAGGATCTTCGAAATCGCAGATGAGGAAACCCTAGAAATCGCAGACGAGAGAGAGAACGAGGGGCCGAAAGAGGCCAAGAAAACTTGTAGAGCGAGAGGAAAGAAAATGCCTCTATCAAAGCATAATCGAGAAGGTAGTTTGGATTCAAGTACAGATTTGAATTCGTTATTTGAAAATGTCAACTAGTTTGGATTTGTTATTTGTTTGAAAGGTTTTTGTTTCGATTTTAATACAAAGTTGAATATTTTGAAGGTTTCCACTTACTTCAATCCGCTTTCTTCTAGCTCAGTTGTACAAATCCCTTGTTTATTTCTGTTATTTCAAGTTGTTTCAAAAGTAATCGGCCAAAACCTGAGGTAGAAGTTTTTTGATAGCTTCAATAAATATGCCCACTAGTTTAACAATAATTGATAGATTCAATAAATATGCCCACTAGTTTATTTTGAAATTGTGGTTAAATTAGGTTTATCTTGAACTTTTATGCATGGTTTTTGTAGGCTCCACAGGAGGTGGTAAAGTTATTTAATGTAGCCTACACTTGAAAAGATTGATCAGCTATTTAATGTCTATGCTGACAAATCCTCTGTGCTTAATTCAATTGAATATCTAACTTCTCCTTGAGCTCTTTCCAAAAATTGCTAGTCAAAATAGGATCTCTGTCCGTGATTATTCCCTTTGGCAGACCATGAAGTGATTATTCAGTCGACACAATTGAGTGAGTTTCAAAATTTTCTAGTAAATTTTGTATGGTGTAACATAGTGATAAAGTTATTTATTTTAGATTAAGGATCTCTATGTTTCATAATGTGAGTTGTAAATTTTTATTTGGATAAGGGAAAAAAAAGTCTGATATGATACTGCTTAGTGCTTATTGAAGAGCTAGACAACAATTATTGACTCACTTCAATTATTTTTTTTTCTTTAGTACTATATTCATTACGAAGTCCATAATATGCTAATTTGCTACCAACGTGTTTGTGATGATTTTATGTGAAGCATTAGATATTATTTGGAGACTTACCTGCAAGTTATGTTTAGATAGATGTTAGAACATATAATCCGATATGTCCTTACGATTTTACCGATCAAAATTGAGCAGACAAGAGTACATATAGGATTGCTTGTTATATATTTTCAAAAATCTTCTTTCATGGAATTAGGATGTGCTATTATTTTTCAGCACTACAAAACCGCTTATCACTATTTAAAACATTTCATTATGTTTTATACTATGTATTTGATTTAACCTACAAAAGCTAATGTTTAAAATATTTTATTTTTGCATTTTCTAATGTGTATTTTTATTTACACAACAGCCCAGAGGGGATAGAACAACTTCGTTCCAGTTTAGAGGTCGATTATACTGATGTCAGAATTCTTATGCTTGCATGGTAAGTTTACTACACTTGTTTTTGTTGCATGCTAGTCAGATCAGATACTGTTACCACATAAATTTAACCCAAAATTGATTTATGGTTGATATTTTATCGATCATTTTTTGTTCTGTGTTTGAATGTTTTAAGGTGAAAACTTAGATATACATTTTTTTTATAGGAAATGTGGATTCTATGTGATGAAGTTAATGTTGTCCCTAGTTACTATATTTTTCGATGGTTTTCTAATACAGGTATAATTCTATATCATAACATAGTTACTACACTTTTAATTAAGTTCAACATCTAAATTAACAGTTCAATATAATTTCATGCAGTGCTTAAGTTCGTTGCCGTATTCGATGGAAGATCTTAAACAATTTCAGACAATGCTAATTTCTTTGTAGAATGCTTGTAATTGATCTATGAAATTTAAGACAATGTGAGAGATGATATTATCTTAGCTTGTTTTTGTTGAAACTATCAAATTTAGTTAAGATGATACTTTTAAATTATGTGTTGTTTCATTTGTATAATGTTTTGTCTATTCTATATTTTGTGCTTGTGAATATTTAATTTATGGCTAGCAAATTTGGAGGCTAGCCTAATATAATCCGAATTCCAAACAATAAAAAAAAAATATTGCAAACAGATTGATATACAACACCGGTTATTTAACCAAACCGGTGCTAAATGTAACAAATCAGCACCGTTTGAGTCAAAAAAAACCGGTGTTGAACGTAACTTTTAGCACCGATTTTTATGAAACAACCGGTGTTGTATACTACTTTTAGCACCGGTTTTTATAAAAAAACCGGTGTTGTATACTACTTTGAGCACTGGTTTTTATGAAATAACCGGTTTTGTATATTACATTTAGCACCGGTTTTAAACCGGTGCTAATCAAACATGGAATCAGCACCGGCCCGATCAACACCGGTAGGAAAACCAGTTTTGAATGTAAAAAAAAACCGGTGTTGATTTGAAATTCTGTAGTAGTGACACATGGTAGCTTGTAACTAAAATTTGAGGTACGTCACCGAGATTATATATATATAGTTTTATTCGTTATATTCCGTTAAAATTAAAATATCAAGATAGATGATTCATGGCAATATCATATATATATACATGCTAGTTGTCTCCGGACTCAATTTTAGGTCAAATTATCCAACTATCTATTTTCGATCTTCTAGAAAATTGCTAGTGGTGATCTACCTTCTAAACGTTTCTAAATCTAAGTTTTTAAAGTCTACAAACATCGGTACATAACTCTGTAAATTGTTGATTTCAAATCCCCCCTAAAAAAATCAATCCCAACTTAAATCCCCCAACTATCGTCTTTTTATCGGGACCACCTAGAATGTCGGAAGTCATCCAACTCATTAAATATAAGTTTTCAAATTTGTAAATCTTTGTACACAACTCTGTAAAGTGATGATTTCAACTTTGTAAACCTAACAAGTAATCTATGAATTTTAATTTGTGTGTTAATCTTGTAAGTAATCTATGAATTTAAAGATTTGATATTTTATTTCGGAGTTATTTACAATTAATTATTTCCACAAATAATATATTATCAAGCTCTTATTATTGACTAATATATGATGAAGCAATCAAATAAAAATTAATCACATTCCTAAATTTTTGAATAATTATTATTTTTGTTGGTATGCTTTTTTTATAAAAATATGTCTTTTCTCTTATAACATGTCTCCGTTGCAACGCACGCGCAACATACTAGCATATATATATATGTCAATGTATATATATATAGAGGAGGGATCGGATTACACCGTTTTTGGTGACATCGAATTACATCGTCCATTTTTAAAGTTTTCAAAGTCCAAACAGTCGATTCAAACCGTTCAATATGATGGATATATTAAAATGTGCTTGCAGATCAAATTTTACATCTTAATAAATAGTAAAAAAATTCAAAAAAATGTAAAATTTGATCTGCAAGCACATTTTAATATATCCATCATATTGAACGGTTTGGATCGACTGTTTGGACTTTGAAAATGGACGATGTCATTCGATGTCACCAAAAAATAGTGTAATCCGATCCCTCCTCATATATATATATATATCAAAATAATATGCAATAATAATTCATCTAGCAAATTTAAATCATACGCGCCGTAAGCAATTCAAGCAATTCAACATGCCAACAAAATAAAACGTACAACACATGTTCATCATGCAACACAAGACCAAAAGCATAACAACCATAAAATATCTAAAGTTCAACTAGATATGATAAATCTCTCAAGCTAAACCGAAAATAAAAGATAGAAATGATCTAGCTAGGCGGCGGGATCACGATGGGCCACCCTCTCCTCCTCCTCCGATGAGTTCCCTCCACGTGCACCTTCATAATTCGGACGATGTATCTTCACCAGCAGCAGACTTGGAGGTGGATGTGTCTCCATAGCGAAGGTTCCACTTCTTAAGAAGTGTAGTTTGCACGGTTTCGATGTTCTTGATACGCCTCTTAGTATTGTAGAGGTGTTGTTGAATTATAAAATAGGATTCAAATTAATTATAACACCTAATTTATTTAATATAATAGAAAATAGTGTTTTGTAGGAAATAGTATTTTGTAATTAATAGCAATAGCGAATAGTGCATTTCAACGGCTAGTTGTTTGTTGTGCAGTAACTATAAATCGGGATACTTGTAAACAAAAAAATAAGATTGCAAAAACATTTTGTTTTCTTAAACTCTTCTCTCTTTGTCTTACAAAAATAACATGGTATAAGAGCCATAAGAGTTCTGTAGCCGAAAAAACACACAATCACAACAAAATTCAGCAAAAGAAAGATGGCTCAAGAAGCTAGGGCAAATCAAGACAATAAATTTCTCCAAGCTAACAAATAGTTTACTCAATGGCATAAATTATGTGTCATGGGCAATGATAGCATCCAGGGCCGTGAGTGGTCAAGAGATGTTAGAATAAATTAATGGAGAAAATAAAAAACTAGAAGCTGCAGATTCAGCAAACTAACCAAGAAAGAAAAAAGGGCAGCAAAACTATGAAGAACCACAAAAGATAAAGTCATCACCTTACTCATGAACTTAATGGAGCCAGCTGTATATGACCTCTTTATGATGGCGGAAATGACACATGAGTTGTGAAAATCGGTAAAAGTCATGTATGGCCAGCAAAATAATTTCTTAGTAACAATAACAACAGATCTGGCCACACTTCAGAAGCAGGCCAAAGAGTATGATATTTTTTAGTACGTCGCGAGTCTAAATCCGAGTTATGAAGAAGTAATATCTCAAATCAAGACCACGGTACCCCTTTCTTCTTATTCTCAAATTTAAAATTTAATTCAACAAGAGGAAAGCAAGAGACTTTCCATGAATGTTCCACAAAATTCAAGTCATTAGGGAAATGAGACCCATGGCTTAGCTGTAAAATTCCAATTCAAATCAAAATTCTGGCTTCGAAAATTGCCCAAATCAAACTGAAAATGAAAAATGTAACCACTGTAAAAAAGAGGGTCACACTCAGGATAAATGTTGGCATCTCTATCTCATCTCAGACCAAAAAAATTCAAGGGAAATAATCAGAATCAAAATTGGGAGAAAAACATAAAAAAAAAATTATACTATTTCTAATGAAGAGAATGGAGTTAATGAGCTAGTGGGTCCCTCTGGATTCGGATTTCGGCCCAACAATCAAATTGCTACTAGAGGAGCTTTTTCTGTCGCCGGTGGGTCATTCCCAAACGGGTCAGAGGCATCCTATGGCGGTGGCGGCTCACTCTATGGCGGGTCAAGTGCTGGGGATCAAATGCAACAAGTCCTTCAACAACTTTCGGCGCTTTTAAGCTACCAGAGCAACCCCAGTTCATGTGGTAATGCTTCAAACTCAAAAGATTTCTTTTTTAACCAAATTATTATAGATAGTTGTTCAAGCTCCCTTTGGTAGTGAATTACGTAGGGTTTTGGTTTAGGTTTTGCCTTATTTTCTCACCTTTATATTTAGTTATTATGTGAAAAAGCTTATTGTTGCCCTATTTTATGTTTTAATGCAGGAATCATGTTTTGGAGCTATGTTACATCATTTGGAGTAAGAATCGGATCGATCGGAAAAGCACAACTCACAGACTAAGGCTCTAGTATTGACCGTATCAGCCAATACGGACCAGAGCCCCAGTACGGAATATGAAGGGTTGCCAATTCAGGTTATCGAGATGTTGGGTGCACGATAGGACTCTGAGCATATGATGCGGTGCCAGCTTTTACCGCTTACAAGTATGGTATGGTGTGATTGGGCCAAAAACATATAGCAAAAATCACTATCTTTTCTTGATAAAAATGGCCAAAGGCGAATGCAAAGTAGCAATTTTCCCAATTTATTTACTGCAAAAGTGTTTTTAGGCTATTTTGGTAGGTTTTGGAGAAAGTTGCGTATTTAAGCCAAAAATAGAGCAAAAGTGTCATATTTAAACGCTTTCTGGAGATAGCACCAAAATAGGGCATCGCATGGGGCATGCAACACCTCACACGAAGTGCACAACAAGCGAAATGACGAAATTACAGCAAAATCTGCTAAGTCCGGAAATCGTGCGGGTTCCCCTATGCCGCATGCAGCATAGACTTATGCCGCACGATCCATGGACTCAATCTGTGGACTATTCTGATTCTGATCAGATCTCCACCGTTGATGCTAATTTTGGCAAAATTCTCCCAGATGGACACAATTTCTTTAGAGCCAAGTTATCTTAGCTACTTTTGGCTTCATCTAAGCAAATTTGAAGTGCACTCCAAGTTCCCACGTTCTCCACTACCTCTATTACTCCCCCTCTCATTTAGGAAGGCTATAAAAGCCTCTCTTGTAATTGATTTTAGTGTGCATATTTAATTATGTTAAGTCAATAGACTCGAGATTAGAAATTCTCATTGCTTGGTTAGGTTTTAGAGTACTTAGAGAGAGAAGGGTAGCCATCGGAAGCCAAGCAGAAGAAGAAGGCATTATCAAAGGAGGCATAGGTTCATCCATCTTCAATTGGGTACTAGCGCCTAAGCTAACGATTAATGGTAGCGGTTCAAAAGACTAGGATTAGAACCCAGTAGGCTCCCTTGGCAGGATTGCGTAAATTGTCTATCTATTTAGATTATATTAGGAAACACCTTAATTAGGTAGGGTCTTTGGGATATTTAATTGTGGGGTAGAATAGGGAATTATCAATTGTGTTTGTGTGAGAAAGATAATTACATTCCTAGGATACTTAGAATTGATAGCCCAAAAGCTTATCGCAAGATCAGAAAACCTTTCAAATCACGTAAGCAGAAACCCAGTAGGCCTGCAAGGTAGTGACAGTGTCGCATGCGGGATACTGTGGGACAATCTATGCCGCATGCGACTGTGACAATGCCGCATGCAGGGTAGAGAAACGTCGAAATATATATTTTGCATAATTTAGAAGTAGAACACATGATCCCTAGAAAATATTTATTTTACTGTTTAATTCTAACATTAGCACAATTAGCATCACCGCATAAACCTTGAGGATATTGAACCCTACCTTAAACTATTTTGAAAACTATTTTAAACCCATTTTCAAAACCCCCTATAACCTAGACTAGACAAGTTTAGGGTTACGTTGTCCACGAGTTATACTACACACCTATCAGGTTCAGCTCATTATTTGAGGAGTCTTATGGAAGTGTGTAATTACCATTGCAAATCTGACTTTTAATAGTGTTTACACAAATTCTGCATTAGTTCTCAAACTGAGGTAAATTGGATTTTGAAACTTGATTTTGAGGGCTTTAGAGATTGGATTTCGATGATTTAATTTTATGGATTTGTAGAGGGATGAACAGAGAGTCTTTGAGAGGTGGAATCAAGTCATTTGGATCTTTGGTCTGACTTCTATTCGATTTGCAAGAGGTGTACCTGAACTGGTCTGACTTCTATTCGATTTGGGTCATGCCAAACTGAGCCAGGGTGCCAATTTCTGATTTGAATTTCTTCTTATCGGCTTATCATTTCAAGCTGGGATTTGTCCAGGTTGTTCCTTGTTGTTTGTTCTCTAGTCCATAAAAATTTGAGGATTTAAGGTATGACATACAGGGCTCCATCAATGTTTCAAAACAGCAAAATAGTGCAGTTTTCTAGTAAACAGCACTTTTCTGAACCAGCAAAGTAAAAACAATTTAACATTATTAATGATTCCAAAAAAAATTCCATACAATTCTCAAGTATATTACAAGTTCTAAAATAATCACATTTTTTTTATAATTATATATAGGTAGATTGGATGCTGTTTCTTTTCTTTTTATTTATTTGATAAAAGTGGGTTAAACTAACAGATTTTATTAGAAATCAAAATAGTGTTTATACCAACTATCTGGTACACTATTACAAAACATAGATGAAACAATGAGGCATCAAGTACACTATTAAAACACAAAAGTGATGCGGCATTTGCCATGTTTTTTAATATATACCAGCTGGTGAACAAATTATTAAGGAGATGGAACTAAATGTACTACAAGAAAAGCAATTTCTGGAAGAGATATTGTGAATAATAATGGTAATCTCACAGAACATAGAAGATATTACAATAATTTTATACGCACGATGAGTGAATATTGATAAAGCATAAAAACATTCAAATACAAAATATGAAAATAATGCATCATGCTCTAATTAAGTCTATATTCTAACAGCCAACAGTAAACTAATCTTCAAGCATATAGCTACTATGTACCAGAATTTATGAAGTAGTAGGTTATTCACTTCTAGATACTATTCACCACCTCTTGCATTGTTGGACGAAGTGACGGGTTGTTATTCAAACACTGATATCCAATCTGAATCATTTTGATAATTTCACTGATAACTTGTGTCGTTGGTGGTTCAATGCGTTGGTCAAGGACATCTTTGAGTATGATTTCCTTTTCGTGGAAAGCCGGTATGTTGATCATATTTCCTGGGTGCTTTCCCTTAAATAGCTCCAACACGATTACTCCAAAGCTATATACATCTAATTTCTCACTCACCCTCATGGTATAGGCTAGTTCTGCATAAAGAAAAAAGAAAAGTCAGATTGCAATTATTTACACTTTTTTCAATACAGGTATCATGATGGAAACTAAAAATAACAATAATAGGGTTGCCAAATATACATAACCTGGTGCTATGTAACCACAGGTTCCAGCAAGCATGCTCCAATTAGAAGACTCTGGTTTGAGAAACTTAGCAGTGCCAAAATCCGAGATACATGCTGTAAACTCAGAATCGAGCAAGATGTTTCTACTAGTTACATCCCGATGTACTAGTGGAGGATAGCAATCATGATGTAAATGTGAGAGTGCACATGCAACATCTCTCAATATAGCCTTCCTCTTTGACCAATCCAATTTTATCGCTGCCTCACTATTGAGAATATTATACAAATCCCTCTTCTCATAATACTTGTATACAAGAAATTTATTTTGAGGTGACGAACAATAACCAAATAATTTAGCAATGTTGCGGTGTCGAATCTGGGTTATTGTGTGAACTTCTCTGTGGAATGCTTCAACATCTAGTGAGGTTTCTCCGCCTGCTAACTGAATTTTCTTTACAGCTACTGTGAGGTTGTCTGGCTCTATAATTACTTTGTAAACTCTTGCATGGCCTCCACTTCCAATGTAGTATTTCTCATTGAAATTCTCTGTGGCCCTTATAATTTCCTCATATGCATCCCTGCCATCAAAATTCCACACAGAAAAAATGTCTCCTCTACTTGGATTGCCCACGTGCCCTGAATTTGCTTTTCTTTTTTTTGAGTATAGGAGGTAAAGAATCCCGAGTAGAAAAGAGGTTACTAATGTACATCCGCAAATTAGAGTTGCAATCAACTTAACCATTCGTAGTCTAGTTGACCATTTCTTATCTTTAACCAATCCATCACACGAGGGGAAACCTCGAATAGTGCCACAAAGATTTGTGTTGTGTATAAACCATTTTTCCGGGGCTTTTTGGAAAAACTCTTTATCAGGCACTGGACCCTTGAGTTGATTGTATGACAAATCCATGGTTGACAAGCTTAACAAGTTGCCCAATGAAGATGGAATCTGACCGGTTAGATTGTTGTGAGATAGATTAAGATTTTGTAACATGATTAAGTTACCTAGTGTTATTGGTATCTCCCCGATTAAAAAATTTGAGCTTAAATCTAGGAAGTACAATAAGTGCACTAAGTTTCCAAAATAAGATGGAATTTTTCTCGTTAACCTATTGTTGCTAAGGTTTAATGATTCAAGATTAACACAATTTCCTAGTTCTTCTGGCACACTTGTAAGACTATTTGACGATATATCAAGTTCTATTAAAAAAGGTAACATACCCAACTCTTTCGGTACATCTCCGGTGAAATTGTTGTGACTTAAATTGAGTTTAATCAATCTGTTTAATCTGCCAAGTTCGGCCGGTATTAACCCTGACAAACAATTTGATGAGAGAAGAACAATGCTCATATTACTTAGGTTTCCTAGTGCGGTAGGAATTTCTCCACTCAAGTTGTTTTCTGATAGGTCTAAATCTGTCACATGTGTAAGTCTGCCAATTTCAGGAGGGATTGATCCGGAGAGATTGTTATGGTCAAGATATAGAGCTACACGATTATTGCGTGAAAGATGCAGATCGACAAAATTGGTTAAGTTCCCTAAATTAGTAGGTATATCACCGCTCAAAAAGTTGTGTGATAGTATCAACTCTGCCAAATGTCTAAGTTTACCAATTTCAGGAGGGATGGTTCCGGAGAGATTATTACCACCAAGATGCAGACTTACAAGCTTGGTTAGGTTTTCTAAATTAGCAGGTATTTCTCCACTAAGAAAGTTATATGATATTTCTAAATCTATCAACTTTGTAAGTTTACCTATTTCAGCAGGGATTGGTCCTGATAGCCTATTTTCCCAAGCATAAAAAGTGCTCATATTAGTTAGGTTCCCTAGGTCGCTGGGAATTTGTCCACTCAAAATGTTTTTCGATAGATCTAAAATTGTCACACGTGTAAGTCTACCAATTTCAGGAGGGATTGATCCGAAGAGATTATTATAATGAAGATTCAACCTTACAAGATTGGTTAAATATTCTAAATTTGTAGGTATTTCTCCACTAAGAAAGTTTATTGCTAGATCTAAATCTGTCAACTGTGTAAGATTGCCTATTTCAGGAGGGATTGGTCTAGAGAGACTATTGTTCCAAGCATAAAATGTTGTCATATTAATTAGGTTTCCTAGGGCGCTAGGAATTCCTCCGCTTAGAATGTTTCCTGATAGCTCTAATTCTATCAAATGTCTAAGTTTACCGATTTCAGGAGGGATCGATCCGGAGAGATTATTATTCCAAAGTTTTAGAAAGGAAAGATGGGTTAAGTTTTCTAAATTAGTAGGTATTTCTCCACTTAGAAGGTTTTCTGATAAGTCTAAATTTTTCAAGTGTCCAAGTTTACCAATTTCAGGAGGGATCGGTCCGAAGAAATTTTTATGCCAAAGAATCAAACTGTTTATGTTTGTCAAGTTTCCCATGCTAGACGGGATGAAACCGCTGAGAACATTATCACTGAGATTAAGACATGTGAGTTCTGACAAGAGACACATTGATGGAGGAATTGTTCCATTGATTTTATTATGACCGAGATTAAATATTCTGATGGATGGAAGAGCAGAGAAATTAAGAGCATCTAATTTTCCAATAAGACCCTTCTGGGAAAGAGAAATTTTAGTGATGACTTGCCTTCTTTTGTTGGTATTGCGGCAAGTAATTCCGGTCCAGTTGCATGGATGAACATGCATATTCCAAGACGAGAGCTGCTGTTGAGTCTGGAGAGTGTACTTCCAGTGGAGGAGAGCTTGTGCTTGGGATGTGAGATCAGAAGATTGAACCAGAGGGAGTAGAAAGAGTGCAAGGAATAAGAGAATGCCTCTCATTGCTGCTGAAATGGTAGAAGCTTAACTTATGTGTTGTGATTACTTATCAAGGGCATTAGAGGTGGCCCTCTTATAAACTCAGTGGTGAGACAGAGGATACAGCAGCTAGGAATTTAAAATTTAAAATGAATAGAAACAGGCAAGTCAAGTGGACCACCAATTGTTTACTAACTTGGTTAGAATTGAATTCAACATAGTACATGAATCAAAAGAGGTAGACTTATATTTTTCGTGCTACCTATCTGTTGTGTCTGAATTAACCATGTTCCAAGTACATTCAATATTCAATAATGTAATAGTGATTACAGGGCGGCATGAACCTCATACAATTTAAAACGTTGGCCGGTGGACTAATTGCAGCTTTGAGCCCACCAGCGGAGAAATTAAACCATGACCCTGGCACTACCTCTTGCCGATCAATAAAATAATCGATTTTCATCTATTCTTTCATGGGATATTCAAGTTTATTTGAGCCGGTGGTCTACATTCAATAAAATAATTGTTGGCCGGTGGAAATTCAATAAAACAATCGATTTTAGCCTCAAATTGATTAAAAGGAATTACGGTTAGTAACGTGTTGTAAATGTTGTTTGCCAATACATAAAATATTATCTAATACAAATATGAGCAGGGATCCACTTACAACATTTGTAATTTACAACATCTTACAAGAATTCAGTTTTGCGATTTTCAAAGTCGAAACACTCGATCCAAACCATTCAACATCTCTATTTTAAAATGTGCTTGGAGATGAAATTTTTCATGTTTTTAACTGTTGTTTTTAAATAATTTTGGGCCACTGAAAAACAACAGTTTTGTAAACAATAGTAAACAAATTCAAAAAAATGTAAAATTTTATCTCTAAGCACATTTTTATATAGATATCATGTTGAACGGTTTGGATCAACCATTTGAATTTTGAAAATCACAAAACTAAATGAGTGAGGCTATGGTACTTCGGCTAGTGTACTATGGCTAGTGTACTACGGCTCAATATGATACTTTTTAAAATCCTAATGGTCGATCCGAACCGTTCAATGTGATATCCATATGAATATGTACTTGCAAACTAAATTTTATATTTTTTCAAATTTTTTTACTATTTTTTTAGATAGGTAGAATTTTCAGTGTTTTATACAAATTCTGGACCATCAAAATTGTACTCATCTAAAAAAATAGTAAAAAAATTCGAAAAAATATAAAATTTAGTTTGGAAGTACATATTCATATGGATATCACATTGAACGGTTCGGATCGACCCTTAGGATTTTAAAAAGTACCATATTGAGCCGTAGTACACTAGCCATAGTACACTAGCCGAAGTACCATAGCCTCACTCAAACTAAATTGTTGTAAAATACTGTAACTTACAATTGTCGTAAGTGGATCCCTCCTCTACGTACATATATATAAAGTATACGAATTTTGTTTCTTACAAATAGTTAATGACATTTCCGGCATATATGTGAATTTGTATGTCGTGGATACTTGTTACCCCAAAATTAATTAATAACTAAGAACTAGCCTTTGGTCTAGTGGCAAAGGCACATGGTCTCTGCGTGGGTTCGAAACCCAGATGGAAGAAATCCTTTGTTGTAATAACAAAGGTATTATATAGTTGGGTGGCTTGACCTCCAACCTTTACTAAAAAAAAAATTAATTAATAACTCAAATATGCATTAGTGGACTCGCCCCTAAACTGTTGACGCTAGGATCCTTAATTAACGAATATTGGACTCGCCACTTTAGTCGTTAGTGGAAAAATTAACTAATATTATGTACCTTGTCCTTAATATTGTACTTATTGTTAAGAAGATGATGCGGTTTGATATTATCAATGACTTTGTAAATTTTTCTAATAATTAATTAGGGCTAAGTTGACCTATGACTCCTCAGGTCACCTCAAATACTACAAAATGACCACAAATCGGGTTGGGTTTGATACATTATTATATATATATATATATAGAGTATGGCTAATTTGCTTCCGGAAGCATTTCGGCCGAGGTGCTTATGGGGGAATATCTCGCAATTTGATGTTCAAACAACAAATTCAAACCGTTAGATGTTCAATCTATATTAAAATCTACTAGGATACCAAATTTTACATTTTTTGGAATTTTTTTACTATTTTTTAAGCTGGTTTGAAAACCGCTGTTTTCAATGCTTCAGAAATTTAATAAAAACAGCAGTTTTCAAACCAGCTTAAAAAATAGTAAAAAAATTCCAAAAAATGTAAAATTTGGTCTCCAAGTAGATTTTAATATAGATTGAACATCTAACGGTTTGAATTTGTTGTTTGACCATCAAATTGCAAGATATGCCTCCGTAAGCACCTCGCCAAAATGCTGCCGGCAGCAACTTTAGCCGCTCCCTATATATATATATATTATTTATTGATCGTATCCAAAATTCGCAACCTGTTAATTGCAAGTTAGTACTATTAGGACCTGTTCGGTTGCTACGGTATTGTTGGGATGAAATTTTATGTGTACAAGAACCAACATATTAATTTTCAGAAACACATGCCTATAGGTATGAATGGAAATGTTTATGGGAATATGTTCAAATGAATGTCCGGTTGTACTGTGAGAATAGTTTTGAGAAATTCTCATATGTTCTTAAAATATGCATATCCATGTGACTAATGGACAAAAGCAAGCTAAATTATAAAACTAAAGGAGCAAAACAGACAACTGACCAATTTTTTTCCTTATTAATAATTTGTAATATAATTAAATAAAGAGAATTAGACAATAACATAACAATACTTATTAATTATTATTTCAAAATGATGCTTTTTTTTGTAAACTTATTATCCAATCACTGAAAAAAATAATAAAAAATTAAATTAGCAAATTGATTATTACATAAATTAATAACAAGGTTGAATAAGGACGATAAAAATAAACAAAGTTAACAAAATTTTCATTATGCTAATTTTTTTATAACACCCTTTTTTTTTGTAAACTTTTGTTAACAAACTTTTTATAACATCCTTTATCTCCGTTTTCAAAGTCCGAACAGTCAATCCGAACCGCTCAACATGATCTTCATAAAATATGTCTGGAGACCAAATTTTATATTTTTTAGAATATTTTTACTATTTTTTTAGATAGGTACAATATCATTTTTTCAGCTGGTCCAGAATCTCCTTAAAAGAGTGATTTTGTACCTAACTAAACAAATAGTAAAAATATTCTAAAAAATATAAAATTTGGTCTTCATGCATATTTCATTATGAAGATCATGTTGAGCAGTTCATATCGACTATTCGGACTTTGAAAACGGATAAAAAGGACGTGGAGCATATTGGAGCACAAAATCATGGCGTATTTGAACCCTCCTCTATATATATATATATATATATATATATGAGTAGAACTAGGGTGCTCCTAAGCTCACCAAGCCCTTCCGTGAGCACGACTCTAAAACCTATCGAATGGACTTCAAATGATATTTTCAAACCGTTAGATGTTCAATCTATATTAAAATGTGCTTGGAGACCAAATTTTACATTTTTTGGAATTTTTTTACTATTTATTAAGATGGTTTGAAAATCGCTATTTTCCAATGGTGCAGAATTTTAATAAAAACAGCGATTTTCAAACCATCTTAATAAATAGTAAAAAAATTTCAAAAAATGTAAAATTTGGTCTCCAAGCACATTTTAATATAGATTGAACATCTAATGGTTTGGAAATGTCGTTTGAAGTCGATTCGATAGGTTTTAGAGTCGCGCTCACGAAGGGCTTGGTGAGCTTAGGAGCACCCTAGTTCTACTCTATATATATATATATATTTGGGTTAATTCTTATGTCTCTTGATAAATTGAAGGTAGGAATGTCAAATGTGTCATCCTTTATAATTTATTTATTTCTTAATTTAAAATAGATTGTTTATGATTAACTCTTAATCATATGGCATGCAGACAATCATTTCATCGAGGGCCGTGGTGATATCACCATTCATTAAATATGAGGGACAATAGTAACCTCGATGAACAACTTCCCTATGCAAAAGTCATGCATATTGAAATGTCATTTGTATAAGTAACGGTTAAGGCTAGCATCAGGCAACACTCACAATATATGTTTCTCATCTAGGATAATACTTAAGGGACAAAATGATATAAATCATTCAAATGATGAACAAAAATATAGAACCATTATCATATGATTAGATTCTAGACATAACACTAATAGTGTTTGAGTAAATATTGTTTTCATCAGTAAGGTTATATTTGTGGGCGGATAAGGTCGGGGGGTGTGTGTGTGTCAGGGGTGGGGGGGGGGGGGGCCGGGGGGTGTTGTGGTATGAAAGAAAATTTTCAGTAAGAAATTTTCCATGAGAAGGGTGAGTTTGAGTCTATTAATTGGTTATTGCCTCATTAATGGTACTAGGTAGGTGAAATGGGTAGTTAGTGGTACTTGGCAGGTGCAGTGGGATAATGATGACTGGGTCGGTTGTTGGGGAAGTTACTTTTGATGGAAGCTTAGGTTTCTGGGGTTGATTTGATGGAAGCTCCTATGTTACGTCCTTCTCAGCTGAGCTTCAGATGGGAATCGCAGAGACCAAAAAAAAACAAAAAAATCGCCATCATGTTACGTCTTCTAACAAGAATTACTTTTTCCAAATGTGTGATGTTAATTGTGTAACGAGTTAAAATTTTAGACAATTACGGCATAAAAGAAAGCTACAGTTATGTGTATAAAAGAAACCACCACAAACGATCAAAGAATCTTTTCTCGTTGTGTCGTTGGCGGGTCCATCAAAGAATTTTAATCTCTGACGACTCTAGATGTGTTAATGACTAGTTTGGTACAGAATCTTTAACTAATTTTAATCTTATCTAAGTATTATTCATATTTTATCTTTACTTCGCAATGGGTACATGCAACTAACAGACAAATTCTCATATTCTTTATACTGATAAATAGCAATCAATAATTTTGTTTTAGTATATTCTTTTCAAAAATATACTAAGATAAAATTTAACATATGCATAAGATCATACAAATATAAAAAAAAACATATATATAGATGTACGGATCTTGTAATTTAAATAATATCATCTTTTTTTAAATAATACATTAATACAAAATGTTAGAAAAATTAACTCAGTTGCCATTACAACCGAAATTTTTTTCCTTACCCACGATTGGAAAACCCAATTCTTACTACGTGGAGGTTCATTTTTTTATGGGGGGAAATGGGGCTCTACGCACCCAAATGTGGCCGTCATTTTTATTAATATCCAAAGTTAATTACAAATTAATAAATATATCCACGTTAGCTGGGTATTTCTTAATATATCATTATCAGGATCGGTTAATAAAGAGAAGCCGTTCCTAAAAGGATTTCGACTATCAAGAACAGTCGTTCATAAAGAGCCAACCCTGATAAGTCCCTATCAAGAACGGTTGTTTATAAATAGCTGATCCTGATAAGTCACTATCAAGAACGGTCGTTTATAAACAGCCGTTCCTGATATGTTCTGGACTATCAAGAACGGTCGTTTATAAACGTCCGATCCTGATACCTACTTTCAAAGTCAGTCTTTAAATTTGCCCGATCCAGATATATATCAGTATCGCTTTTTTGCTATGTCCGATCCTGATGTGCCGATACTAAATGTACATTTTCCACTAGTGCTAGTTCTCTCTTTCGAGTAGGGAGATTCCCGATTTCAGGATGTACTACCAGCACACAAGGACATCACACCAAGAGAAATGGGCCGATGGGACGGTGAATAGAAATCAGATTTATTGGACCGGATTATATGAGTATAATAATATAGCACTTTCTGAACACTACCATAATTTTTGTTTGTTGTATGGGGATGAAAATGGCTTGTTGCATGGGCTTCCCCATGCAACAAGCTCCAAAAACCTCATTAGCATGGGCTTCCGCATGCAACAACTCCCCATGCATAAAGCCCCGTTGCAACTACCTTATCCTGACTTGTTGCATGTGCTTTCCCATGCAACAACTGCGCATTCTAAAAGTTTGCATGGGCTTCCCCATGCAACAAGCTCCAAAAACGTCATTAGCATGGGCTTCCGCATGCAACAACTCCCCATGCATAAAGCCCCGTTGCAACTACCTTATCCTGACTTGTTGCATGTGCTTTCCCATGCAACAACTGCGCATGCAAAAACTTTTAGAGTTGGTTTATGGCTGGAGTATTTGCAAGGATAGAGGTGTGGGACCCATATAGGTATTTGCAATGATAGAAACGTGGGACCCATCTAAGTATTTGCAAGGATAGAAGCGTGGGTCCCATCTATGTATTTGCAAGGCTAATTCATGTGGGTCCCACCTTATTATTTGCATGGCTAGCAACCATGGACCCCACCTAATTATTTGCAAGGATATCACTAATACTTTTTGCATGCTCCCTCACTGTACCAATCTGGTACCAACCCGATACCATGATTGGTACCAACCCGGTACCAACTCAGTAATTTTTTACATTACCCATTAAACAAGATTTACATAAACACATTGAAATATAGAAGTAACATGTAATAAACATTAATCAACATAGTATAATTATCATACATTGTACCAAAACACCAAAAAATATTACAACAAGAATACTAAAATGAACTTCTAAATATACCCAAAATATATCCACCACCCATTAACAAAAATTGACAAAATAATTTACACTCAAGAAATTAGTTGCATAATTATGAAATTTGCCATTAGCGTCAATCATCAGACGCATTAAGAACGTTCAAGATAGCCTTTGCAATAAGATACCTAATGAAATAAACAATCAAAATGTTAAGTAATTTGAGAGAACAATATTGAGGCAAAACATGTTGGATATTTTCATGCATCATCTTGTGAAAACTTTACACATCTCATGGAATTCACGTAGATAAAATTTAGATCCTACGACCCCTGCTAAATCCAGAACAGAAAATCTAATTTACCAAAGGGCTGGTACCGTAAGGTACCAAAATAATATGTCCTAATGCAACACATGTCAGACCAAGCTAAATAAACCCCTGCATAAATCATTTTCTTATTTCTAGTCTAGAGCTGCCTAGTATCAGAAGTACCAACTCCATAATGTAGTGAGATAGAGAGAGAGAGAGATTACAAATTTTCCTATATCGACATGGCCAGCGAGGAGAGTGTAATCACTTCATCCTTCCTGTACTTCAAAAATAAATGCTCCATTTCAAAAGCAATATACTTACATGCATGAATCCATAAAAGCACATGAAGTAAGAAATAAATGTCCCATGCAATTCATTGTTTAATTGACACAAACTAAGAACAAATTATGAATGACAATTCGGTTATCTTAAAAGGCGCATGAAGCACATGAAGTACGAGCTGTTCGGCCATACGTCAAGGTTCTGATATGTTACCTATACAGGTGTGCGAAAACATTATTAGTTAAATGACACATATTAATGTAACATAGCATTTTACATATTTCAGCCCAATTAAGCTAAACCTAACTTCGTGGCAATTATTGTTCATATTAACACAACCATTTTAACTACATTATATCATAAATTTAACTGAACACAATAAAATGCTCATTACGCAAATAATCTCGAATGAAAGTACGTTATAATGGTGAATTAAACCTAAGTTTAACCTCAATTGAGCATTCAAAGTGTCATACTTATCATTAAACGTCGAACAATTACCTCAATTTTCAATCATTGATCTCTTAATTAGCCTCAATTTACCTAGCTGATACATAACCTACTTAGGGATTACAGGCCAAATACCTACCTGATACATAGTAACCACAAGAACAAAGTACCACCGAATAGCAAAACCTGAACTGGCAACCATAGAGGATTAAGCATAAGGACCCCTAACAAAGCAGAAAATCCAAAAGACACTAAAAACTGCAAAATAGCACTTGTACCTTGAAGAAAAAGCATCAGTACGTCTTCACTGGCAGAACCTGTGCCTTGCAAGATAACATAAGCCTATCACTATCTAGATTCATTCCTGAGCGATCAACACAAAACAGCTAAAAACCTGACAAGCAACAAATTTACAAAAACAACCTCCATAATGCTACAAAATCAAGATAATAGTAATAGAATCATATAAGATTTTCTATTAATTATCTTCCTGACTTAGGGTAAGAGGAATGAAAACAGCAATCTAGAAATGTATTAGTAATAGAATCATATAAGATTTTCTATTAATTCTCTTCCTGACTTAGGGTAAGAGGAATGAAAACAAAACTTCATTCCTTTCTAACCAAAGGCGATCACAGCATAGCCCACCCCCCTAATAATCAAATTAATAGACGTAATCAATGGAACTAAAAGATCAACCCACATTGTTTAAAGGCTGGTAACTATTTTCAAATGTCCTGTGACAAAATCTCAAATCAGTTTTATAGAGATGAATTGCAGTTAATAGGTCCAGGGTCCAGTGCCAAAAACACAGCATTTATCTTATTATAGATTCTATTTTATAGATATCTATAAGCTTTTTGTTCGAGACTTCATATATACCAGCAGGTTTAGCATTCCTAATGCAAAGTTTGTTCATTACTTGGCTGTGGCCAGTCAGTCAGCACAAGCCAGCTCAACCTTGTTTTTTCTTTGTTTTTTGTTCATATTCTAAACAGGGGCAACTCAAAAAAAGAACTGAAATAAATGAATTTGCTTTTTTTTAGGTGTGGGTGAAAGAGGGATGTTTCATCCTCCATAAAAAACAGTGGAAGAACTTCTATCTTTCCGAAAGAGGTATTTTCCCAACCCCCTCTCTATCATTCTGAAACTGGTAACGTTGAATCAATGAAAAGAGTATCTACCAGGTCCAGTATAGAGATGAATTGCAGTTAAAAGTAAAAACTGAAATTCATTATTATAGCAAGTCAGTATTTGAGGTTGCATGAATTGGAGGCCAGATTGTGACCTGATAATTCCATAAAATGCCTATTAAAAGGATTATGTCATCAAAGAAATCATACGTCTCTGGTGCAGGCTGCAGAAGTGAGATCACGGCGGTCCCTTGGAGGATGTGGATTGACTGCCTGATAGAGTTCACTATTTGGTACGTGGTTGAGCTGTAAAGCCCGGTCGATTTCTCATCCATGAATAGAGCTTTTGCGGCACCCACTAGCATCTCACCTCAAAAAAGAGAAAGTTTGACCCTTATTGGTTGTCTCAGCCAAGGATTGACAATTCATATCATAAATGCATATGGTATTTTTGGTATTTTCTGTACCTTTAGTGACACGTTTCCTTTGGCCACCTGAGATACCTCTAATCATATCATTTCCCACCAAGGTATCAGCACATATTTCAAATCCTAATGCAATTGTACACAAGAAAAGTCAAAAAAAATAATGTAAAACCTAAGTGATATACGACACAAATTGATCAGGTTATAACTTGTAAGTTGATTGAGGTACTCATCTTAAAACGAACTATTGCAAGTTTTGCTCCAAATGAAAAACCTCATATTGTTAGCTACGAAGCATAGAAGAGAAGCTGTCTCCTTTGAAATAGAAAAAAAAAGGCAACAACGAGGAAGAGAATAAGAGTCACCATGGCAAATATGTAGTTTCACTGGATCGCTGAGCTTTGCCTGGAGATCGGCTGACGACATTTGACTGGAATTGGAGCGGATACGGTAAAACCCTAGAAAAAAAATGGAAGAGTTCAGAAGAGGAGGCGACAGTGACGAACGGCTTGAGGGAGACACCGATCTAGGGTACTCTCCAACACTTGGGAAGAGGAGACGTCGTCACCATTAGGGATTAGGTTTGGTGGGATTAGACGGGGAGGGTTTGGTGAGAGCGGCAATAGGAAAAATTAGGAGGGAACATCGAAAGTGAGTAGAATTGAGGGCGATGTCGTGACCTAAAAGGGCAGAGGGCGAAATGCTTGCATGCGATGGGAGAGTAAAATTTTTTCGTCAAGTACATATTTTAACAGAGCAGCTTTAGTTTCATGTAGGTGT